>JAOVVA010000041.1:19145780-19175985 GCA_028565275.1 Leiocassis micropogon | reverse complement strand
CAATTTGTTTAAAGTCAATATTGTTAGACTATTTATTCTTCCCTTTTGAGTTGTACTAAAATAAGGTTATGAATAAATTGAGCTAACTTTTTTTTTTAACTTGATTTTTTTAAACTTGATCTTAAAGTGAAGCGAGACTGATAGCAATGTTTTAATGCATGTTTTCCTTGAGTCACAAGAGTGTCAAAAAGCACAAATAACAAATATTTTATACACTTTGAGGGGTTATGTAAGTGTGAATTTTTCTGTGATTTAAAAAAAAAAAAGTTATAACCCTACATTTAACTGTTTTGTCACAATGGGTAAATTAGCCTGCAGTTGTGTTCCTCGTTATTTAAGTATGCATAATATATTGATTGAGATGTAATATAAAATAAAGCAAACGCAAGCTTTGATTCAGATTTTATAGAGTCAAATAGGAACTAGTGACAGAATATTAGATCAAGGAAAAACTGCACACAAAAACCTTTCATTACAAAGATTACAGATCAACAGCTTCCTCCTCTACCAGTTTTAGTTTCACTTCGGTACATGACACTCCCTATCATAGCACAATTATGCACAGTTTAACCAACAGCTTCCATGACATACCATGTCTCTTATACAGTATACAAATTACTTGTGCATATTTGAAGCTTTGTAACTTTATTTCTTTGCTTCACCACTGCGCTTACACTTCAGAATCCCACATTGTTTTATTACAGTAAGTATGCAACATGAGGCATGAACAACACCCAAACTGCACAATGTGCAGTTTCACAGAATGAATCATAAATGTTATGCGATGAATACTTGTCACATCCTGCTGGAGTGACTGCAATAGTACTAACAGAGTGTAAATGTCCTTTTCATGCCTTCAACATTCTCCAAAAATCCGATAATACAATTGGTATCATCTCTTCACTAATCGCATCACTGAAAGAAACATTGCCATTGGCTTGTCAAAACAAGCTCAAAAATCTGATGCCTAGGTATGGTGGATTGCTCAAAAATTGAAAGCTTAAAACAATCAGCTTATACAGTAGATTTTAAATTAAAAATTTTGTCATAGACAACCCTGAGTGCCAGAGAATAATATTTTGTTAAATTAATAAAATTCTGAAAACAGCATTATCGCCTTCTGCTGTCAAACTGTTCTAGGAGAATGCTGTCAAACTGTTCATATGTAGACCACTTTCAGACGAACTTGATTACTTTGTAGGTCTTTGTATACCCAAGTGCATGAGAAGACAAAGATAATCAACAGGTCAGCAGAAGAACTGTGGCTAGTTCAAGACCTGGCTGATGTATTTACTAAACTACTTGACACTATGTCTTTACCCCATTACTGCTTTTATTACCTTTGGGGGGAAAAACGGGGGTCAGGATCCTTTAGGGTCTTAGCAACGCTGTTCCCTATTTAGCAACTCAAAGTGCACTGACGGTGTGTAAACACCAGAGACAGTGTATAAAGTTATAATCAAACAGTAGAAGTTAAAAACAAACTAGCAACTGTTCACATATAATGTTGCACAACTGGCCAGACTCCAAGTGAATTAGGCAACTTTAAGCTACAGATGATGCGTGAACCACTTTGGGACAGAAGGGGTGGGTGAGGCGGAGGGGGGGGGGGTGAGATCTCCACTCCCTTTACACCCTGGTGTTATGATTTGCCTCTCAATACTTTTTAACAGACTTGGCAGGGGAAGGAGTGAGAGACACTCAGACTGTCTTCTGTGCCAAACTCCTGCTTGGCCAAGAGGACTCTCTTCTTCATAAGCCATAAAAAGCTAGCTTGGTGAAGTGAAGGTGGACGGGAAGCAGAGTTCCTTTGAAAATCTCGTGTTCATCCAAGCGTCCTTGGTGGTTAAGATCTTTAACCACCACATGTTGTCCTAAGTTTACAAGTTTAAAAACTCCACTGAAACCGAACACCATATTATTCCCAACAGTTATACACAGAGGGAGTGTTTTCATTTACACTACATCTATCTGTCTACTAATGCTTAAATGGAGAGTGAAGATGGTCCAAGAGTGTACCCGAGATATACCTCAAGAGCATATTTAACGCAAGGCACTCAGCTGTGTTTTAGCCAGAACAGGTGCCGTGGGAGGGGGGAATGAGGCATGCTGGAGTGTGTATCCAAAGAAGACGCTGACATCGGAGTCTTTCCCTTCCAGGCATGGAGTCACTTTTCCTGCATAGCTCCCTTCTGCAGCCAGCCACTGCGAGAGCGTGTTACTTCCCAATCATCTTCCCATTTTAAATTCCCAGATGTCGCAGGCAGTACTTGGCATGCTGCCTATTTGTGACGTCAGCACGTAAATTAGACAATTTTCTCCTCAATACTTTATTACTGGAGGAGCTCATTATGCTGCTGTAGGAGCTTACTTGGTAAAGAGCACCGTGGAACAACAGGGACTGTTTACACTAGTGGGATAACAGTAAGCCAAGGCAGCAATACAACACAGTCCAAAAATCATGTTCATGCTTTTTCGTGATCAGCTTTTGTGCTAATCGCAAGATAATCTACAGTCTGGCAGATTATGACGGTCTTGACAGCTGCAGCAGTCTGAGGTTTGTAGAGATGTGCATCCGATATCTTGACCTTATTTTAAGTACCACGCAGGGACTTTTGTAACCACACAGCTTAGACTATACCTTCAAAATGTAATGCAATGCAGTACTATGCAATGCAATACAAACTATCCGACTTATTCTTACCTATCTCAGTCTATTACTGATTAATAAAGATCCAACAGGGACAATTTTTATGATATATTTTATTCTAGGAGAAGCATACATTCGCAGCAGGACAGTATTATATAACCACACCATTTGCAGGCTGAGTCTAAAAACACTGGGGAAGAAAGACATGGAAGTCTTTCTAAAAGAGCAAACAGGCGTAGGAGTGAAAGAGTGCACAATCTGGCCATGTGTTTGTAAAAAGCTGCTCTAGAAACAACAGTAAGGACTGTGTTTATGTATTCCACAGTGCTTCCAGCTTATTTATAACACCACACCCTAAACATCCAAACGTATTCCTCGAATTAAAGGAAGGCTGTCAGTCTTCAGCATTATGTATTATAATCATATGGTACAGTTATTTTTGCCATTTCTTTTTTACCTATTTACTTTCTCTTAGTGCAATGTTACTTACGTTGATTCCTAATTCGAAAGACACTATTAAATGTAAAAGAAAAAGCTTGTATCTGTTTTCTCTGATATACATAAAGCCTGCCGATGCATCTTTTTGAACAGCTGCTGAGATAGTACTATCCAACCTCTCCATAAAATACAAGAAAAACCATGCACTACCGGACGTCCAGACCAGCTGGTGCGTGACTTAACCATTTTAGACAGACAGAAAAAAAACTGTCGTGCTTCGCCTTCTTCGGAAAACCTCTAAATTATTGCTTTGTTTTGGATACCACAGACACAATTTAGCACAAGTACATTTAAATCAAATGTTGATATTAGCTTGAAATCAAGAAGTGTTTTTTGAAATCAAGTTTGGGGAAAAAAATGACTATAAATTATTGAACGTTTTTCAAAATTGTTTTTTTTATTTATTTATCATTAGACTTAGAATATAATATGTGGAGCAGCCTTAATCCCTAAGCCAGCTTAAGACTTTAGAATTTTAAGTGATTTTTGAATGAAATATATAAACTATAAAGAAAACAATATCAGCTGGGTATCAGTACTGTACTTGCTAATGCTCAGCATTTCGATATTGCTACAAGTACTGTGGCATGAATTAAAATGTGATATTATGCTATCTTGAATGAGTAAAAACATATTTACGTTAATATAAACCTCATCATATGACTTACAGCTGAAACTGTTATTAAAGCAATTTTGTTACGGAAAATTAGCCAACGCTTTCTGACCAATCAGATTCTACAATACTATCGTATAAATTGTTTTCAGATGCAAAATTTTCAGCAAATGTGTCAGTATTCTTGCCCTGTGATGGATTGGCACCCTGTCCAGGGTGTACCCCGCCTTGTGCCCTAAGCCTCCTGGGATAGGCTCCAGGTCCCCGCGACCCTGAATGCAGGATAAAGCGGTATAGAAGATGAGTGAGTGAGTGTCAGTATTCTTTCAGCCCTTGAAAAACTGCATGTGTACAAGGTCATTGTTTAAATATCAGCATGACTGAGACTACCTGCATCTTCATGCCAAGGACACAGAGTATTGCTATGTAATACAACACAACTCTCGCTTGTGCAATATTGCTTTTATACAACAGATCTATAAACAAGAAATAGATACAGAGTAACTCACATTTTAGAAACAATATGACCAAATATGTCATTTATATTAGCACCATCAATGAAAATATTTCTCTAAGGACTGAATAGAACATTATGTGTTCGAGTACAATGCACAGACTGACTGGAAGCGTGTAGAAAGTGCTGTAATTACTTCAGTGTAACAAATTATTACTAGAATTGGACTTTCATGTAATGAAGAAAAAAACAAGCCGTGTAATACAGGCAGTGAGATGTAGCAGTGCTGTTGTATTTAAGATCAGCACTCTTGGAATGGCACTTGCCCCATAAAATTAGTGGACTGGAACTAACTGTTATATCACATACCTTATTAAAACCATTACTACTGCAGTGCCAAACAACCAGACCCCTGGACCTAATATTCAAGACATAAAACTGAGGAGAAATTGGTTCACACATTTAATTCAGGTAAAGCAAGGTTAATCACTTTAACAGAAGAGTGCTGATTTAACTCACTCCATGTACAAGTGAGCGCAGTAAGTCTTTTAGAGCGAAAGGAGGGCATACCAACCAAAGCGTATCTTGTTGCTGTGGGCATAATTGGCAAATACAGAAAAAGCAGGCTTCATGTTTGGGGAATTAATGATTTTGTTTTTCTGGGAAAGAGAAAACGAGTGTCGCTGCTGTGAATAGATGAGCTCACTGGTCTGTCTTGGGTTTCCCAAAAGTGCGACAGCATCTATCTTAAGACCATCCTGAGACTGTAGGACACAAATCACTTTGGACACTTTGAACTGTCAGACGATGACGGTATAACGCTTTAGGAAAGCCGAAAGGCCAGAGAGGGTTTCGGTACAGCTATAAAGTCTAAATGCAGTTTATTACACCAAGTATATTAAGATAAGACGAGATGCCTGAAATGGCAGTGGAAACTGGACGGACTTCAGTGTGAACGGAGCGGGGAATCCCTCTGCGTTTATCATACACTACAGAGTAGGAATGCGCTACTGACACAATCTAAAGCTAGATTACTTCTGCAAGCTATCAATCTTTGAACTAGTGTCAAGGTTTAATGCCATATGGTTAGTTTGGGATTTCCTTCTTGGGATTCTGATCGGAACACTGCTGGAATACCAACACCCTGACAGCACATGCCCTTGCAAACCACTATGCAAACTACTAGTCTCCACTACTGTCAAGTTTTAAAGGCATATCCAATTGTCTGTTCCAAATAATCTAGTGTGAGATGTGAGAAGTGAACACACAGCATATGGACCTGATGATGATGATGATGATGATGATGATGATGGTTATTATGACGATGGTGATAATGATTATAAAAAGAATGAAGAAACTGACTGACACGAGACATGCAAAGTTGGCATGCACTGTTTACGAACGTTGGCACGAATGACACATGAACAGGAAAGTCAGGTGCAGTATTTGGAGCGCTGTTTGTATTCGTGATCGTGCTGAAGCCAGGGTCTCACCCGCACGAGGTTGCTGACGGCTGCCTGCACAGCGGCCACGGGCACACTCAGATCGGGGATCGCTTTGCCATCAACTTCTCCCTCCTCGTGCATGATGACCAGGTGAGAGATCTGCTGAGCCACCGGCTCCAGGATACTCTCTATGGTTTTCGTGTGAAACACCGGCATGTTGGAATCGCAAAGATTTTCTCCACTCTAACTGGCAAAAAAAAAAAAAAAAAAAACCAACCCACGACTCTGTCTCACAATCCACCCGGTATCTGCTTCAAGGACAACCCTCCGACCCGTGCAGTCCCCGGCTCTTCTCCGTCATGCGGTAATCATGAAATCCCCGGGTCACTCCTCCACACACTGACGGGCTTCTGAAGCGGCCGGCCCCCCCGCGCCGAGTCCAAGCCAGCGCACGACCAGAAAGTAACAGCGCTTCCCAACCAATCAGAGCCGACGCGCCAGCTCCCGGGCGCAGCTCTGATTGGTCCGCGCTGACGCACTCGTATACCCCGCCCTCAACCTTGCCAAGGGCGCCAGTGCTTCACAAACAACGTAATATGTCTTGTGCCCAAACATGGGCCGACCTGGAGTTACACACTGAGGACTCCATATATCACTCATTCACTCGCGCATCGTCTCTACCGCTATCCCAGATGACTGAGGGCACGAGGCAGGGTACACCCTGGCTGGGGTGCCAATCCATAGAAAGCCACACACACACACACACACATGCTCATTCACACCATGAGCAATTTGGGAATGCCAATTAGCCGAATCTGCATGTATTTGGACTGTGGGAGGAAAGCAGACTACCCAGAGGAAACCCACCAAGCAGGAGGAGAACATACAAACTCCATGCACATATCCCAGAGGCCGGATCGAACCCAGAACCTGGAGGTTCGAGGCGACAGTTGTAACCACTAAACCACTGTGCCGCCTCCATACATCACATATGACTAAATTATACTGGTGACTTTAAATAAGTAACCGATACCCAGCAGTAAAGCCATGCGAGGATGTCCATACTTAGCCCACTCACTCACACATCGTCTATCCCGCTTTATCCTGTATACAGGGTCATGGGGCCTGGAGCCTATCCCAGGAGACTTAGGGCCCCAGGCGGGGAACACCCTGGATGGCGTGCCAGTGCATCACAGGGCTCACACTCTGTCATTGGTGTTGATGATGCATGAAGAGAAGTAACACCAGTTATTAAATCTATAAAAATGCATTAAGCTCTACTTTTTATGCATTCATAAGTATAAAAGTAAGTTATTGCTATTAAAGAAGTTCCAGGGCTGAAAGAAGAAATACAGTTTAAAGGTTATATTTTCTCTTCTGTTTTTAAATGCTTTTCTTTTCTTCTTTCACATAAACAGAAGTATTCATTGAATCGTTTAAGTATCATTAACTTTATTAATTTCAGCCTGACATACACCTGTATAACATGACCTTGTGCATTTTAGCAGGGCTTTACAGATCAAACTGCAAAGTTTCCTGATTACAGGTCACAGACATCAGCCCCATGAAGCACCCCAATATGTTAAAATAAAAACTGATATTGCCTTTTTAAAGTGCCTTAGGAGAGAGCTTGAAAATGTTATTCTGAAGAGTAACGTCTAAAACAATTAAAACCAGCTACGTCGTCCCCTTACAGCTTATGTACACTTTGCTAAGAATGATACCTGTTGACATGAGCGGTTGCTTATTAATGACTTCATAATTAAGACACGCTAACTGTACAGTATGTCTACATGACTCTTATACAGTTGTGTCTTAAACAACATACTAGTGTAGCCTAGTGTACTGAACACCACACTAGGCCTGTTTTACCAATCCACAAACCCATAATTATCAAAGATTTGAAGTGAATAATTAGGCCATTACATTGTCACACAAAACACAATACACACAAGCCAGTGAATGTAAAGTTATATAAGATGTTATTGTTGTGTGAGTCTGAATTGGTAAAGAATGAGCAGTCAGTTAAGTGATAACTGTTTTTTATTAAAGCAGAAAAATTAGATAAGCATTTATCCACATTAAATGTGTTGATTAAAATAAAAAGAGAAAGAGAAACCATATATAAATAAAACCATATATAAAAGAGCGTTGATCTAAAATTTGTCAAAGAACATTTAACATGCTGTCACTGCTGGTCATTGAGCCAAAGCTTGTAAAAGAATGAAATAAAGAATCATAGAAGGGTGGGGAGGCATAGGTTTCTGATTTACTAATCACTAATCTAACTCTCAACCTCCAGGGTCAAGGGTTCAATTCCCACCTTGGGTCTGTATGCATGGAGTTACTCCCCGTGCTAGGTGGATTGGGATATTTCTTGGGATGACCCTGTACTGAATAAGAATAAGTTCTGAACATTTTCAAAATTATACTATTTTTTTTAGATACCTACCTGTTTATACTAGCAGCTCATAAACTAGCCAGTGACACCCACTGTGCTGCTACAGATTTGAAGTATTGATTAGGCAAAGATTGGCTGCACATAGGCCGCAGAAGAGCATTTTGCTTTCTGGTCACTCTGACACTAGACAGTTCTGCATGGATGCCATTTACACATAACCATTTCCTGTCAAAATATTTATTTTTGGAATGAAAAATCTGATTTGTGGACAAATGTGGCAAATCACATTTTACGCTGGGAAATATGATATTTGAGTCAAACAGGCAATTTCTCAGTTCAGAAATCCAGGTTTGTCTGACCAGCTACCACAATAAAACATTTATTCAAAAATCGTAACCATTTATTCATCAGTTTAGACAAGTAAACAAGAAAGCAATGTATTGTACCAGGGGAAAAGATGGTCTACCGGTTTTATTACCTTGGCTTGTGTTATGGCAGCTGGTAGCTGGTCATATGTTTCTATCATAGATGAAGTATGTAGTTTATGTTGTTCCATTATACTAGTCTGGCCTTACCAGAAAACATGATGAGAAACATATTTGCTGTGACAAAGTAGAAGTATATGCCCCTAGCAATATCCTTTTATACTTTATTATAATTGCATGAAGTTACAAATTGGGAGGCTTTTAGAGACACCTCCTATGAATTTAAATAATTAGCAGCTATGGTACTTAAGAAACATATTGCAGCTCAGTTAAGTGGTTTCTCTGCTTAACCCAGTAATTAAATGTCAAATTTCATAACATACCTTAACACCAAATAGGACTAAAACTTGGGATTGCTGGAAATATACAGTAAGACCATAGATTTTTTTACACATACTGTATATTGGTTTGGTGTACAGTGGTGTAGCACTATCCAAAGGCAGAGAGTATTTTAAAAAGTTAGCCTAATCTGCATGTTTTTGGACTGTCAGAGGAAACCGGAGTACCCAGAGGAAACCCACCAAGTACGGAGAGAACATGCAAATTCCATGAACACAGACACTGGAGGTGCAAGCTGACAGTGCTAACCACTAAGCCACCATTGTTGCCACTCCGTATGCTGCTCCAATGTTCTGGCAGCCCTTAGTTCTTTCTGTCATATGAACTGTCGATGCAGAGGCTCTGCCATCTGATCCGGGGTTTCTGTAGCCCTGAGCTCAGCATGACGTACCCGTATTCGGGATGTTATATTCTTTGAGGAATGCCTGTGACACAATCAGAGTATGACATAATATTTGATGATGATGCTCCTACTGTTACAGTCGATGAGGTACGCAGTGACACGCCCACAGCATGACATAAAAGCTGATAATCGCATGTGTACCTGTGCAAACACCACCGACCACCAGCAATGCACCGCTCGCCGCCCCCTGCCCAAGCAAACAGAATTATATTAAAATATTAAATATATATTCAAAGTTGCTGCATTGAATTTTGAAATAATTATATGACAATATATATAGAAGCCTTGTCAGTGTGTGTTAACGGGGAGGCTTCAGATATCAAATTGTGCATTTCTTATATTTCAGGTAGAATGAAAGTTATCGTTATCGGACAAAAACAACCATAAAAACATGTAATTGCTGTGCAACTGTGATACTTATTTGCCTCTGTGACCTATTTTTACATTTTTTGCTTAGTCATGTTTGTGTGGTTGTTTTTTTCTATATTTTATTCTTATTCTATTCCATAATTTATTTCTTATTGTTAATGTTGATTTTAAGGTCACGAGCAGTCATAAAAGCATTTCACTGCACATCGTACTGTGTATGATTGTGTATGTGACAAATAAAATTTGAATTTGAATTTGAAAATGAAATAAATTTCAGCTTATTATATTGCCTATTTTGTGCTGGAAAAGGATATGCCAATCTGCACACTGCACAATACTGAGCCCTACATATGTTTATAAAAAAATATAATAAGAATAATAGCTAAAATGTTCAGAATTTTAATGGCTACATGCTATATTTAGACATTTTGCAGCCTGGCACAGTAAAGCATTTGTTTTAATTTCTTTAATTTCATCTATACAACTCTTTAAGACTTTCACACAGTTCTGTATTTCAGAAGGGTTTGTTTCTGACACAATAATGGAAAAAAATGACAAAGTGGGATCAGAATCTGTTACTGAAAATGCTGGGGCAATTTCAAACTGGTACACAAGAATTTGTGTCTTCCCACCACCCCCACATCACAGGTTCAATAGGACACTGTTGCTTGTGGGCACATCAGTGGGATGTTATGAACCAGCCAGATCAGTTGCTCAACAGCTTATTACAAAGTATGCAAAAGAGCCAGCTTTAGTTAGTTGGAACTGTCAAAGTGAGAGTAATGACAATACGCAGGTATAGTGCAGTAAATGTGAAATAGCAAAAAACAAAACAAAAAGCCACGTCAGCCAGCAGCCTGTAATGAGCTCCAGTTTCTCAGTTCGCTTGTGTGCAACACATTTTTGCTGTCATCAAGCACACAGACCCTGAAGCCTAATAAGGATTGATTTGGGCTGAAGGAAGAGCTGCAGCTGTAGCGTGCAATTCTAATGTAAATTGTTTATTGTAACCTCAACAGCTATCAATGCAGCTGTGAAGTGCGGAGTCATTCGGGAGCCTCATGCTACCGAGAACACTGTTTACTTTTCACTTTTGGCTACTACAAGTGCATGTGTTTTCCAATCCAACCTGGATTCATTTTATGAAAACTGTAAAAGCCATTAAAATAACTTATGTTTATTCGTTTGTGAAATGTGCCTTTTTTAACCAATTCGAATGGTTTGCAGAAGTTTGGGATTTTTGAAAATATGTGAATGCACATATTTTAGATTTACCGTATTTTAAAGACAAATTTATGTAAATTATTGTAAAAAAAACAGAATTTCGAGGAACCTGTTTTACAAGAACTAGAGCAAGCGACACTTTGTTCAGAACTGTTCTATCTGCCCACGTATTTCAGTGGCCTGTAGCTGACATGACCATATTTGCAGTGCTTGCAAATGCAGCAAGAAGGATGATGTACTTTTACTGCTGTCTCCCTTCCTCTCATTCCTCAATGCAATTAAGATAAAAAAAAAAAACAGAGCTGACAGCATGACTATGAAATTATCCACTCACAATTGTTTTACCTTATACAGTATATCCAGTCTAACCGATCACTGTATTTGCTCAAACTGCATGCACAGCTGTACACTGTCTTTCCTAATATGTAAGTGAATTTTATTGTTTATATAGAACTTATAGAGACATCCTTTATAATATACTGTATGTTTAACAGATGAAACAGGCAATTCATTATGTTTAAGAGTTGGTCAGACCAGACAGTCTGCTCCTAATGTGTCATCTCAGTATCCAACAGCAGAGGAATTAGAGATGCTTTCTCTACAGCCATTACTCCCTCTAAACCACAGACACCCAAAAATAATTGCACTAAAGAGAACTCAGGGTTTGCACTTTAAGGGGACAAAAAGGTAACATTGGCACTCTATTGAAAAAGGCACAAGCCCATATAAAGGCAAAGATTTATGCTTTAGAAGAATAACCCACCAAGTTTCTGCACTTTTGGATATAGTATTATTCATAACATCAATGTATATAAATTAGACAGCATTTACTTATACAGTTTGATTAGATTTTTGCATTGTTTTAAATGATTTCAGTGTTCAATACGCGACAACAAAATAAACTTTCTACATGCATCATTGGGTCAAATTATAAATATTTATTTACACTGCAGTGAAATATCAGGAATAATGTTTGATTTGAAACACATAAAAAAAAAGTTTAGCATGCACAGCTATAGCTGGGGGTAGTATCATTCAACATTTCATTCTTTTTAATCCACATGCTGTATGCTTAGACGTTGGTCCTGGAAATCATTTCAAAATGAAATGGCGCCCTCAAGTGGAGAGTTAAGTACATACAGTACAAACCACGTTGCTCATAAATCCACTACTTAATTAGAAACCTAAGAGTTATGTAATGGCCTAAAGTATGTTGTTGGCAATTTAGCAATTTTAAAACACATTTATGTATTTCTCATAAATATAAAATATCCATTGATCTTTGGTCTACACCGCTTATCCCGTGGTGGGTTGTGTGAGGCCTGGAGTGTATTCCAGGAATCTCAGCGCAAGGGCAGAATACACCCTGAATGAGGTGCGAGCCCATTGCAGGGATACCCAATCAACAACTACCTAATCACACACCCAATCACACACTGTTGGCAATTTACAAACAGTAATCAGCCAACAGCATACCATCCTTAGGACTGTGGGAAGAAACCAGTTGTTACTGTAAGTTTAAAATTAAAGGATAAATTGCTTGATGTGTCTGCCACGCCACAATATGTTCACCAGCTGGCTCTGACACACTTTCCAACCGGGAACATAGAATCTTCACTCACAGACTGAAAGCCCTGAGTCACAAATTGCAAGGCATTAAAAATATTAGAGCTGCTTAAAATTAAAGACTGTATTCTTCCATCTATAGTGTATTGTGGGAGAAATGAATGGAATTGTGTGTAGCTAATCAGGTTACCACCCCTGTCACTGCATTCACACATGTTTTCGCCCACGATTTTTCCTAAAGTTAAATATCTGTCCAGGACTCGTAGGATGCCTTTTTGATTAACAGTTAACTTTCCCACAAGATCAGACTCATAATACTATGTTTTACGCAAAAAAATCTGCAGCTGCCACTGTATCAGTTTTGTTCATACCACAGTTTATGGTAATGTATGATCTTTTCTAGGAAAGTATTACCAATTGGATTTCGAGCTGAGAAATCCCTTTCACCCCACTGTCGAGCCATGACGCCCACATGCAGCTGTGTGAGTCTGGATAATATGTCAAAAGCCAGCATTGATTCAGAGAAGGGCACTTTGGCTTTTCTGAAAACACAGTAATGGCATCTTTAAGAATAATAGCAATGATTATAATAACTACCAAGGTCACTTAGATAGCCAGTGAAAAATATTGAACAAACATCATGAAACATGTTGGAACTGGAGTCTCCGTGGGTAATAGGATAACAAATGTAAACAAGCATACTCACATTCTACAGAGAAAAAGAACAAAACAAAACAAGAGTTACAGAGGACAAGGAGTACAGAGATATGCAGATGATTCAGTAAAGCATATGACATAATAAAAAGGTACACCGTATAATTTGCATAATTATGCTAAACAACAGCTTGTAGGGCCAGCACTTACTAATTCATTATATTTAGCAACCAGTGTATTTTCATATTTGGAACACATGTTTGTCTTTATAAAAATGTATTGTTTTAATTAATGAATTAACTTTAAGAGTGATGTGTATTACAGATACAAGCACTTACTGAAGGGGGTGAAGTAGCTGTAGTGGAGCATGCATTGTGGAACATGTGGGACATAATTTTAACATGCCAAAAACGACACAAATTACCCAAATGTTTGAAAGTTAATATGAAATTTGGGAGTCAAAAACCAATCCCTGGGAGACAGCTTGCACTCTGCTATGGCTTGGTTTACTCACTTACTTATTCATCATCTATACCACTTTATACTGCGGGGGTCTCCAGGTGCCAATCCATCACAAGGCACAAACACATACACACACTTACCCACTCAATCACACACTACGGACAATTTGGGGAATGCAAATTTGCCTAATTGTGCATGTCTTTGGCCTGTGGGAGGAAACCGTAGAACTCGGAGGAAACCCAGCAAACATGGGGAGAACATGCAAACTCCATGCATACAGGCCCGGCCCCTGGAGGTGCAAGGCGACAGTGCTAACCACTAGGTGCGTGTGCCGCCCTGGCTTGGTTTAATCTGGGTAACTATTAGACAGAACATACACTAGGTAATCTAACGTAGCGGATACACATGATTAAAATGCAGCATTAAGTTAACATGTAAATCAATAACTTATATCTGAACCTTCACCTAAGTGCAATTTATACTGTGCAGTAAAAATATTATGTATAAAAATTATTTTAATGCATGCCATACTGCTCGCAGGCTGTAAATGGAGTCACATAGCAAAGATTTCATGGCTACTTTCAAACACAGAGGGCGCTATTTTCATACAAAAACAATTTGCAGGGGATTGCTTACAGACCAATTTATGGATGATTAATATTTCGGTACTATTTGCAATAAATGGGTTTTCTGGTGAAGCATGGTGCTACAAGCATGACGGTGGGATTTTCATTTAGAGACATTCTTACACTTTAGAAGAAAACCTTTTCCATTCTGCAAGAGACTTAAATCTCATTATACAACAGATAGTTTTGACTGAGTAATCCGAATGGCCAAGTGGCTTTTCATGAGTGATGATATAGGGCACAACAGCACTGGGACGTTTAACAATATGTATCACTCCACGTTACAGGTGTTCTAACATTCGTTAATTAAACTAACTGTTTGGTCGCCAGCACGGGTGAAAGTAGGTCGATATGGTCCTCTGTCCTGGAAAGATAGGAGTATAGCTGCCTGCAAAAACTCACATTCAAAACCAGTCACGGAAAGACTTTCAGCAGGAAAACACATAAAATAAATTTCCTCATTTTATACAACACTTTGTCTTATTAGTAACTCATTCCAAAAACCTGCTTGTGGTGTTTTGATTACTGCTAACGTGAGCTGCAGAGGTCGTTCACGAATGATTCCTTTTTTTTGGACGAGTCTTTAACGTGACTCAAAAGAACGAGTAGTCTCAGAAAATGATTTTCTTTTTCTCATTTTCGTTTGTTCTTTTGTCACGTGACTCCCATGTAGATTCAAAAGAATGAACGACTCGGACTAGAAGACATGAGAAGAACCGCTCAATTCATACCACAGTTTATGGTGAGCTTTTCTAGGAAAGTATTACCAATTGGATTTAGAGCTGTAAAATTTGATTTTATTTCTAATCAAAAGAATGAAATGAACTAAATGACTCAATAAAGAATCATTTTGATGAGCAAGATTCAAAGAACCGAGTCACTAAAATGGTCCAAACGTCCCATTACGAGAGCTAACTAGGTTATAACACAAGGCTGAATCCCAAATCTCTCTCTAGCCCTTGCTCAAGTGTGTGAAAGAAGGCAGTCTAACTTACACCCTACATGGCACACTACCATGTAGGGTGTAGACTTACTTTTTTTTTTTTATGTCATTATACATCTGAGCAGTTGAGGGTTAAGAGCCTTGCTCAAGGGCCCAACAGTGGCAACTTGGTGGTTGTGGGGTTTGAACCTGGGATCTTCCGAACCGTAGTCCAATGCCTTAACCACTGAGCTACCCCTGTTTTAATAATAGTTTCAATTATATTTAATTGAATCTCATTAAAACACTGAAAACCCTAACTACAACAATCCCATACTACGACGACACTTAACATGGTAATATAGTTACACTGGGGTGTTTAAGACTGAGAATGTTACATCCCAGTCAAATCCCAGATCAGTCCAGACATGAAAAATACAGAATATTTATGTAATACGCAATTTTATGCAATTGTATACAAACAACAAATGACTAGGTATATTATGGCTTAAAAAAAAGTCACACAACCCTTGAAATAAAAGCATAAAGAATGAACACACACACACACCACTTATAAAAATAGATATTTATTCATAAATAGAAATGCAATATAAATATTTAAAAATAAAGCATACATTTCAAGTATATTATGCAACAACTGGCATTTTCCTACTGGATTATACTACATATTTATTTGGAGTTTCCTAATTAAATAAAGCCTACACACAAATATATGAATAAAAATATCACATTTGCTTAAAAATGCTTATGCTTAGACATTAATTGACAAACAGAGCATTATTTGATAGAAAATAAATTAATTATAAATAAGTACTGTACATATTATGAATGCACATAAGTGGTTCAATGACATCATCCCACTTTTGTCAAAGGTTAAAAGTGCTTTCATTTTTCCTGACTTGGCTGGCCACTGTAATTAAAAAGAGCATTATTCCTACAAATCATTTGGTTAATATTAGAGGAATCAAAGGGCAGTTTCAAAGTGCTTTCTCTAAGTAACACAGCTAATCTTTCCGTGGGTACATGACTCCTTTAGTGAAGCTGTGCAGCCCTGTATGTTTTGCAATCCAGTTGTTGTAGTTGGTGACTTTTGTGTAGACGCCTGGTTTAAACTTTTTGGCACAATCCTCTCCCCAGCTTATGACTCCAAACAGAAACATTCGGCCATTCGCCTCACACAACAGAGGACCTCCTGAGTCTCCCTGTCATGAATAACAAAAGCGATAACACAACGAGAAGAGAATATTTACAACAAGCACAAATATTTTATATATTACTTTACAATAGTATTTATGATCTAATAGTAAGGCTGTAGTAGCAGTTGACGTCATACCTGACAAGCATCCTCTGTCCATTTGGGGCTGGCTGCACAAAACTGGTTTTCAGTCACCCTCTTTCCATAGTAGTCCTCCCTCTCGCAGACACTCTGGGAGAGAACTTGAACCTTAGTCTCCTTCATGTAGTGAGAATAGCTGTAGTTACTAGGAACATCATCTGGTATCAAAGAAAAAATGAAAAAGTGATTATAGTGCTGTTTCATACTTTAAGATTGTAGACTCTATTTGTCAAAAAAAAATTGTAAATCAAATTTGTAGCAAGTAATTTCAATACATTCAAGTAATATATTTACAAGTGAACCTAAAAGAATTTGAAAAGTATTTGAATCATGGCTCCCTGCAGATTACATAAAACAGGTGCCCAAGCCTATAGTGAGACATGCCTAAAGATAAATTTCGAAGATTCCTGGTGAGCACTGTTCACTACGTGGCCATCATGTCACTAAGAATGCTCACATGCTTAGCAAAAAGTGTTCTTTGTATATATTAACATTGAAAATAATATATCAAATGGTAAGGTATGAATTCAGGTAATAAACTTATGGTTCAGGTAAATGAATACAATATACAATTAGTAAAGTAAATTGAATAAAATAAAAATGAAATAAATCTAACAATTCTTCTCCCTGCCATAGCCTGCAATGTGGCAGAAGGCTCCATTGGGTATCATGTGATGAGCTGGGGGAAGACATGCTGTCCTCACTGAAGGTGTCCTCTCTGCACACTGTCCATTGCTGTCTACAATCTGCAACAGAGCTGAACACGCAACCAGCATGACACTGTTAGCACAAATACTCTATGGAATCAGATCAGCATTACAAACTGCACACAGGTTTTGCTATATGGGTCACAGAAAAGTGAAAATTTTTGCACAGTTTGTTAATGGTGTTTGTGTGTGTGTGTGTGTGTTGTCTGACCATGTGTTAGTTCGTTGAATGCATACCTATGTCATTGTTAAAATCCTCATCTTCAGCATTAAAGCTCTGATGAATCAGAAGTTTTGCTACTTTAAACGTCTGCTCTTTTTTTGGATTAGTTTCATTGGTGGCATCCATTCCCAAATAGACAGTATATTGCTCCTTTTGTGCTCCTCGCCTGTTTGAATCAAAAAAGCAATGTGACATCACTGCATTTCATTCAGTTAAACATCAAATAAATATTATATTCCATCTGAGACAGCAGACCTACCCAGGAGGGAAGCAGTGGGCTGCACTGAGGACCCAGCAGGGAGCGATGAGTGTACCTCCGCAGGCAAACAAGTTTCCTTTAAAGATGGCTGCCAGCCAAGGCTGAGACTCGATTGGAGCCCTTGATCCACCTATAATCTTAAATTTGTTCATATCCTCTGTGTTTCGTTCTCCGCAAGTCATTTCTGAAAATTAGAAAACATAGCACTTATATAAAGGACGCTGGGGCTGTACAGACTGAAATGTAACTTAAAAACTGAAGAAGAAAAAAAAATCAATAGCTCACTTGTTTTAAAAAAGATAACTAATAAATACCTAATAAATGTAATATGTCTTCTAAACATATTACGGTTTGTGCACTGTAGTCAAGAAAGGATTTCTTTGTCTAGTTTATTTTCTATCAGTCTAGTTTTGGATGCGAATAAAGCTTGAATATTGAGTTGAATATGAATATCATTTCTAGGTTGCCTGAATATATTCATTGGAAAAAAAACTCTGGTTTACAAGCCGACAACACAAATATTTTTTTATCAAAAATACATTTTATTTTGCTGATGGAGTGACTGAGTTCAGTCTTGAGGTGAAACAAGACCTTTTTTAAAACCAATGCAGACCTTTGCTTATTAGTATCAAAAGTATAATAGACTTGTTAAATAAAAGACAGACATTAAAAAAAAAAAGAAGAAAAAAAAAGAAAAAAGATTTAGAATGTCTTACCAGTGTCATGTATTGGAGTTTCTGGGAAGGACAAATAAACAAAAAAATAAACACACACACGTATGTACTGTAACTGTCAATCAATTACTCTGCGTATTCTGCATTAGTTGCTTTATTTACATGTTAAACATGTTAAAGTAATAATTACAATTTTTTAAAACTCACTTGTTTCTTTCTTACACAGTGGAATATCACAGAAACTGCGAACTTTCCTAGTTAGTCCTCTAACCCAACACCATGGGCCGCTTATGTTATCTGGATTTCTGCAAAAATGCAACAAACAAGTTGCAATGACCACCAAGTCCAAGTTTAGGAACTTGTTCTTATTCAAATCATGAGTCAGAGTGATAAAGAAATCATATGATTATTTTAGGGAAGAAGGATTTCACCGTTTTAATTCCCACACACAGTGACTATAACAATAACTGAACTAACTTTTGAAATTTTTTATTTAGACTTTTTTTGCAGTATACACAATCACCCAAATGAGTCAAAAGGCACTTTATTAAAAAAAAAAAAAAATCCTGAACTCTACCTGCAATAATTGTGTGATCCAAGCCCCTGAGAAACAGCTGCCCTGTCTATCTTGTAAATTCTATCCCAGTAGAGGCATTTATGTCCCTTGGATGTTACCGAGATTGTACCCCTGTATTCATTCCCGTTACTGCCAACAGCCAGGCACTGTGCACCTGTTAAAGAGAAAAAAAGAGGTTACCATTCAGGATGGTGAAGACATATCTAACTCAATCTAATTTAGTTTGTTTTAGGGAATTGACTTTATTATTACAAGCTTTACAAATTACAGACTTACCATGCTGTTTAATCTCATTCTTCATCCACGGCCAGAATTTTTGCCTAGTTGACTAAAGGAGGAAGGAAGAAAACCAGACAGAAAAAAGAAGTATTACAAAGTCTGACAAAAATTAGTTCCTTAATTTTGGAAACAAGAAGAAAAAGTTCTGCTTTTTTTTTTTCTCCCAACCTCAGCAACTTCATGAAGCGAACACGTCATTAATAATGTGATTAGAAACCACATTTTGACCACGAACAATTGTCTGCCTTATATGGAGCCTGTGAAAGACAGAATGAAACCACATGTAAGAAAACCTGCAGCTAGAATGCGGCTGGAAATGTTTTAAAAGAACATATTCGATAGATAGATAAATAGATGCTTAGATACATACGTACAGACATAAAAAAATTAAATTAAAATATATATCTGCATTAATTTATTCAGCTTATGCATGGAGAAAAAAAAATTTAAATAAAGGCAAACTTTTTTCTTAAAAAGTGTTGAGTAAACCCTTAGTTTATCTTAGAAACCCACTTTGATCATACTAAAAATTCTAAATGTTTCAACCACGCGTCAACACTGCAGCCATTTACTCTTTTATAATAGATACAAGCAATCTCAGTGCTGGTTTTTCCTGTAGGTTTGTACAAATAGTAAACATTTTCATGAAAAAATATTTGAATGTGAATTAAAATATAGAACCAATGCTTACCTTTCAGAAATCTATTTCAGAGATTTTCTTAGAGTTCTTCCCTGGTTATTTTCTGGAAGCTAGATGTTCCCTTTAATGCTACTGTTTTCTAGACTGTTGGTCTCTTATTTATATTCGACTAATAGCTTGTGAGTGACTGTGAGAGGCGGGACTAAGATAAACTCACAGATGTTTTTTTTTTTCTCTCTTTTTTTTTTATAATAGGAGGCATGTCTGTGTATTCTGAGAACGGCAAGTGATGATTCATGAGGCGTGAGTCAAGACACTTCCTACTTTTAGAATGATAAATGTGTAGGAGGAAATGTTCCTAATATGGAATTTATGTTTCTTTATTATCACTAATATTGACAACTTTTTGTTGGCTAGTAATCCATCTCACATGGCACAAAGTTTAAGTTTAGTGAATCAGACAACCAAGACAAATACATGTAACAACATGCTAGAAAACAATTGTTCATTTATTCTTTTTAAGTGCCACTTATCCTGTACAAGGGCACTGGAAGCCTGGAATCCATTCAAGTAGACTTCAGGCACGAGGCGGGGTACTCCCTGAGTGCCAATCTATTGCAGGGCGCACACACACACACAGCAATTTGGGAATGGCAATCAGCCTAATCGGCATGTTTGTGGACTGTGAGGAGAAACTGGAGCAAATATGCAAACCCCACACACACAGACCCGAGGCAAGATGTATATGTGTGTCTTCCAAGAGAGGGAATCGAACCCTCTAGGGCCAACACTCTGGAGACAGATACACACACACACATTTATTTATACAGAGTCAGGCAAAATTTTTTTACACATAGTTCAGGAAATTAAAAATAGTATGATGTATATTATATTAATAATAATAATAATATTATATTTATCAATATAAAATGTATAGCAATAAATTTAGTATTAAAATATTTATACATGTTTTTCGTTTCCTGAAATGTGTATACATTTTTTGGCAAAGTGTGTGTGTATATATATATATATATATATATATATATATATATATTATTATACATCTCTCACATGGGTAGACGCACACCACACATAAAAATGCGCACGAACGTGTTTCACAATCTGTAGCTTCTTTTTTTTTTTTAACCATATGAGATCAGTGCTAAAGGCACAGTTCTCTTTTTGTACCCAATATAACAACACCTACAATACAATTAATAAACTATTTACTGCCATTCAGTCTTTACCTGGTCTATCCTCAACTTATATAAACAGTGTTAAGTATTAATTCCATCTTACAGTGTTGTTGTTTATGGAAACATGGAGTACGGGGTTTTCAGGACTGAGCGATCATGAAACTAAATTACCTCATTGTGTTGTCACTGGAAATGTGTAGGTGCTTGCATGCATTTCCTGTTCAGTATATCATAAAAGTTCCAGAGTTGCATTTAAAGATGGCACCTTTTGTTTATTTATTTATTTATTTTTTTTAATGGTATCCCATTTGCTCTTTAAAGATTTAAAGCAAACATCTAATAGAATAAGATAAGGAAGATCACTCAGATGCAGTAATGTAATTAGTGACAACAGTCTTCTATGTATTAGTAATAACATTATGTAGTGAAACAGCAGCGTATGGTTATAAATGTCCTTTTTGGTTTTATGATGTTAGGATTTTGTGTTCTCTGCAAAGAGCTTGTAGATTTTACTTAATATTATTTATCTTTACATTTTTGGTATAGATTTGTGTGTATACACACAATATATATTATATATATACATATACATACACATATATACATACACACACACACACTATATACATATACAGTATGTTATTGTTGGTCCTGGCAAGGGGTTACCACAGCGGACCGCATATACAAGCTTGGCACAGCTTTTATGCTGAACGCCCTTCCTGATACAACCCTCCCTTTTTATCCGGACTTGGGACCAGCACTGCATCTAGTAGCTGGAAACTAATCTGCATATAATAATAATAATAATGCATATATGCATGTGTGTGTATATGCGCGCACACACACACACACACACACACACACAGTCAGCCAAAATCTATACACACTTCAGGAAAAGAAAAACTTGTATAAAAGATTTTAATACTAAATGTATCGCTATATGTTATATAATGTTATATATGATAATATTATGAATATTATATTCATATAATATATTATACTATTTTTCTTTTTCCTGAAGTGTGTATACAATGTTTTGGCTGACTCTGTATTTGTGTGTGCGAGTGTGTGCGCGTGCATTTCTTTTTAGTGAAGAGGCACCTTGTAAGTTTAGCGAGGCAATCTGTCAACATCCTGTCCGAACAGACTTCCTGTACACTATGAATTATCAGATGTTGTGTGTACAAAGATAAGATCTCATGGAACAGCAAGTATTTGCTTATTTTGTAACTAGAAAGAATACATCATGAGGTGTTATCAGTTATTTCAAGTGCAGAATAAATTTCATGTTGTATTCATCTCCATAATATTTGTTCTACAAATCTACCTAAAAACATTACAACTGCAAAAGCATTTGATGTATTCGTGAACTCTTACTGTTGGTTTGCTCATGTATATTCTTGTGAAAAGCAAATCTTCCTGAATGGATATGACTTTTCTTAAGAAAAATGCACAATGACCAAACAGGAAATTAAACAGTTTACAAATTGTGTTGCTGTTGGTTTTAAATATAGGTGGTTGATGTGACATTGACCTTATTGTGGGTTAGAGTAGCATAAATGAAATAGATAAACTCAGATGAATAATAATTCCCTTGGTAGACAAGTATAGTTCCTATAAGGGAAGTTCCTTTTAAATGCATCATATGTGTGGCAGGCAGAATTTGTCACACTGCATGATGTAGTGTTACATTTTTTTTTTTTCACTTAGCATTAAATTACCTTGTAACTTTGTGGTTATATTCTAACATGCTCACTGTATACCCCTGAAATATGGTAACAAAGATTTTAAAATAATTATTAGTAAAAAAAAAAAAATAAAAAAAAAAAAACTTATGTACAAGGTGTCCCACTAAAAGACATTGAGAGTACTGAAATGGGAGTGTCAAAAAGATTTGATTTATTAAAAAAGTGACAGGTGATGGCTCATTTTGTACATCTCTTATGACCTTCTGAGATGTTATCCGTGCTTTCTGAACAAAAAAAAAAAAACCCAGAATAAACGCATTTCAGGGCAAATTATTGTATATTGAAAATTTTTACTGTAGTGCTCCAGAACTGAGTTTGCAGTGTATAGAAAAATGTCTACCAAACAAACTGCAATGGACTCCACCTATTTAAACAATTGATTTTGAGCATCAATTATTATGCCTACATAGGCTACACTGTGCACCACTAGTTAGCTAGCTAGAAGGCAACAATTACTGTCTCAAAAGATCGCAGTAGAGATGGGCTTGTAGGATTGGCTCATTAACTACAGACGCACTGTCTATTTTCTGTGTAAAATGGATAACCACACTGGTTTCAAATCGGACCCATGCAGTTAAGCGATGACTCCAAAAACTATGGCATAAAATTATTGTACATCATACAGAGAACCAAATTATCAAACAAATATGATAATTAGTGTATATCTGCCAACACTACCCCTCCCCTGTAAGAGTGATAAGAAAAAATGCTCATGTAAATATCAAAATATATCGTCACACCATACTGTATAATATCAGTTTCTGAGACAAAATGTTTTTTGATCAAAACTCACTCGAAATTATGCCTCGACTGTAAAAAAAAATAATCTTATAATAGACATTATTAATAAGATTTATTAATTTATACTTTGTTGAATAAAGTTGCTCAGAGTTTACGCTTTCAGTTTATATGAATCAATATTTCACCCTATATCCAGCCAGATCAAGGACTTGAAGAATAAAGGACTTTATACTAAATACAGATTGTTTTATAAGCTAATTTTATTACAAATTATTCTTATCTTGATTGTCATTTTAAAAAAAGAATTAAGAATGCCATTAAAACATCAAATTTCACTTTTGTCTCTATACTTTCAGCTACCACAGTTTACACACAAACACACATATCCACATAATGTACATATTAACTATGATTATTATAAGTAGTGTTACATCCCAATAAAAAGATTGTAATAAAACAATATATATTTAAAACTGATTGTTAGTTTTTGGCTGCTCCTGTCGAGAGGTTGGCACAGCAGACCATCCGATCTGCGCATGATTTGGCACAGGTTTTAATTCGGATGCCCTTCCTGACACCACCCTTCCATTGTATCCAGGCTTGGGACAAGCACTTCATCCTGTGGGTTTGGGCATTATGAACTTATTGTCAATTCTTAAAAGCGCTATACAAATAAAATTGAATTTGTCAGAAGAGTGTTAATTCTCATTTATTTTGTACCAAAGCAAATACCTTTAAACATTATTCTAATGTCTTGAGTGAATAATCAATTATTGTAAATGGTTTGTACAAGTCACATTGAGTTAGTTCTGCTTTTAACACACACACACACACACACACACACACACACACACACACACATATATATATATATATATAGGTGCTTTGCATATGCTGTACAATACCAACTGCGTGTCAATAAAAGAGGAAGAAGACTCAGGATGTGTGGTGCTACTGGAGGAAGACAACCAGACAGAGGCATGAAACGTGTGCCTGATGAAATGCATGCCAAAATTGTGGACCATGTCATAATGGAAATGATGTTTTCACTATGGAAGGAGGAGGTAAAAAAGTGCAGCTAAATGTGGGATGGTCCACTTTTCAATCCGTAATTTAAACGTTTAGAAGGGAAAGCTGGTGTGGTGACTTACATACACTATTGTGATTTTATTATATTGCATTCTATTTGTTTTTGTTTTTTTATTCAAATGCACTTGTAAGCAGTGTTGGGGGACGTTACATTTTAAAGTAACTAATTACATTACAAAATTACTGTCTTTAAAAAGTGATCAGTTACATTACAGCATTACTTTCTGATAAAAGTAACTAGTTGGAGCACTTTTCCATTGCAGAAAATGAAAACTCCTTTGTGATTCCTCATGCATGTTTTAGTCAAGACCTTTATAATAATTTTACCATCATCACTCAGCGAAGTTAATCTTCCATAATCCGTTAACTACCCCTATCTCACCTTGTATTACAACTTTCACACACACACACACACACAGTAACAGATTGGGACTGACTGCAGCCTGGCTCATGGATTACATAAATTGTCTGAATGATGGATTATATTTTTGAAAAAATAACTAAGTAATTGCAGACCTAACGCGTTAGATTACTCGTTACATCAAAAAGTAATCCAAGTACTCTAACGCGTTACTTTGTGATGTGCTACAACCAACACTGTTTGTAAGTGACTTTCTGTTTTACATGAAATTAGAGAGAAATGTCCTCACGGTGATGCATAGCTAGGAAAATGTGAAGTACAAGAAAATCTGTGGCAATATTGTAACAGAAGAGATGTGCAGTGAGCTCATTCCTTGTAAAAATGTGATATTGCACATTACAATTATCTGGAGTGAAATATTTTCAGAACTACTGAATCACAGTTTACATCATGCAGTGCTCTATTGCATACTTTTGTTTTATTTCGGTTCAGATTTTAATCAGAATTTCTCAAATGCAAAGCAGTTACAAATAATAAAAAAATATTATCTGTCTCTTGGAAAAAGTCCTGTTCTATCATACATTATTGTTGCACAACAATAAATATCTCAGAACTTGAGTGCTTATACATTTTATGAAATTGCAAATTTGTCTGTAGGAGTCAACAACAATAATAACATTTAAAAAGCATTCTTTTAGAGAAAGTGTCTCTTGATTTTATTATTCATTCCTATGTCTATTAAGGTTGTTGATGAGGTCAAATTAGTTAAAGGAAGAATTGTGTGAGTGTAACAGTCATAACTTGAGAAATTAATATCTGGATTTTACACAAATCAGTGCAAATTTTATTTCTGACTAAAGATGAGTGAACGCCAGTGGTGTTTAGGCGTATATACATTGTGCATTCATGCAAAAACATGGTGTATAGGAATGACCTAGATTCTAACTCTAACGCAGAGCTCTGTTGCGACACTGATGAATGCAAACGTCAAAAAAAAACACACACAAAAAAAAAACACAGCTTTTATCCGAGACCCTGATCTGATCTGGCATCAGTTTAGCTTTTTCTACGTTGGTGCGTAAAGAAGTTATTTTGTTTAAGAAAACTGGTCCCAAATCAGCTACAAAGGTAAGCAAACTATATTCTACGCATGCGCACTGCACTTGTTTCGATTTTGTCTGTAGTACTAACCTTTAGCTAGGTAGCTTATCTGTGGTGCGGTTGTCAACGGCGTGTAGCAAATTATTCTTTATTTCTTCCGTGTTAATGTATGTTGAGTTTGTGACTAATCTTCATCTTAAAGGGCTTTCCTTTTCAAAAAATGTCATGGGAAGCTGACTTCGCTATCGAGGTCGCTAGTTGTAGTTAGCATCATTGCTAATCGAGTGGCTGCGGGGTGTAACATCGAGTTGTTTACGTTTAGCGATACAAGCAGCTAGTTGTTTCTCATGTTATCATCCAAAGAACTCGCTGCATAATCAAAATGAAATGGATATCGTAGTTATTTTCTATGAAACGACACCTTCAAATTTGAAGTTCTTCAAATATCGACGTTACATTCGACTGTTTCTATCAAGCTAGCAACGCAGACTGGTAATTTAAGCTAGAGGAAGGGTAAGATAACCATAATAGCTAACGTTGTCTAGTTAGCTATGATATCAAACCTAAAACATGTAGCTTAAAAAGTGGCGATAGAGAACGTGTGGTGACGTCTCTATTGCTTGTGACGTGTAAAAACATTTAAAATGTGCCACATGTAATGTTTGTTGTACGTTACCTTAAGAAGACGTTTAATAAATGCAGATTTCCCCAACTTTTATTGGTTTCCAAAAAGGTTGTCAGACGCAAATGGTTTGTGGAGGAAAGATGTGCTTTCTCACCTCTATATTTCTTTGTGCTATGAATAGATGGAGAAACCTCCTTTCAAACAGACTCAATTCTGTGGAGCATGGGTAATGAAAGAGAGATTGGGAACAGGTGGCTTTGGTCATGTATATCTCTATCAGCATCAGGTGTGTCATTTACATTTTTTTATTTGTCTGTCTTACCTATTCCTTCATCAAACTTTGTCCAATTATAGTCTTGTCCCTTTTCAGTTTTTAAGTCTCTTGTCAGGTTACTTCTTTTGTATAAGCATATAATGAAAGCTTTTAAAATAAATCTTTTGTATTTCGGACAGGAAACATCTGAGAAAATTGCTGTCAAACTCTGTCGGCTTGAACTCAATGCAAGGAACAAAGACAGATGGAGTCGAGAGATCCAGATAATGAAAAAGTGTGTGTCTATTCCTGTTAGATTGTAGAGCATAATTTATATACAGATGACAGATACAGGGGTTGGACAATGAAACTAAAACACCTGGTTTTAGACCACAATAATTTATTAGCATGGTGTAGGGCATCCTTTTTCGGCCAATAGAGCATCAGTTTGTCTGATTCTTCTTGCAGAATAGTGGCCAGGTCACTACGTGATGCTGTATTTTCTGACTCGCTCCTCCAAAACGCCCCAAAGAATCTCAATAATATTTAGATCTGGTGACTGTTCAGGCCATGGGAGATGTTCAAGTTTACATTCATGTTCATCAGACCACTCTGTCACCAGTCTTGCTGTGTGTATTGGTGCATTATCATCCTGATACACGGCACCGCCTTCAGGATACAATGTTTGAATCATTGGGTGCACATGGTCCTCCAGAATGGTTCGGTAGTCCTCGGTAGTGACGCGCCCCTCTAGCACAAGTATTGGGCCTAGGGAATGCCATGATATTGCAGCCCAAACCATCACTGATCCCCATGCTTCACTCTGGTCATGCAACAGTCTGGGTGGTGCGCTTCCCGGATGTGGGAAAGACAGTGACGGTGGACTCATCAGAGAACAATACATGTTTCACATTCACCACAGCCCAGGATTTTCGCTGCTGGCACCATTGAAACCGACGTTTGGCATTGGCATGAGTGACCAAGGGTTTGGTTATAGCAGCCTGGCCATGTACGTTGACCCTGTGGAGCTCCCCACGAACAGTTTTGGTGAAAACAGGAGAGTTGAGGTGCACAATTAATTCTGCAGTGAGTTGGGCAGCTGTGGTTTTATGTTTTTTGGATACAATCCGGGTTAGCACCCGGACATCCTTTTTAGACAGCTTCCCCTTGCGTCCACAGTTACTCCTGTTGGATGTGGTTCGTCCTTCTTGGTGGTGTGCTGACATTACCCTGGATACCGTGGCTCTTGATACATCAAAGACTTGCTGGCCTGGTCACAGATGCGCCAGCGGGACGCGCACCAGCAATTTGTCCTCTTTTGAACTCTGATATGTCACACATAATGTTGTGTGCATTGCAATATTTTAAGCAAAACTGTGCTATTACACTGCTAATTAAACCTTCACACTCTGCTCTTAACTGGTGGAATGTGCACTCATTGAAGATTGGCCACCAGGCTGGTCAAATTAGCCATGAAACCTCCAACACTAAATTGGCTAGTGTTTCAGTTTCATTGTCCAACCCCTGTATATAAACAAGGGAATCACCATTGACCACCCGATACGATATTCCACAATAGGTGCTTAGGTGCTAATTAATTGTATATATGATCCTATGCTGTGTGAACAGTTTAGAACGCACTGCCTGTAGGATCATAAGGGAACTGCAAAATTTCAGCACCTCAAAATGCAAACATGTATAAATGTTCAATAATTTACCTCACGGATCAATAAGGTATATCTGTCTATCTATCTATCTATCTATCTATCTATCTAAATAAATAAATAATTGTCAGTTATTTGTCATTTATTTCGAGTCATTGTGGAAATACATCAATAAGTAGTACAAATGTAATTACTGATTTGTTCTGAAGCATATTTCAGTACTTTCATTTCTTTTGTTAGGTTGAACCACCTGAACGTAGTAACAGCAAGGGATGTACCTGAAGAGATGAAACACATTGCCTTGAATGACTTGCCTCTTTTAGCCATGGAGTACTGTTCCAGGGGAGACCTTCGTAAGGTGCAATGCATTCTTTTATTGTAATCCACTTATCTACACTTATCTTATAATGTTATCTCTTTTGATAAGTCTTTTATCCATCGTTATATGTTATCCCATTTTATATTGTAGCTATTAAGCAAACCTGAGAATTGCTGTGGCCTCAAAGAGAGCGAGGTGCTATCCTTACTCAACGATGTCGGTAATGTAATACCTTTGCCACTATGCCTTTTATGTTTTGTAGTACTTTCATTGTTTATTAACTAAATAAGTGTAAAGCTGAATAATTTTTTTGTACTAATAGGTTCAGGAATTCAGTATCTTCATGCAAACAAAATCATTCACAGAGACTTAAAACCAGAGAATATCGTACTTCAGGAAATCAACGGAAAGGTATACTCTTGTTTGTTTTGTATGTATGTGTGTATATATATACACACATACATACATACATACATACATACATACATACATACATACATACATACACGCACACATATATAAATATCAACTCTGTAAATTTTCTTTATTTTGGGTATTCCTGGTTTAAGCTGGTCCACAAGATAATAGACCTGGGCTATGCAAAAGATCTGGATCAAGGAAGCCTTTGCACTTCGTTTGTGGGAACTTTGCAGTATCTGGTGAGTCCTTCATAAAGTAATATGTCTAAGGATATCCCTTTGACCTGGTTCTGATCTAAACTAATCTGTATATATAAATTTGGTGTAGCGATGAGGACTGGTATACATGGTTTTGCTCTAGTGTGTTTTATTTTCAGTCCCAGGTCTGTTACATTTACTCTTACAACAGCATTTAGCCTATCCTCAAGTTAGTTACAAAGTACAAAGCAGTGTTAAACTACTAAACCAATAATCAATACTAAATTGCATTGTTGTATCAACATGATCATTTGTGAAAGCAATTTTGGAGAGCTCCTTGTTTAACAGTCACACCTGGTTTGTTTTAGGCCCCGGAGTTATTTGAGAGCAAACCCTACACAGTTACCGTGGACTACTGGAGCTTTGGCACAATGATTTTCGAGTGTATTTGCGGTTTTCGTCCATTTCTACACAACCTGCAACCTGTGCAATGGTATGTGGCAACTTCTGACTATGACTGTGTAGGCTGAAGTGCGTGAGAATTTAAGACTACTAAATATTCCTCTTTTCTGTAACATAGTCAAGCTACATACATAAGTTGTGTCTGGGATGCTGATATTGCTCATGTTACCAGGATGTTATGTAAAGAACAAAACCAGACCCT
>JAOVVA010000041.1:19128979-19143143 GCA_028565275.1 Leiocassis micropogon | reverse complement strand
GTATAATCAGGGCCTCTTATTCCTATTTATTTTAGGTTGTTGTTCTTTCAGTGTTACTGTGTGTGCTTTGCAATGTCGGACAACATTCAAATGCAAATAATTTACCCCTCCCCCAGGTGTGAATCAGCTGTTCTCACCTATACACTCGGAGAAACTAAAACGCACCCCTCCCCACATTTGTGCTCTGTTGTTTTTCTGGAGTACTGATTTTACATTTTGTCTGCTTTGCAAAAGTCGCCCCTCTTTATGATAGATAAATATTATGACTGAAACAAAGCTGCTCGTATCGGCTCTTATCGGCTGCATTTTGCAAAGTGAAAGCGTGTACCAAAAGCAGTGAGGAGTGAGTTTCTCCTGTAATCTCATTCTCAACAAGGGTTGATGTTTTGTGCATGCTGAGATCATTTCTTGCTCACCACAGTTGTAAAGAGTGACTATATGTGTTGCTATATTCTTCCTGGCAGCTCAAACCACTGTGGTCTTTTTGCACTGACCTCTCTTATTAGAAAGGCGTTTTTCACACTTGCAACCCTTGCTCACAATTTCTTTTAGTTTTATTCGCACCATTCAGTGGAAAGTCTATAGTTAGGTTTCCATCCCATAGCCAGAGATCACTTTTTCATTCCGACATTTGATGTAAACATTAATTGAGGCTTTTGACCTGCGTGCATGATTTTGTGTGTTGTGCTGATGCCACATTTTTGGCTGATTGCATGATTACATAAATGAGCAGGTACACTGTTGAAGTGACCAATGAGTAAATATTCAATGCTGCGCTGTTCTGTAATTTTTGTCTGAATTTCAGCTAGAGGTGGCAATTACATGCTTAACATGTGTTAACATACATAATCAACAAGGTGTTAACAAGATGAGTGACCACATCCTGTTTTGAGGTGGTTACAGATACCCTACCAAGAAACATTGTGCATTTGACGAACCCAATTTCCCGTGGGAACCTAATATAATATAATTTTATGTAACTGAGCATCTATCTGCAAAATATTATGCACATTTAAATAAGCTATCAGGGATCTTATATATGAAAGATGAATGTGTTATGATCTAGAGATGGTTCTATGCAAACTGTTTGTTGGGTAAAATTTGGTTCACTATAGGGCTGTAGCTATCGAATATTTTAGTAATCGAGTATTCTACCAAAAATTTAATTGAGTAATCGGATAAAATGTACTTTTGCTTACTTAAACAGCAATGTAAAATATATAAGAGAAACAAAGATTAATTGGTTTTCTTTTTAGAAAAATCTACTTTTATTTTTTAAATGCATACAGCATTTTATCAGAAATAAACATTGGCATTATTCACAATACAAGGAATAGCTTAAAGTTATTCTGCAGTATAACTGTAATAAAAATGAGTTGTGTATGTGTAGTTTCTGACTTTACTGATACAGAGGCACCCGTATCAATTGAGTTCTAATCTGCCTTCCAGTTATCGTTTGACAGGAACCATTTCCTGACAGGAACCATCTTTTTTTAATAAAGTGACATGGTCATTGATTGAATTTAGCAAAAGCTTACAGAAACACTGTTGTGTATTTGGTGTTTTTAATCACCCTTGTCATCATTGTGCATTAGGACAAGCAAAGTACGTAACAAGGGCCCAAAAGACATCATGGCTATAGAGGATATGAATGGAGAAGTCAGATTTTCAACTCGCCTCCCTTACCCCAATAATCTTAGCAGGTAAAAAATATACTTCATCTTGTGTTCAACATCTGTACAAAGTGCTAGACATCCTTCAGCTGAATGTCCATGATTCTCAAAGATAAATTTAGTCATGTTTATTGTTCTCTACCTTTAGCACACTGTTGGAGCCTTTGGAGTGTTTGCTACAGTTGATGCTGAAGTGGGATCCAGTTCAGAGGGGAGGAGTACTAAACTCTGATACTATACAGCCCCCGTGCTTTGCACAGCTTGATCAAATCCTGAACATGAAGGTCAGTCGGTCAGAATCTAATGACCACATGCACCATACATGTGTGCTTTGTGGTATCGATAGCGAGTATTGCCAGCAGATGGCTCTCTTTGACCAACATACAGTACATGTTTCTTGTAGGTTGTTCACATCTTGAACATGACTACAACCGCAGTTCATTCTTTCCGTTTGAGCCGTGAGGAGACCCTTCACTCCCTGCAGCAGGCTATTGAGAATGTGACGAAAATCGAACAAGGGAATCAAGAACTTCTGCAGGAGACAGGAGTCATGCTAGACCCGAGAAAGCCTGCAGCACAATGTGTCCTGGATGGAGTCGTAAGAGATTTCTGGTTTTATATTTTCTCTTTCTATTTAGTTTGAATCTCTCCTCTGATTTGTTGCTTTTTTTACTTCTGGGTATCAGAGAGGATGGGACAGCTACATAGTGTATCTGTTTGATAAGAGCCTAACCAAGTACACTGGACCATTTACTGCCAGACCTCTTCCAGAGAGTGTGAACTTCATTGGTGTGTATATCTAGAAAATTTGCTATTTGCTTTTTTCGTAGTAATTTGAAATTAGTTAGTCTTTTAATCTCAGTGGCGTTTGATCTAGAGTGCTAATCAAAATTCTTATAGAAAAGTCAAATATTACAAAAGCATGTATGTCTTCGATTTCAGTGGGGTGAGATGGGAGGCACTTGGCCCTCTCACATTAATCACGGCAGTAGAAACATGTCCCACTGTTTTCACTCTTATTTAAACGTCTCTTTAACATGATTACTATATATGAGGTTTTGTCAGTATGTATAGACCCATGTATTTAGTCTTTTTATGTGTCATTTTAAGTACGTGAGACCAAGACCCAGCTTCCCTTGAATGCCCTCAAGAAAGTTTGGGGTGAAGCAGTGAGCTACATCTGTGGCCTCAGGGAGGACTACAGCCGCCTTTTCCAGGGCCAAAGAGCTGCCATGTAAGTCAAGTATAGAATAACATGTTCGAATTAATTGAGGTTTATGTTTACCTCTCAAGCTTGATTATCTTTTGTCTCTTCATGTTCCTCTGTGCTTTTCTACAGGTTAAGCCTTCTTCGGTACAACACTAACCTCACTAGATACAAGAATATGATGTTTTCATGTTCACAGCAGTTAAAAGCCAAGCTAGATTTCTTTAAGAGTAGCATCCAGTATGACCTGGAGAAGTACAGTGATCAGATGCAGTATGGAATATGTAAGTTCTATTATTTTTATTTTATTTTATAGTTGCAGTTAGACTCTGGTATAATGCATTGTCCAGGCAATACAGTAAATAAAACATAATTTAAATTGTTTTTTCGTCTATGTAGCTTCCGAAAAGATGTTAAAGGCTTGGCAAGACAATGAAGAGAAAGCTGCTGCATTTGGACAGGTACATTTAAAAATTATATCTTAATTCTTATAAGATGTCATGGTGGCATAGTCGTTAGCAATTTGGCCTTGAACCTTCAGAGTCGAGGGTTTGATCTGTGGTGGGGTTTTCTCTGGGACTCATGCCCTAAATCTCCTGGGATAGGAAGGGGGAAATCCCAGAGACCCTGTTAAGTGGTATAGAAGATTAATTAATTCATTCATTCATTCATTCATATAACTTTTCCTTTAGCCTTCAGTTTTAACATAATAGGAGAATAGAGAATGTGCAGTGACATCTTCCGAAGCTGAAGCAGCTGTAATGACAGATGATTTTTTTATTTTATTTTATTTTTTTAAAGGTTGCAGAGATTGGCCATCTAGATGAAGAGATTATGGCCTTGCACTCAGAGATTGTGGAGCTTCAAAGAAGTCCTTATGCCCGCCGCCAAGGAGATGTCATGGAGCAGCTGTAAAGATTTTTTTTTGTTGCACTTTTCCAGTTATAAATGTGTCTATTTTTTATTTGTTTAACATTATCCTTCACTTCTTTTTAGTGAGGAGAAGGCCATTGAACTCTACAAACAACTTAAAGCAAAATGCAAAAGTAAGTAGTGCTATGAATAAAAATATAAAAAGTGTGATGAGGGTGATCTGATAAAGGAATTCTATAGTATGATGGGTCCCTTCAATTGTGTTGAGTCACTTTTGAAACAGGAAATCAGGGATGGGAGCATTACTAATGTTGATGCTTGACTGATATTCACAACAGCCAATAGCATTCAGCGTACACAACACCTTCTGCTAAATCTAAACACAAACAGTAATTTAGAAAGCTGTCTAAATAATGCCACAATTTTCTAACACACAATTTTGCAAAGAGCATACATTCTCAGAAGCCATCTCTAAACTATACAAACGGATGGTGTTTGATGCTGAAGACCTGCTACTACAAATTGATAGCAATCTTACCTTTGTAGAAAATAATTGTTTGGACAAATGCAGAATTAATCTTTAGAATTCTTTTGATATTTTTCATTGAAAGAGGGATATCAACAACACAGATTTCAGTGGAATATTGTAGAGTTCACAATGCCATGAGATTGCCCAGAAACTGTAAAATAGCAATTTCACATTCATAAGCCTGTTATCTGTTTGTATTCTTTTTTTTTTCTCCACAGTGAATGACTCTCAGCATGGCTACAGTGACAGTTCTGAGATGGTGAAAGTAATCGTTCAAACTGTACAAAACCAAGACAAAGTACTGAAGGATCTTTATGCACATCTCAGGTAAAGATTTTAAACCATTCTTTGGCTTTATATTGAAGCCATTTCATAAATATGAAACTGAAACAACATGATCATTTCTATATTGCTTTTTTAGCTCAGTATTCACATCAGTTTGTTCACGTTTCCTGTTGTCTAGCTAGAGTTAAATGTTGATGACATGTCTAGCCTAAATGACTCAACCTTTCAGATGGTCTACAATTCATCCTATAAGCAGCAGCTCTATTGAAAAGCAGGCAATTCCCCGTTTTTAAACACTGTGTGCGAGTCACACCTGTAAGAAGCATACAAATTCCACGTTCAGTTTTGTTCTAGCGTCATCCTGTTCTTGTTTTTATCTCATGTTTCTGTTTGGGTTTGAGTGACAGCTAAGGACAGTATGGTCTCATATTTTACAGCTGTAATCCACAAACTTGTTACAGGTTTCTTATGATAACATATCATTGTTTAACTGCATACCAACTTAAATGGCACTCAAAACTGATGAGATCAGGATGGTGCCACAGGACAGAAAGTAAAAGTCAATACTTAAAAGGTTTTTTTATTATCTGGAGCAATGTGCGGACACCATCCTTTTCATATGCTGTTAGGTCTGAGCGATATGGCTGAAAAATTTACCACAGTGTTTTTTTTCTTTTCGTATCAGTTGATATTAATAATTATTGATCATAAATATGAGCTATTACAAGATTTTATTTTTTTCACAAGGATGTACAGTAAGGTGTTTACTCTAAATAGAAATTAATAAGGATAATGGAATGATCTCACATAAAGTCACATTAAATAAAGAAAGCAAGTAAAATCAACTGGTGTACAGACATTTGTAACATCAATAAGATGTAATAAATGTTAGAAATATAAACTCTTAAACTTAGGAAAACAATGGTGTAGGTGAACTGTAAAATATATTTGTGTGTATTCCTGGTTTTGGTCAGAAGTGTTCTCCTACATAGTTCTCAGTCAGAGCACAAAAACTGCCGAGCTAACCTGTCTTTTTTTTATTAATATATATATATTTTTTTATTGATGATTTATCATGGGAGAGGTTTGGTTGTGATGCATATGCTGTTGTACCCTATATTTTCTGGGGAAAGAAGGCTGCACTTGAAGTGGTAAAGTGCTTGCCCTATCATCCGGAGATCATGAGTTGGATCCCCGGGTGATGCTGTAACCTCTCGCAGCCGAGGGTCTAGAGAGAGCTGATTGGCCGAGCTCTCAGGGGAGGGATGAGAGGTATTTAGCGCTCCCACATTAATCACGGCTCTACAGCCAACCAGGGGTAGCGTCTGTGAGCTCAAGTGGAAGGAGTGGATAGCGCTGTCCTCCGAGTGTGTTATGCCGCTCCCAACGGTGCATGAGGGAGCAGTTCGGAAAAAAAAAGCCATCAGTGACATCACGTGGTTCGGGGAAAACACGTGATAGTCTTCAGCCCTCCCGACTGAGGTGTAGTAGCTTAATGTGGGAGCTCCTAGTGACAGGGAGGACTCGGAGATGACTAAAAATAGGGAGAAAATCTGGGGAAAAAACCAAGAAAAAGAAAATGTGTTGGCCTTAGTTTCAAATGTTTCCTTTTTCCATGGATGCGGCCCCTGGTTTTGTTCAGAAGTGTGGTCTCCTAATGCATTGGTTTTAACCAGCCATGCTATTGAACAATTTTTAAGCATTACTGACAATGTGTATATAGCAGTATGTATTATCGTTCTATGAACCAGACCTATGTAGTAACAATTTATGTAGACAGAAAATGAAAGTGCAGTGAGACTATTTGTTTCTTTTTTTTCTTCTAATGGAAAAAAATGTCTTTGAAGCTAAGCATTTGAACTCAGTGGATCCTATGCGTGTACAAGAAATCACAAAAGACATCAAACTGTTTCTGTTCTGGATTGTTTTTTACTTTTTTTAATTTTTTTTTTACCAGAAACCAACGCACATAGAAGAATGTTTTCTATATGACTCATATAATGTGATCAAAGCTCTAAACCACCTAACTGAGAATGAAACAACAATGAATGCTAGAACAAATAATGCAAACATTTGAGGAAAACCTTAAAAGCTTATGTTTATCCAAATTTAGCCTATGTCAAAAGGGTAAGAAGGTTTATCATGAACACCATTAAAACAATTTGAGGAAGACAATGTCCTAAACACTCTGACAATGATGAACACATTTAAGACATTAAAACATTTACACAATTAAGGTAGAAAGACCAGCTAATATATTTTGACAAAGTTACTCACAAATGATACTCACAAGTTATACACAAATTTCTAGTTATTGTACATTTCTACTTAAGTGTGTTGGCTCACTGTAGCCTTTACGACATAGTTAAAGAGCCTTTTCCTCTATTCATTTTTCCCTGTGTCTTCTCGTTGCTGTCTGCAACCATCTTTGCTTCCGATTGCAATCAAATGCTACATGATTCAGCGTTTGACAGAGGAAATGCAAATCATGCAGTTATGTTTAACAGTCAGCAGGTGGCAATATCCATGCATGTACGCCATGCAGAATTGTAAAGTAGAATTACAGACATTTGTTGTAGAATGTAGAGTAAAAATTAAAAAAATTAGCCACTAATAAAACTACTTGGGTAAATTACAGATAAAATTAAAGATGAAAACTGTACTTAAGTATAGAAATGAAGTAAATGTACTCGACTATCTTACACCTCTAGCCTTGGGTGCAGTCATAATTCTTTTTCATCCCAAAGGTGTCCATTGGGGTTGAAGTCAGGGCTTTTTGGAGGACAATTGTGTTTTTTCACTTCAGACCTGGCAAACTGTTTCATTGAGCTATTTTTGCGCATTGTCCGCATTGCCATGCTGGAACGGGTTTGGGCTCAGACCGTTTGTTCCAGTGAAAGAAACAGACATTGTATACAGTTGTGTGCTTCCAACTTTGTTTGGGGTGTTTGGGGGAGAGTGTGATGGGCCTACCAGCATTTGTCCAATGTCTATTAACAACCTGTAACTTATTTGTTTAATCATTGTTTCTTTTTGCCAGTAAAATTCTACAGAGCAAACAGAAGATTATTGAATTGTTCCCAAAGATTGAAAAAACTCTGGAGAACATTAAGGAAGCAGATGGAACTGTTATGCAGATGCAGATGAAGAGACAGAGGGAGTTCTGGCACTTACTGAAGATTGCATGTGTGAGTCTTGCATTTTAACTGATATCAAATAAATCAAGACAATGAAACTTTATGCAAACATCCTAGCATAGTACTCGGTAACGCATTTTCGGCTGCTTGATAATGCTGTGTTAAGTAAGTAGCGAATGTGTGTATTCTCGCAGGCGCAGAACACCACCCGTAGCAACAGTGCAGATGTGTCCTCATCTCTCTGGCCTCAGCATGCTCAGCAGTCCTGCTCTCCTCGCCTGCCCGTGTCCCTGCCAGCTACACATGACATGTAACTCCTTACTGCACACATTTCAGTTAACACAGACAGGCTTTTTTTTTTTTCCTTTTCTTTTTCTTTTATTTCATGACTTTATATTATTCGTATTTCCAGTGAAACGGTCAACCATCTCCTGGAGGAGAATCAGAAGTACTTAACCCAGCTCACAAGTCTGTTGCAGGAGACAACTGAGGAGAAATCTGAGAGTATAATGGTGAGATCAAAATCTTTTACTTTAATAATTCTGCCTAGAATGATAAATAAATAGTAATTAGAGATGGTCAGATTGTAAGCTGATATAAACACATTAAAGAAAGTATTTTGCAGTGGTATACTTTATGAAAGACTGGTGAACCTTTAAAAGCACCTGTCTATAATGCAAGCAGCAACATATTTAGCCATTAATTAATCGAGAGCCATGTCCTAAAATTACAGCTACACTTAACTTCACATATTTCCTTTTTAGTGAATGAAAATTTGGAACTTGGGGTGCTTTCGCATTAGACGCAATTGATTTGTACCGTGTCCAGGGAACAATTTAAAATTGTTAAGTGTACTCGGAACAATCCTGGCCCTAATGTGAAAGTGCCCTTAATAAATGTAGTTGGAAAAGAAGATCCAAACTGATCACACTTTTTGACTGCTACCCAACAAGGTTCAGGTTAAGGTTGAAACTGACTTAAAATTGTGATGGCATCATAAACCATAAAAAACCCTCAGCAAATCATTCCACTATGAAACTTGAATATAAAAATGTGTGTACTAGTGGGATATTAAAAACTTTGATAGTCATTACTAATCATTTATTTGATCGTCATGTCGGTATGGCTTTGAAAAAACATTATCTTTGCTTTAAGTTTGTGTTTCTGTTCTTTACAGGATCAAGACTGGAGCTGGACTAAATATGAATCTCTGTTTGCAAAATTGCAGCGGATTTAAATTTTGTTCATGTTATGCTAATCTTCACCTGATTGGATTTCTGTTGGCATATATGGGTTTTCATCATAGTAATCTGTCAATATCATGTTTATCACCTAGTGTTGTGGCAACATAATGACACATATAAATATGTATTTTTACTTGCCGTAATGCCACCTTATACAAGCAAAGCTTTTACATACACTTTTAAAAAGTTGTTCTTAAAACCAGGCCTCAGGGCACGCCAGACAATCGAGACGTTTGCTCTATGCCTCACACGACACAGGAATAAAGCAAACAAATGTGGACTGTCCTGGGGTCAGAAAACTGGTTGGACAACCACTGCTTAAATACACAAGTATTTATTTATTATAAAGAAAACAATAATCTACTCTGTACGGGCTGATTTTATGTGGATTTGGTGTCTTTCTATTTCTCAGCATCTGCACTTTAGAGGCTCACTGTGAATGTTGGATTTTTACTACCAAGAAAGTGCACTGGTCTGTATCAAGTCAGTGTGTGTATAGGAGTGATATCCTTGAAAGTTAAAATTATTGAATAAAACAAGTCAAAGAATGAAAACAGCAACGATCTGGCTGAATCTTGCACAGGAACACTGTTTCTAATCAAAATCCTCCTATCCATGAATTTAGCAGTTGTTCATTACAACAAGCCTGTTACTGGCAAGTTGTCATGTGCCTGGGAAGTACAGTAGGGAACTGAAGGTGCTGAATTATTATTATAATTTTTTTTTTGTAAATGAAAGAAGTGTCATAGTGTCATCAGTGCAATGCCTGTAGGAAGGCATGTTAAGTGTCAGTTTGGGGATTTAAGAATGTCACTATATTAATCTTGGTTCTCTGTTGTTTTTGAGAATTTAGGATCTTTGTTTCAATAATCAGCTCTGCACAGAAGGTTAACAGTTGAACAGTTCTTTGTTATTTCATCATCAAATAATGTTTGGCACAATGATAAGTTGTTACATTTTCTTAACTGAAATGTTCTCCAGTTCAATTGTTTATTGTACATTACAAATAAAAAAGTAATTAAAATGTTATTTGTGTCTGTTATTTGTGCCTGTTATCATGGGTAAATCTGAAAAACAGCAGTAAATGGCACAAAAGAACAGCTGTAAACCAATGTGTGCTTAAAAGGACCATATGTGTTTCCGGAAGTGCTTTACTATGAATCTGCATAGTACAGACAAAACTAGTGACAACTACTGTATCTACTGATTTTTTATTATTATTTTTTTTTTACTGATTTCCCTTTTTACTATTTAAAAGGTAAGAAATAATGTCCAAAATATGTAAATGTTTTACTCGCTTATAAAACCTAATGCCTTTCACACACCGGTAACGGTTATATTGGCAATAGTTTATAACCCTTGACTCGAATAGGTTTAAAGCTTTAAACGGATAAATTAACCGGAGCGTCAATTGAAGTGCAAAGTAGCACTATGCAATATGGCAGCGCTGTTTCGACCACCGGTGCTAATACTGTAGCCTGCCTGCGGCCAATCTAGTCTGTGTGAGATATCTATGGTTTAGACTTTAAAGACGGTGGCAGTGAGCTTCATTTCAGAGTCAAACTTTTGCCTGCTTCTGTCACACAACTGTGCAGGTAATCACAGATTAATTTATTATAGCTTTATAGTATATGTTTTTTTTAAATCATACATAATCGCCTTTATCTTCGTCGTAAATTAAACAAACAAAAGTCCAGTGTGTTTTTTCGGGAAAGTGGAAGCATTAACTGGAAGAGTATCTACTGTAAAAAAGTTTTTTTGCCAAGCCTTTTTAATACACCTGTGGTGAAGTATTTCATGCAATTTCCTTTTGCAGATCCAGACTAAGACTTTTTTTTAATTTACTCATAATATAATAAATAAATTTAAAAAAAACTTCATGGAGAATAAAACTGAAAAGCTTATAGCACCTGGTATTCCAAGGCAATCTCCCATCCAAGTACTAAACAGGGACAAGCCTGCTTAGCTTCCAACTTCTGCCAGGATCCAGCACTCTTTTTTAAAAATGTATTATTTAAATAAAAAAATAAAAAAAAGTTTATGGGGAATAAAACTGAAAAGCTTACAGCACCTGGTATTCCCAGGCAGTCTCCCATCCAAGTACTAACCAGGGCCAAGCCTGCTTAGCTTCCAACTTCAGCCAGCATCCAGCACACTCTACCTGATATGGCCATAAGTGAAAGCTGGTTTGAACGGAGGCCTATTTGAACAATTAAAATGCTTCTTTTTTTTTATTATGGAAATATAATAAATAAATTAAAAAAACTTTATGGGGAATAAAACTGAAAAGCTTACAGCACCTGGTATTCCCAGGCAGTCTCCCATCTAAGTACTATCCAGAGCCAAGCCTGCTTAGCTTCCAAATTGAGCCAGAATCCAGCACTCTCTACCTGATATGGCCATAAGTGAAAGCTGGTTTGATCGGAGGCCTATTTGAACAATTAAAATGCATTTTTTAAAATCATTACTTAAAAGAAAAAAAAAGAAAAAAAAACTTTATAAGGAATAAAACTGAAAAACTTACAGCTCTCAGTATTCCTAGGCAGTCTCCCATCCAAGTACTAGACCAGGACAAGCCTGCTTAGCTTCCAACTTCTGCCAGCATCCAGCACTCCCTACCTGATATGGCCATAAGTGAAAGCTGGTTTGAACGTAGGCCTATCTGAACAATTAAAATGCATTTTTTAAAATATATTTTAAAAATAATAAATTAAATAAATAAATAAAAACTATATGAAGACTAAAACTGAAAAGCTTACAGCACCTGGTATTCCCAGGCAGTCTCCATCCAAGTACTAACCAGGGCCAAGCCTGCTTAGCTTCCAACTTCAGCCAGCATCCAGCACACTCTACCTGATATGGCCATAAGTGAAAGCTGGTTTGAACGGAGGCCTATTTGAACAATTAAAATGCTTCTTTTTTTTTATTATGGAAATATAATAAATAAATAAAAAAAACTTTATGGGGAATAAAACTGAAAAGCTTACGGCCATAAGTGAAAGCTGGTTTGAAGGATGGCCCATGTGAACAATTAAAATGCATTTTTTAAAAATATATTAAATAAATAAAAAAACTATATGAGGCATAAAACTGAAAAGCTCACAGCACCTCTATTCCCAGGCGGTCCTAACCAGGCCTCAACTCAACTCAAGCCTGCTTACTTTCCAAGTTCAGCCAATATCGGGCACTCTCTATCTCGTATGGCCATAAGTGAAAGCTGGTTTGAAGGGAGGCCTATTTGAACAATTAAAAGTGAAACACCAAAAGGTTCCAAAGCCTTAGAGATTGTACAATTTCTGGCAAAAAGTTTGGAATCACTACTGTTGGAAAATGTTCATTCAATTGTATAGGGGAAAAAAATTATCACATGCCACAAAATTTGTTTCTTTTAACATTCCAACCCTCCCACTTTAAGAAACATTTATAAAATAAAAATAATGAAAACTGTAACCAATTGCCACTGTTTTTGCAGATCAAGTAGAGGAAATGTTATTAAAATATTATGGAATCATGAAACAAAACACTACAGTACACCACTAGTACTTTATTGCACCACCTGTGGCAGTGATAACAGCTTGAATACTCTGAGACATGGATTTAACTATCGACAAACAGTATTCTTCATCAATCCGGCTCCATCGTTCTCTTACTGCAGTTGCCAGATCAGTTTTGCAGGTTGGAGCCTACCATTTTCTTTCATTTTCACCATAGATTTTCTCTATGTGTTACGAATTGGGGGCTCGTCCGTTGCTTTTCCTCGCTCCATCCTGTTTGTTTCAGTGCACTTGTGTTTGTCTGGCGGCATTTGTCTTTGTGGTAGGGGAGTGTTTAGTTTGTTCTTAGAAATGGCTACAAAGTTTAACTTGGACCAGTTTACCATTTGCCCCATGGTAGAGCAGTTTGAGAAGTGCCGTAAGGATGACTTGTTATTGCTCGCCGATTTCTATCAGATTTCAGTGTCACGGAGTGCTACGAAGCGCGATATTAAGAAGCTGCTCTACGCTGAGCTGTTTGAACAGCGCGTTGTGTGTGAGCGTCCGGAGGCGGGTGTTGCAACTCACTCAGGTGATCCAGAGGATTCGGCTGCAGCGGAGGCTGGCGCCAGGCCCAAGGATCCCACATGCATAGATCTCGCTGTAGGAAGCTCACCATTAGAGGACCCCATGCTTGCGCTGCAATTAAAACAGTTGGACTTGGAGTTGAGTCGGCAGCAGTACAAAGCTCAGCAGCTACAGTTCCAAACATTGGAGCTGGAAACTAAGAGGGAGATAAGGCTGAAAGAGCTGGAGCTGGAGTTGGCCTCAAGGTTTGGGCCCACCAGTGCACCTGTGTCTCCTGTACCTGTTCGCGCATCCTCGCCTGTGCCTGCACCCGTGCCTGTATCTGAGTCGTCACCTGTGCTAGGACCCACTGTGTCTGTAAGTTCTGGATTTAATGTAAGTAAGCACATTGCTTTGGTGCCTATGTTCAGAGTAAGTGAGGTGGATACTTTTTTCCCTGTGTTTGAGCGCATCGCTGCCACTCTGCAGTGGCCTAGGTGTATTTGGTCCTTACTTTTACAGTGTAAGTTTGTGGGTAAAGCTCAGGAAGTGTGTTCTGCCTTAACACTTCAACAAAGTGTTGATTATGAAACTGTTAAGTCAGCTGTGTTACGGGAATATGAACTTATCCCCGAAGCTTATCGACAGAAGTTTAGAAAACATGCCAAATCCGCCAGCCAAACATTTGTAGAATTCGTCCGTGAAAAATGCGCTTTGTTTGACAAGTGGTGTGCAGCCAGTAAAGTCACCACCTTTGAGCAGTTAAAAGAACTGATACTATTAGAAGAGTTCAAAGACTGTATTTCGGATAAAATCGTTGTTTATTTAAATGAACAAAAAGTCTCGTCGCTCGCTGATGCTGCCGTTTTGGCTGATGAGTTTGTGCTCACTCACAAAACTGTGTTTTTGCCTCCGCGGCGCGATATTACTAATCGTAGCCCTAAAGTTTCCGCTAGCGCGTCTAAGAATGGTAGTGATTCCCGTGAATGTTTCTATTGTCACGAATCTGGACATTTTATCGCTACCTGTCCCGCGTTATCTCATAAGAACCGTCGTAAAGCACAGAATGCTCAGTCATTTATTTTGGAAGGTGTCTTGCCTTTGTCTGACCAGTCTAGTTGTGGTGCAGATGTTTTAGTTCAGGGAATTGAACTTGGTGTGGTAAAAGCTCTGTTA
>JAOVVA010000041.1:19103565-19119816 GCA_028565275.1 Leiocassis micropogon | reverse complement strand
TCCAACTCTGCCTCCTGTCTTTTCTTCAGTGCCACTGTCTCTAAGCCGTAGAGCATCGCTGGTCTCACCACTGTCCTATACACCTTTCCTTTCATTCTCGCTGAAACTTGACAAATTATTTCAAATTTCTCTGTTACAGATTTGCCCAGTTTCACACAGAATTTCACATTTGTCCTTTGCTCTGACTTGCTGTACATGATGAAATGGTAGACATGGTGATGCATAGTCAGAATAGCACCAGCTGCACAGCTCACAATGTACACAGGGTGATGTCTTTTGACACACTGACTTATGAAGGTCAGTGCGCCCTGTTGACTGTGTGCGCAACCTTGTGCTGCCTTTATTGGTGTGTTACAAAACTACTTTTGATACCACCTCATATAGCAGAATGTACTGTACAGGAGAAAAATAAAGTCGAACAGCTAAATCAGTATACAGTGCCGTGAAAAAGTATTTGCCCAATTCTTTTGGCTATATTTGTCAGACTTAAATGATTCAGATCCTAAAAAAATATACACAAGAACAGTAAATCCAACCTCTAATTTTAATGATGATTTTATTTATTACGGGAAAAATCACTATCCAAACCTGCCTGGCCCTACTTGAAAAAGTAATTGCCCCTAAACCACAACTGCAATCAAGCGTGTGCCACAACTGTGAAGGAACTCTTCTTTTCAGAATTATTTTAATTGAGCCACATTGAAGGGTTTCCAAGCATAAACGCCTGTTTAAGGTCATATCAATTGAAATTATGTTCAGACTTTGACTATGCCACTCCAAAGACATTTAGAGTGGACTTGCTGGTGTGTTTCAGATCATTGTCCTGCTGCATAACCCAAGTGCGCTTGAGCTTGAGGTCATGAACTGATAGCATTCTCTTTCAGGATTTTCTGATAGAGCGGAAAATTTTTGGTTAATCTATTGTCCAGGTCCTGCAGGTGTTAAGGAGCCCCAGAACATCACACTACCACCACCATGTTTGATTGTTGGTTTGATGTACTTAATGAAATGCTGTGTTAGTTTTACACTTGTGTTTTATGTATTTCTACTGCAGGTCCAGACGGAGACTATGGCTTCAACTCAGAAATGCTATGGAAAAGGTAAGAAATATACACACAGGACTGAACACTAACTTTCTGGATTCCTTTACTTGATTTTGTTTGTGCCAGCTATGCCATGCGTAACACGAGTAAAAGGTACTATGTGCGGACAATGCATCAAGTACAACGCGTTTAAGCAAATCTATAAACTTTAAAATTTATAAGATGTAAAATGTGCCTAAAAAAAAATCCGCATTTTCATAATGAATTGGCATAATAGACCTGGGTTGGGTGGGTTAGGTTACAGTCCAGAACAAGTGTTGATAAGGATATGCTAAGTCATTATTGTTTATTTTACATTGAACAGTGATGTATAGCATGTTGTGTAACATGCCGGAGAGAACAAAGAAGTTTAGGGTTGGGTCACTAACAGCCAGCAGATCAGCTTTAGAACCTTAACACAGATTTTTGAAAACTGTGCTAGAGAGATCGTGCATTATTTTCACAACATATTTTATGTCTTTGTTTTATGATGATGGTAATAGCTCAAGATGACAACTCAGTAAGTATTCAGGTATTATCCCTAAACCATTCAATGTGCTCCATGTATTTATTTGTGTTGATTCTTACATTTAATGGGACAAGTGGACACAAACCATGGCAGTAATAAAATGCATAATATAGCCTTAAACATACAATGTTTTGTGTTTTACATCTGAATATTTTTAGATTTTTTTTTAAGCTTCAGTTTTAAATTTTCGTTCTGATAAGTTTTGCAGGAAGCTGTGCTCCTGGGACTGTACCCAAAGGCCAGATCCGAATCTATAGTATGAGATTCTGTCGATATGCCCAAAGAGCCAGGCTGGTGCTCGAAGCAAAGGGCATAGAGTAAGTACATATCAATTGATTTTTTAATTGTCTATACTACTTTGGTTTGTATTTGTATTTGGAGTTATCATTCTAATAGCTGTGATGGGCCTTCTAAGGAGAAACCCGAGTGGTACCTGAAGAAGAACCCTCTTAGTCAAGTGCCCACAGTGGAGACCTCCAGTGGTCAAGTGGTCTGTGAATCACCGATCACATGTGAATACCTGGATGAGTTGTACCCTGAGAAAAAATTGTTTCCCTCTGACCCCTTTGCAAAAGCCCAGTAGAAGATGTTGCTGGAGGAATACTCAAAGGTGTGTCCTTTCAGCTTACAGTAAGCCACACTGTTTTGTGTTAAATACACAAATGTAAACAAAATATATAGAAGAATGAAAAAAAAAAAAGTTTTTTCAAAAGATGACGAAACCCGTTTTGGTACAGTATCAGTTCTTGTGATTCCTGCTTGGGGATTTAAAGCTAATACAACAATTTTAACAGGATTTTTACTTTCAGGTCATTCCTCTGTTCTACAAAATTCCCATGAGCAGGAACAAAGCGGTTTGCCGGCAATAGAAGCAGAGTTGAGGGAAAAGCTCTCCAAACTTTACATGACAGCTTTACCTCAAAACAAAAACAAACAAAAAAAGTGTTTAGGCCATTCTTATTGACCATACAGACATTTGTACATGGTTTAAGTCTCAAAATTGCATGTATAGTTGCATTTATTTTGTTAACAAGAAAACCATAAACTTTGGAGGGGATTCAGTGACTATGATTGACTCATAGTAACTATGATTGAAAAATCTTATTTGTAATGTATGACAACTGTGGGAAGTGAATGTTTTACATATAAACATACTCTCATTCTATTTTAGCTGTCTGGATGGCACTCCGGAGCTAAACAACTGGAGTTTACGCATCCAAGACAATCCAGCAGTTAAGGCACTGATGTTCAGCTCAGCTGACCACAAAGCCTTTTGGGACTCATACATGGAGGGACATCCCAATTATAACTACTGCTTGTAAAATATGTCTACACTGAAAAAAGTTTAACTCTAAAATTAATACTTTTATTGTTTTTTAGTACATACATCTTTACAAGTATCATGCCTTGTCATCTACTCTTTAATGAAATTGTATTAAAGTACCTTTGTTCAATTTTAGGTTTTGTGCGTTTCATTTGTTAAATATAATTTTGCTTGTTGTCTTAAGGCGAACAAGAGTCCTTTATAGTGTTGAACTTTTCTTACTTTCCTGTCTTGGCACAGTCACCTTTCAATTCATTAGTCTTATTTTGGTGTCTCAGGATTGATTAACTGATTGATTCATTCAACTTCAGGGTGTATACTCATCAGAGATCCTGAGCTGTCTTATTTGTAACATACAGTATGTCCTCTTTACATCTGCAGAGTGAATATGCTTATAGGGAGTCGACTATGAACAGGATAGACATACTACTGTCCAGATATAGTAATAGAATAAAACAATTATATATTGTAGGATTAGTTTAAACCAATAATAAATAATTTGTTTATCCTATTACTGTATTTGAATAGTATTATTAAGGTTTTTTTGGTTCTGTGTTTGCATGGATTGGGAATGTTTGAATATTACTTTGGTTATAGACTATAATAGCCAAATTAGCTGAAACCAAACCATTTTATAGACTTATAAAAAAATTGCTGATTAGAAAAAATACTTTTTTCATATACATGTGACAGCGATTATTTACTAATATGAAAAATATTCCACCGGTATGTGGAAACAAGTCTTTTTTTCAGAGTACAATTTTTGTCATTTGTACTAAGTACTTTCAGTGCTTACAAACTATTCATATAGACTTCAGATGGTTATTTGTACTTTTGCCTCTTAGACCTGACTATTTCTGTGCAAGAAAGAACCAAACTAAAGGAATCAGATGTGACAAGAGTTTTTTGGAACTGTATTTGCCATGTTTAGGAAAATTATGTTTTTTCATAAATAGCAAATTAAATGTTTCAGTGGATAACGGTTATTAGGGGTGCCGTAAAGGATGGGGGGGGGGTTGTTAGTAAGTAACAACAACTCCAAGGGCCCTTAAGTAACACATAGTTTAAAAAGACTGGCTTCATCAAGGTTGCCAGCCCAGTATATTAGGTGTTCAAGGGAGACAGTATCGGCGCACCTCTCTATGGAGATAGCATTGCCTGAAGAAACAAGAGGAAATAAATATTTTTGGAATATGTTGTAAACAATAACTTTTTCTGATTCTGTGTCCTGCACAAAACCCAACTGAACTCCCTTTTGATTAACTTGATCAAAAGCTGGCTGCATCCAAAGAAATCCTGAGCTCACATTAATTTCTGGTCTCATGCTCTTGTTGCTGAATGAGCATATCCTCACAGACATGCGTCAAAATCTAGTGAAAAGTCTTTCCAAAAGAAAGGAGGTTATTATAACATCAGTGGTTGTCTGAAATGTTCAAAACCACATAAATGTTGGTTATAGAATATGGCAGAATGTACTGAAAACAAAGCTAAACAGCTTAATAAGTTTGCATAAAGTAAACAACACTGATTTGTAATGGTTAGGATATCAGCCAATGTAGAGCAAGAGGAATTAGTTTGGAATAGAGTGAAATATGTCTAGTAGGCCCTCTGATGGGGAGACAGGAAAAAAGGTAAGTCTAAAATCAAGTACTAGTTTATGTTCTACATCCTAACATTTACTGACTGACTTTTAGAGCATGTAACTGAGTTTGAAACTTAAGAGACGCAAGTGACTGATAAAATCAGTTTCTGCCAGGAGTTGCACTAGTTACATCCTCCATGTTCTGTGTCCTATTTGTATTAGGCAGTATTAGTTATTTCCAGATCCCACAACCCTCTCTACTTGGATTTGGAAAATTAGAACGGTCAATTGTCCGTTTTCAAAAGAAGCATTTAACTATAATATAGTTTACTGAACATAAATTACTGAATGAGAGACTGAATGACAACCTATAGATCCAGTGTTTTCTTTTTTTTTTGTTCTCATAAAAATCCGGAGACACTAACCAAAAGTATATCTATAGTAAATAAGGTGCAGATCGACTTTTTAATGAATGCAGCTCTGGTAAGTATTTTTACATTTTACTACTGCAGATCCAGACTATGGCTTCAAGTCAGTAATGCTATGGAAAAAGTAACAGATATATACACAGAACTGACCACTTACTTAATTTTTGGTTTCTTCAACTGGTTCTGTTTCTGCCAGCTATGTCGTGCATAATACCAGTAAAAGGTACTGTGAGCAGACACTACATACTGTAAATGACAACAGAATTAACAAATCTGTAAACTTTTAAATGTATAGGATGTGAAATGTGTATGAAGAAATTTAGCATTTTCATAATGAATTGGCAAAATAGACCTGACTTGGGTGGGTTATGGTCCAGAACGAGTGTCGATAAGGATAAGCTAAGTCATCATTGTTTATTTTACACTGAACAGTGATGTAAAGCATGGTGTGTAACATGCAGGAAAGGACAAATAATAAAATAATAATTTAGGGTTGGGCCACCTGGAACCACTAGAACAGCTTCAATGCCTAATCACAGATTCTCGGGAACTGTGCTAGAGAGATCATGAAAACATTACTTTTACAACTTATTTAATCAATTTCTGTTGTTATGATGGTAGTTGCCAATTGTGACATCTAAATAAGCATTCAGGTATATGATGTGTCAAAGATCAAGGTCATAGCTTATGATTTACATAGACCATTCAATGAACCCTTGTGTTCCGTGGAGGAACCGTGTGATCATCTTGGAAGTGGCCATTTATTGGAAGAGAGATTTGCCCAAAGAAAAATATATAAGTAAAAATATATAAGTAAAATATTTCTACACTGAAAAAAGTTAAACTCCAAAATGTAGAAATGTTTTCAGTATATATATTTGTACAAGTATAATGCCTTTTCACATACTCTCACGCAAAAAAAAGGACCTTTGTTAAATTCTATGTTTTTTTGCTATTCATTTGTAATTATAATTTTGCTTGTTGCCTGAAGGAGAACAAGAGTCCTTTATAATGTTGAACTTCACTTACTTTCCTGTCTTGGCACAGTCACCCTTCAATTCATTATGGTCTGGGTCTGATTCTGGTGTCTCAGGATTCATTAATCAATTGATTCATCAATTAATCAGAGATCCCAAACTGTCTTATTTGTAACTTATTTGTCTTACTTGGAGAATGAATATGCTTATAGGGAGACAACTATGGACATGGATACCGTTTCTTTTCAGGGCATGATGCACACAGTGATTTACACCTAGGATCAATTTAAAGTAAGCAGTCCACCTACTAGTATCAACATGAACAGAAATTCCTCACAAACAGGAACCCAAAGGTCAACCTGGTGGCTCTGGAAGCATTAATGAGCAACGCTACTTGCTGTACAACTCTTCCACCGGTTGTAGCAAGAGCTATACAAATAAAACAACCTTACCTTGCTCACTGGGTGTGTCGTGTCTAAATCTCTGCAAATGTTCTTTTTAACAATATATAGAATGTTATTTAAAGCACTATTCAAATAAAACTAGTCGTCATGCCTATGATGGCAGGAATGTTCTGACACACCCAATCCTCAAACTGACAGTTAGAAACAGAAAAATATCATTTTTATTTCTGCTATAGTACAGAAGAAGTACAATAATATGACTCATTTTACAATATTATTACATGTTTAAAATTACCTGTATATGTATTACCTTACATATTAGCACATAATAGCTGCCTACTGTCTAAGGACACACAATTGCTTTGTCTAATCAATGTACTGTACAATCATTTTCAATAACTAATTTCAGTGATGCAATTGGGAATTATATTAAAATATGTTAGGGATGATGAATAACCTACTCAGTCCCAAATTCCCACTGATACAGATAGTCGTTCTAAGACACGGTTGTTGAATTGATTCCACCATTAGGGAAATGTGGTGCATACTCTTGAATAAGTGCAGGTACATTTTTCAGCATCTCTTCAAAATGTTCCATCATCTTTGCATATACCTGCCTCTGTAATACCAGAGGCCTGAAAAGGTTAATTGGTTCTACAGTCTGAAATATTTCTGGAACGCCGATTTCGAGTGGAACGAGTGGGTTCCCAATGATAATATGAGTAAGTCTCTTTTCCTGCAAACAGTTCTGTAGAAAAGCCAACAGGTCCCGCAACCTCTGGTCCAGATTTTGTGGTCTCCATGCCGAAGGAGATTTACTCAACAGTAGATGCAAGAAGGCAGTCTTCAGGTGGTAGTTTGTCAGGGCACTTATCCCTCTTATACCTGACTGTTTTTTGTGCAAGAAAGAAACAAGTTGAAGGCATCGGAGATGACAAGAGTTTCCTGGAAGTTTCTTTGCCATGTGTTTGAGAAGGTTTCTTTCATAAACAGTAAATGAGAGGTACCAGTGGATATCTGTGGTGTCGCCACAGTCAGAAGGAAAATGAGAGACGAAGTATGCATGTGAGTCTTCAAGCTGAAAAGCAGGAATAATGTTTAGAATAATAACCTTTCCTGATTTGAACTTGACCTTCAAGGCACCAGGATAATCCAGGTTGCGGAAAGTGAGCTCAAACTCATATTTGTGTGAGATCCGCCCCCATGCTTGGGTCACTGAGATCTGGAACCATTTCATGACCTGCTCTTTAGACAAATATGAGGTATTTTTTGAGCAGAGTAGTTCTTCCAAAGCATGATCATCAGCAATGCTGTTGTGGTTTCTGTTGTGAAGCAGGCATAGCATATCCTCATCAACTGTGGTTTTGCCAGGAAGGCAGTCAGGGCAATTCTCATTAATCTTTATGATCTGAATTCTCCCACATCCTTGAAGGTCTATTGGGATTTCAGAGGATTCATCACACCACAGCTCGAACTGAAATTTGTAAGGTTCTGGGGTTTCAAATGGCACAATGAGGTCACACATGACAGGCTTACATACTCTCCAGTTCTCAAATATGCTGCCAACTCCAATAAAGTCCTCAAGCTCCATGTCAACCTCATGGTCACAAAAGCTTCTCAAAGCTTCCAGGAGGTCATCTGCAAAGCCTTCAACAAACTCCTGCACTCTCCCACATTCATGGACAAAGGGCTGGAAGCTGGTCTCACAGAGGTTGCTTAGGGCACCTTTATCTAAGGTCAGACTCTTAGGACTGGCGGACCCACTGTTGGTGTACCTTTCTTCATCTTCACCATGCTCAGGTGTTTCACAAGAAGTTGTATCTTGTCTACAAACTTCAATAGTAAAGAAAATGACAAGAGAAATTGTACTCCAAAAGTACCAACCATAGTAGTCAATGCCAGAATTTGTTGCTTCTTGATCTGCCTTTGAGATCTCCTGTTCAAGGCGTTCTTGTTCAGCTTGCAGCTTCTCCTCATGTTCCTTCATTCGTGCCAAAACATCGTCTTCCTCTTCTGGGATAGTAGTGTTTTCCTTAGGAAAAAGCAGTGGATGGTTGAGAATGGCAGCTGCCACAACCATGCAAACCCGTGCTATAGACCCCTGCATCTGTGGAATTAAACAGAAATTAACAATTAGAGCAACATAAAATATTGTGTAGTTATTTGCAAATGGCTATTGATATGGAACTGAAGAAGTAAATCTAAAGCTTATCTGACTATCATGCATTTATTTGACCATACAGATTTGTAATGAAATAATTAAATTAACCAATACTAATACTGGACATTCATATCAGAATTTAATTTAATCAGAACTTAACCTGATCCATGAGCCTGTTTTGCAAAATTAACAAGGCATAAAAATAATATAATAATAACAACAGAGAGTGTGTAATATTAGAAGCCATTGTCAGGCCACTCTCGTGTTAACTTGATGATATTAATATGATATAATTTTGTGATAATATCCATCAAAATAAACTTTTCTATAAGTATTATGGGTATTTCCAGTAGTATAGTAGTACAAGTCCACTTATAATCATTCACTGGAGCATGATATTGGAAAATCCCCCCTTCCTTGTATTATAATATAATTTTTCAGATATTAAACAAAAAACTCTAACCTAAATTTAGTGAATTATTCAACATATGGTAAACAGTAACATTTAATATTAGTTAAATATAATAACTGTATTTGTCCTATTGCCCAGCCTTCTAAATATAGACTGCTGTAAAAGGTGTGATGTACAGCAGTCTACCACTGCACTTTTTGGAAAGAGGTCAGATAGCCATGCTGAACAATGAGACACAAGCCAGCTAAGTGCCTCACAAGTGCCTTAACATTTTAACTTAATTTGCCCAACAGTGTAATAAATAAAAAAATCAAATTCAAATTTTATTTGTCACATACACAGCCATATACAGTACGATATGCAGTGAAATGCTTACACGACCACGCGTGACCTTAAAAATAAAAGCTTATTTATAAGAAATAAATATGAATATAAAAGAAATACAATAGAAAAAATTATTTAAAAATTTTATTTAGCTAGGATGCTACATTTATAATATAAATTTATGATATAAAATAATCAGCTTCTGTTTAAATCACCTGATACAGTTTATTGACTGCAAATTGTGGTTGGCAAAAAAGAAACAATTTAAAATTCATTAACAGTCTGACTTCTGAAATGTTTGCAGTGAATGTAAAGGAAGGAAGCAAATACAAACAGGAAACTAGGTAATCTGCAGAGATTAAAACATAAGCAAATTTTGCACAATATAATGCATTACTTAAACTCAGTTAGTTGTACAAAAATGACTTTCATAAACAAACCAAAGTAATGTGTGTCACTCATTCAACAAAAAAAAAAACTAAATGCTTTAATCAAGACCTCCTGTGTCCCGCCTCCTGTCAAGTCAACAGTTGAATTTAGTAAAAAGGATTGTCATTATTGAATCAATCAATGTAATGCAAAGGACATATTTAGAGACTGCCTTTATATCATATCAGCACTATTTTAAAACTTGCCTCTACACATCTGTATGCTGGTCTGCCATGCAACTTGCCTGGGCCCTGGACAACCCATTAAAGAATTGCCCTTCTTAAATCATAAGCCATAACCCATAAAGAAACTTGAGCTCCTTTTATTTATTATAAAATTATTATTTTTTAAATATTTACTATTGCTTGCATGCACCATCAGACTTTTTTATTTTATATTTTCTTGCACATGACTTAAGCCTATTAAAAACTTTAAGCCATCATAAACTGGGACGAAGTAAGATATCCAACCTTGATCTTAGAAAACGTTTATAATTAGCTATGTTTTATTGGGTGTGGAAGATATTAACATGAAAACTGCAGCAGATCAACTCGGATCAGAGGTAAATAAGTTCTCTGATAAGGGGCAAAGACAAGACGTCCATATGTTGTTGTTGTTTTTAATAGACAAATTTCAGTATTTTTATTTCACCGCAGTGGACTACTTAACCATCCTGACCCAGGCCTGGGAAAGCCTCCCTTGTTGCCCCCAGTGTCAGAGGCGCTGTCTGAATGCATAATTGGATTATGTAGATGTTTAAGAAATTGCATAGCTTTGTAGTGTTTGTCCATCGGGCATGACGTAAATGCAGGGCATTTATCATAGAACCCTAAATTAAACCTCACAGAATGTTTGTTCAAGTTGTCAAGCAGCCCCACTGAGTCATAATAACAAGAGAACATTTTTAGCTTTCTTGCAAAAAATACACAAGGTCCATTCGAGTAAATATAAACTGAAACCAAGAGCCGCAGTGAGGCCTCAGTGTTGCTGCTGCCTGTGTTTCGACATATGCGCTTCAACACAGTCTGGGCTTTCCAGTAAATCGTAGTATATTCATATATACACCTACATGTGCGTACATGTGGTTAACGCCTTTTCCTTGATGAAAGATACATTTTAAAAAACCATGCAGGTTCTACATCTCACAATCAGCCATCAGAAGCCCATGAAGTAAATGTTCTAGCTCACGGACTAAGTGTTAAAGAAAAAATGAGGAGAAATAGTGTACATACAGCTCTTTTCCTCCACAGTGACGGAGGTGATACAAAGTAACGGTTCTCACCAACTTCCCCATTTTACTTACTGATGGATTAGTTACAGTAGTTTGTAATATCAGCAGCATCAAACACATTCCAACAAACAAACCTTTGAGTTTCACTCCGAGACTTCAATCCCCGTGTAGTCCATCGTCTCGGGATAAGAAAAAGAAAGCGCTGTGAAGTAGTAAATGTGATTTGTCTGTCCGTCTGTCTCCGACTCTGTGTGCTGAGGCGGAGAACATTACTGGTCATTTCCTGGAGCACAGCCTACTCCTGAGGCCATTTTACATGTCTACCTCTCCAGAAATACCGGATGTGTATTTAGAATTTAGCCTACACTGTGTATACCACAACTGTATCGTACATTCTATACAAAATAACACCAGAACTGAGCGAAACATGAAGCTGATTTAAAGTATTGCGACAAGGTTGCCAGGTGCGCGGCTTTCCCACCGAATTGGTTTCCTGTAAATGCTGCTTAGTGCATGTTTTTCACATGTACTTTATATGATATTAAAAACTACGTTTAAATGCAATTAATTACTCATACCTAACAGGTATAGAGAAAACCCACTATAAATACACAGAAAACCCATTATAAATGAGCTCTCCACACAGACACGTGCATTACCGCTTAAAGGTTTTGGATCACTTTTTAACACACGGTCGTTCTTGATTTTTATTTCTTTCTATGCTGTTAAGCAAAGATGAAGGCGTCCAAAATGTGCAATCTCTGTGTGCATGGAGTTTGCATGTTCTCCCCGTGCTTGGTGGGTTTCCTCCGGGTACTCTGGTTTCCTCCCACAGTCCAAAGACATGCTGATTAGGCTGATTAGTTCCCAAATAGTGTGTGTGTGTGTGTGTGTGCGTGTGTGTGTGTGTGTGCGTGTGTGTGTGTGCGTGTGTGTCCGCCCTGCAATAGATTGGCACCCTGTCCAGGGTGTACCCCGCCTGTAAGTGTCCTGGGATACCTTGTATACAGGATAAAGTAATATAGACGATGAGTGAGTGAGTGAGATATCTTTCTAAAAATTAATAAACGTATAAATAAATTAATTCATTAATTCATTAAAAGTTTAGTCAGTTAAGTAATCAAAACCTTCATAAAAATAAGTATACCGATGGGGATCCGACAACAAGTAAGAAAACTAAACATACCAATTTAGTTTTGCTTTTAATTATTTTAAAAATTGATCCTTTATTTATTATCCCTACTGCATAATTGTTAGTTATCATAAATATATATAACACCGATATACAGTAGGCCTATTAGAATCTTACGGTGTACTTTGTGGCTTTTATTTCGCCGTTCAGTAAGGATAGTGTCCCTCTAGCGTTTGGTCGGGGAACTTCAGGTCCGACACTCCAGATACCAAATGGCAGCATGTCGCTGGGTTGTTACACCTTTTAACCTTTTAACCTTTAGAATGTTTTGTTAAAACCTAAGAAGGAGTCTAATATGTATCTTCAATGTTTTACACTGAAAGATACAAACTGCCAAAATGTGTATCACATTTCCCCTTTGATAGAGTTATTAATCCCAAAGGGAAATTGTATGAAATTTGACGGACAGACAGCTAGATAGATAGATAGATAGAGAGAGAGAGAGAGATATCCTGTCATTCGTTCATTTGCCTGCCCTTTGCTTTTATTATGCCCGTGATATTGTTTTTAATAAGCTTATGCAATGTCACCTTCCACCTCCAGGGTCTGGGTTTGATTCCCGTCTCTGTGTACATGGAGTTTGTATGTACCCGTGCTTGGTGGGTTTTCTCCCACAGTTCAAAGATATGCAGGTTAGGCTAAGTGGTGTTCCCAAGTTGCCCTGAGTATGTGTGTGAGCCCTGCGATGGATTGGCACCCTGTCCAGGGTGTGCCCTAAGCCTCCTGGGATAGGCTCCAGGTCCCCGCGACCCTGAAAGCGATATAGAAGATGAGTGAGTGAGAATGAGTGATCATTCGTTAGTCAGTGGAACAATTTATTTGGCCGCATAGCATTGCTGAGCCGAGACCTGACTAACAGAAGCAGCCCAAGAGCATAAGACTGACCCACAGGCTTATACAGTAGGCATTAGGCATCACTTCGTCCACCTCTCTTTTTACCCTGATGCACTCATCACTCTGGAACAGAGTAAATCTAGACTCATCAATCCGCATAACATTTTTCTAATGTTCCACAGGCCATTCTTTATGCCCCCAATGAAGCCTTTTTGAGCCGCTAGACATGTGCTCTACTGTTAATCAGTGGTCACGGAGAGGACGTGATACTGTTTCACTGTTTCACCACCAGAGGGCACTCATTCTCTAAAGCTCTGGCGTTTTGACTAGTCCTTTCAATTTCTATTCTTAAACGCGGTCACTTCCCACACAATGCGTGTGTTGTCCTTGTTTTCTTTTGTGTATTTTATTTTTGACCATATGGCATAATTCCGAAACGCGACAGGGAAATTAATGAAAGTGTATTAATCTTTACAGCTATGACACAGCGTTCCTGGCTGTGCACTGTGCCACTTGACTCTAGTGTTATTTTGCTGTGTGCTTGACTTTAATGCTTTGTGGTTATGCACCTGTTGGGTGGAGCAGGGGAGAGTCCATGCTGATGTGCATTCAGATGTACTGTCCAGAATCGGTGACTGAGCATTTACACTACCTTACACGGGGTTCGGTAAACGTAATGGACTCTTTGTACCCGAAAGGTGATCGGTTCGTCACATGGGGCCATGAAGTCTAAATGCAACATTGTTTCGGAAGCGCATTTATAGGCTGTTCTTCAAAGAGAAGGAATTAATTTAAACAGAGTTTTTGTTTTGAGTACTTTGAATACTGTTGCATCTCTTGCATTGCAGCTCTGTTTCCAGGTCATCGACTCCTAACTTTTTATGATGGATCGCTTAAAGGTAGTTTTTCAATACTTCCAGTCGAATTCCGAGTCCATTTCCAATGGTATATGCGTCGTGCTGTCTCTGGTAAGCGTTAAACTTTACACGAGCTTTGATTTTAACTGCCCATGTCTACCGCGGTACAATAGAATGTACGGACTCGGTGTGATGTTTGTTCCACCGGTTATTCTCTTCTTCCTCGGAATTTTGGTTAATCGGCATACTGGAGTGATGATGGAGGAATATGCCAGACCCATAGGCAGGAGGACCAAAAATCCAGCCGTTACGAAGTAAGTCTCCTAATTGGAAATTATTTATCTGAATAACATCATGAGTTTAAAGTTGTTAATCAGGTTGTCAACTGTTCTAGGCTGTTTTTTTTTAACGGTTCAATCCACTAGCCCACCTCTATACATGCTTTGCTTTTAAACAAGCAACTCTCCTATACAGGTATTTGTTTTCAGCCATGATGCAGCGGGCCATGTTAGCTCCAATGGTTTGGATCCTGGTATCCTTATTGGATGGGAAGTGTTTAATTTGTGCCTTTAGCATGAATGTGGATCCTAAACACTTCAATGGGTTCCCCAATAACACTGGCCTTGATGTGATCAGGATCATGGCTAAGGTGCCTTGCAAGGAAGACATCATCTTCCAAGACAGCACCTTCCGGAAAGCTGTCTCACGCTATGTGCGCTGTTACTCTCAGGTAAGTGGACTTCGCAGTTTCACACCATACAAATACTACACAAAGCACTACAAAGCATTTATTCCCAAATAGTATCTGGAATCAAAAAGTAATGATCTGATGAAATAGAATTTATATTATCTTATCATTACATCTGCTTTCTTTCAGGCAATAGGTTGGTCCATCCTTCTCTGTCTCATTTTCATGGGTGCAGTAGCTAGAATTATTAAACCATGCTTTGATCATGCCACCTTTCTTCAGACACGCTATTGGAGCAACTACCTGGACGTTGAGGCAAAGATTTTTGATGAGACTTGTGTCCATCATGCCAGAGAGTTTGCCAAAAAATGTGTAGTGCATTTCTTTGAGTGTATTGAAGACGATGTGGTTCTTAGGATGCCACTCTCCCCCAGCCTCAGATTTCAGAAGGGCCACGATGAGACTGAGGAAGAAGATGAGCGTCTCCATGGTGTGACCAGGAAGGATCAGGTGGATCACTTGCTTGAAAGCTGGTTCCTGTCCAAACCTGATCTGGATGTGACCAAGATGTTATATAGGCCCACCAAATGTATTACTTGGGAAGACCCTACTGGACAAATACTTTATTCAGATGTGTGAAGTAAATGTATGAAGTATATATAAATATGTATGCGTGTATATATGGGTGTATGTATACACCCATACACCCATATATATATACAATATCTGTTTTACCACTGTGTCTCTGTCTCTGGTGTCTGCAGAAGAGTTTCATTCTATCATGGTCAATATTGATTTTTTTTTTCCTGCTATTTTTGCTGCATTGACTTTTCTGTGGGATTGGACCCTGTGGGCATGGATGAGCCTCGGGTGCTCATGAGCCAATCACCAGTTTGTTGTTGTTGTCGGTCGCCACAGTGGCCGCACATACAAGCTTGGCACAGGTTTAACGCCAGATGCTAATGTTATGGCTGATCGATGTGTGTGTATATTGTAGACAACCAAGTCTCCGTAAAACCTTTATCTTAAGTAGAAAGTTTAGTTATATATTTTATATTTGTTTATATTATATAGGCTATTATATTTTTAAATATTTACATTATATTATATTTTTAAATGTTACAAAACTAAAGCCTAAAGTAAAAAAAAAATGTATAAAAAAATATTACATGAAGATATAGAGACAACAATGAATCTTCTGCATCTGCCAGATGTCTAACAATTGTATGTACTGGAAGGTTTGCACCAGACTTTTAGCCAGTCAAGTCAGAAACCTTGCATGCTGAGATTTGCCTGTGCTAGACTATATTTGTTTAATTTTGCATGGCTCTCTCCACCATTACTCAGCAGTGACATACATAGGAATATGATCCATGTATAATAGTGATATATAATAGAAGAGTCATATGTCAGTATGTCCAATAAAATGATTTTTAACGTTTACTGATCTTGAAATCGGTTTCTTTCTTGCCCTGCAATCAGCGGATAGATTATTACTGGTTCTGTGCGTAATTCTTTCACTATCACAAAGCAGTTACATAAAAATAAACTGAAAATACTTTGTCTATTTGTAGTATTGTTAAAGTACATCTTTTTGTAGTATTGTCAAATATTCGTACGTTGTTTTAAAAAAACTGAAATAGGGCCAAAATAAGGTTAAGGACCCATTGGGTGGTAAGGTGTGGCCAGCGGAGTACTTTAGCATGGCTTTGTCCCAAATCACCATCTAGGCTCCTAAATAGCATGTCGAAACTGCATGCCGGCTGACGTAATGTTCTGAGATAAGCCCACAGTTAC
>JAOVVA010000041.1:19081898-19098338 GCA_028565275.1 Leiocassis micropogon | reverse complement strand
CGCTACATGCTCTGCTCCATGACCCAGCGCGCACTCATCGCTCCCTCCGTGTGGATCGCCGTCACGCTCATGGACGGAAAAAGCTTCTTATGCGCCTACAGTACCAAGCTCGATCTGAGCCACTTCTTTAATCGAAGCAACGTGTTAACGCCCGATAAAGACCTGGAGAGGATACTAGCAACAATTCCCTGCAAAAATATCTCACATGACTTACATAATATAATCAACAGGGAGGCAGCAACCCGGTATATTCGGGTTATGTCTCAGGTAAGTCTCTCTCTCTCTCTCTCTCTCTCTCTCTCTCTCTCTCTCTCAGCAACAACAAATATTCAGGAACATTTATTATAAAGTATTATATAATAATTATTATACTAAATAATTAGACCCGTCACATGTTTCTTGAAAAGCACACACTGTTTTAATCGATTTGTGCTTGATCTACTATGATTTTTGCCAAACACGTCAAATGCGCGGATCTAACTAGATTTATCCAAAATGTATTTTTTTTTAAACCTATATGCACTTTAAATAATATTAAAAATAAATTCCAAATGAAAAGCTCAACTGCAGTTAAGTCAGCCTTATCCATCGCAGGGTACACAAAAACACACACTCACTAAGGGCAATATGTAAACGCCAATTGCCTAATCTGCATGTATTTGGACTGCGGGAGGAAACCCGATTACCCGAGGAAATCCACCAAGCACGGGGAGAACATGCAAACTCACCTGAGGCGGGAATCGAATCCGCCCGCTGGAGGAGCGAGGCACTGCGTCAATGAAAGGATGATGTTGAACATGGAAATTCGGAAATTTCATGGAAATTTGAAAATTTTAACCCTGTTCTGAATTGCACTGACAAAAGTAGCAGTAGACCATGCTGAATGTGAATTAATATAAATAATTCACGTAAAACATATGTAAAAGCAAACATTTTGTAGTGTTCTTTGTCTCAGAAGCAAAGTTTTACACTATAGACCTCAGCTGCATGAGGTGTCTGAAAGAGAAAGCAGCTGCATGCCGATGCATTTGATGCTGAAGGGTTATTAGCTTTCAAAAAAGAGTGTTGTACTAATAACAGTTTAAGGGTTCACTAATCGTGGAAAATAAAGAACACGACAGCAACATTTTGTAAGAGGTTAGAAGAATTATGAATAGTTAGACACTTATAAAGTACAAATTCGTCATGGCGAATGGGCATATAGGCACTGTAATTTAACATTTGGCTTTGCTGCCACTCGGTGGTAATTTTAAATATCGTCAGCAATTTTGCATGAAAAGCGCAAATGACACTGAAAGAACCTTTATACATTAATAAGTAAGCTTGTCACCAAAGATGATATAGTTGTATTTTTGCAACTGAAGATAAACATAAATTGGATGGAGCACCATTGCATAGCATTTTATGTAAGAAAACCTTATGCTTATTCATGCTAGTTCATGCATGTAATCATATTAATTCAACTGTATTTAGGATGCCACATTAAACATACCTAAGCTTGACAACTGATTATTTAAAATGGTTTCCATTTCTTTTTTTCCACAGGCCTGTGGATGGGCATTTTTGATGTTGACCACTTTTGTGGCCTTTCTGATAAGAGCAATCAGACCGTGTTTCACTCAAGCTATCTTCCTGAAAACCAAATACTGGTCACATTACATCGACACGGAACGTAGGCTCTTTGATGAGATGTGCAAAGAGCATGCCAAAAGTTTTGCCAAGGTCTGCATTCAACAATATTTTGAGAGCATCAGTGGTGAAATTGTGTTTCATAAACTGCAAGTGAAAGAAAAGGATGGAAAAGAGAAAGGTAATGATGAAGAGAAGCCCGTGAGTGAAGAAGAGAAGCTCCTAGGCATCAGAGAAAAGGAGGACATAAATAAAGTTCTGTGGAACTGGCATACCTGTAAACCTGCACTTAGCATTCATAAATATGAAAAAGATGAAAACACTAAGGACGTACACACTAATGGTTTTCACAGGCCAAAGTCCATGAGCGATCGTGCAGCGTATTATTCCAAAGTCTAAATTTATACATAATAATTACAATTGATGCAGCTAATTAATACTATGCACACACAAAGTAAACCATAACATTTACCTCAATAGCCAAAGGTAAACCATTTTACCAACAAAAAAAAAAGTTTCAAGGTAAAAAAAAATACATTAAAATCAAATTCAATTTTATTTTATTAATAATGCAGTTTTAACAATATTCATTGTCAAAAAGCAGCTCTACAGAATCAAAAGAAAATCAGGGAATGATTATGAAATGTGTGATATGTATAAATCAAAATGATCAGTTGTTCCCAGACTCAACAAGGAGCTCATTTAGGTGATATCAGATAGCAGGATTTGATCAGCAGTCATACTGAATGTTCGGGGGCTGGAAGTTCAATATAAGAGGAGATGTGTTTAATTTAGCATAGTTAAAATGTCGTTTAAGGTAGTGAGAAAGAAACTTAAGGAAGCTCTGCTCATTACGTCGGCTGTTAATGTCAAATACATATTCACCATCGGGGGGTGCTGTTGTACAATATTTACAATCCGAAATAATTATTTATACTCAAATATGACTGGAAAGGGGGATTAAAAAATGACTTTCTCGTTGTGTCTGGGTTAAATCATATGTGTGTGCGTCTGTGTCCTTGCCCTGACTAGGTTTTCCTAGACTTCTGTACAGGAATTCACGCCTTTCCACGCAGATTTAGTGGTTCGCCCCACAGCCTCAGTGAGTTTCCTGACCACATGTTTTGAATACTCCCAGTATTTTCCACTCGGTTAGAAACCAGACACTAGTCACAGGCTCTCCCTGCTCAAGACTGACATATAAGCAATATATATATTTTTTTAAACTTTCATTTTCGTTTGGGTGCTGTTTTGTAGAGATAAAAACGTGTGATTGTTTTTTTTTTTTTTTTTTTTTGCATGTGAGTAATTCAGCCTGTTATTATGTTTAACACGTCTTGGATATCTGGAAAAAGTTGCATCTCAGTCGTGGAGTGTAAGTTTGCACGACTTTTTCCGCCCATTATCGTTACTCTGGTATTGTTCTTCTGATTTTGTTTTGTTTTGTTTTGCACATGACTGTACAAACTCGTGTTGTACCTATATTACTTTTACTTTAGACTTTATACGTGTGTTGTATTTCATAACTCTTAAGAATATATTTTATTGTGATTTCAGATGGATTTTCATGTCCAAATGCTCTGACCGAATAAATTGTGAAATAATATACATAGCAAAGTAAGCCAAATAAAAATGTAACGTTTATATTCCTACCTCTGTGTTCTTATTTCAGTAATAGTTTTTAATTAAATATCTATTTTCTCAGAGGCTCCATCTGACCACATCAGTATTAGCCGCCTTTTTGCTTGTGCTTTTACGACATCCATGTCTTTGCTTGCCTCGGGGTTTTCATGTTACAGCTTGTTTAGAGTGGTTTCCTGGTATTTCTAGCCAATTCAAATTCAAAGTTAATCCTGCTCTGTATTTCTCCCATTACAGGAACTTGCAGGTTTCGAACCAAAGATCATTTTTAAGGGAATTTTCTAATTTTTTAATTCGAATTCCATTCGCAGCAGCACCACACAACCACCAAGAGGTAGGAGCAAACAGGAAGTAGGATTACATGGCTGCATTTATTTCTGAAAATTTTAAATTTGCTGCTCTTTTCTTTAAGAGTAAGGATGTAGTGATCTTCAATGGGCTGATCGCCCTGGGGACAGTCGCTAGTCAAACAGCATACAATGTATTTGCCTTTGAATGCCCATGCTCTGCACAGAGAAATTATCTGTATGGGATAGCTGCTATTGGTGTACCTGCACTAGTTTTCTTTTTAATTGGAGTGATGCTCAATCGTAGCACCTGGGACCTGGTTTCTGAATGTCGCATCAGAAAGTGCCGGAAGCTCTCTGCAGCTGCAGCTTTTGCTCTTCTGGGTTCAATAGTGGGCCGTGCAGTAGTGGCTCCAGTTACCTGGTCTGTCATCTCACTCCTCAGAGGAGAGGCCTATGTTTGTGCACTGAGTGAATTTGTGGACCCTAACTCTTTGGAAAACTTCCCTTCCACTTCCCAAAGCCACATTGTTATGGCCCAGTTTCCTTGTAAGGATGTGCCTGCTGAACTGCTGCACTTTTGGAACCTCATTGAACGTCGACTCAAGTATGAATCTCAGGTAACAAATCCAACTGCAATAACTCTAATAGTATTTTTTTTTCTACTGCTTCACATTAAGGCAAAATAAGCATCTATGATTTATCTTTTCGGATATCATCCATTACAGTATGCAACTTTACATGATAGAAGAACATTTAGGGTGCCACAGATGATATTGCCATTCTGTTAAAAGCCATTTTTACTACAAAGGTGTACTACGACTGTAAACTCTAGCAAGTAGAAATTTGTTACCTCAAATAATTTCAGTTTTGGAACTCAGTTTTTTAAGTTGATTATAATTTTATATTGTGTCAAATACATGTACTAATGTATGTAATGTGGACTAAGCTTATATATAAAACTAGCTTATTACACCATATTAAATTCTTTTATACATATCCAAATTTGTTAGGAAGCAGGGATAAACATGATACAGCATCCATAGAGCAGATTGGGTTAAGAGACTTAATGCGCTGCCCATGTTCCGTTGTTTTTAGCTTTCACCATCAAACTTAGTTGCACTTACTACATGAGATAAAGGTGCAGCTGTTTTGGTATTGTTGATCAAACAAGCCTAGACTTGTTTTGCCTGAGTTAACTAATGTGAATTTGAAAGAGGGAGATGGCCAATGCAAAAAAGTTGATTCCACTTTAACATAATAGTTCAAAGAGAGATATAGAGCCTTATAATAGTACAGCACACACGAAGAATGCAATACAATGTATATATTAAACTTATGTTTACTAAAGTTTTTGAATAAAAAACATTTTTGGCCTAACAGCTTACCAGAAGATTTACTAGGTAAATTTTTTAATTACATTTTTAAAGCTTTTTTAATCAAAAAGGAATCATTTGCATCTTCTGTACATATAGCTACAGATTCTGTGTAAACATTAGACACAGTGGTATGTGGAATTACCAGGAGAGCAGCTGTTTCTAAAACAATCAAACCAGCCCTTCTGGCTCCAACAATTATGCCACAGTTAATGTCATAGAGTCCTTATTTTATTTTTCCATTCTGATTTTAGATGTGAACACTACTTGAAGCTATTGTCGCATATCAGCATGATTTTTTATTGTGCCACTGTCAGATAATTGTTTGATTAAATGATTAGGTAAATTTACAGGCATTCCAACCAAAATATATGTTGACTGTGTGAATGAGATATTTTATAAATTTTACATTACCATAACCAGTATTATGTATGTTTATTTGAATTAGATTGTTGTTAGAAGTAATGATACATTAAAAGCTTTATCTTAGCACTGGCATCATTAGTGGAATCCCCTCAGGAGTTTTTTAAAGAACAATGTTTTGAATGCTTTGCAACTGGTAACTGGATGTATTTATAACCTGTATTTTCATTTTGTTGTTGTTTCTTAAGCTATTTGGCTGGATGTTGGTGGCTATTGTCTCTTTCACTGTGTTTCTGGCGATGTGTGGAAAGCGCTGCTGCTCTCCCTTGGGCTACCAGCAGGAGGCCTATTGGTCCATCTATCGGACCAGTGAGCGCAGACTTTTCCAGCGCACTGCTGAGGCTCATGCCAGGCTCCGAGCTGCTGAGAGCATCAGGACTTTCTTTGGGTTTGTAGCCCTGGAGGAGGACGAAAAGGTGCAACTCTCAGTCTGTCAGGGGGCCAAACAGGCAATTCCCAGTCTGGAGTGGAACCAGATAACAGGAGTTTACTTATACAGAGAGAATGAAGGGACTCCCCTGTACAGTCGCCTCAACAAATGGGCCCATTACACAATTGGGGACACTGAGGCCATTGAGATGGACATGTTTGATGAAGAAGTGAAAGGTCATTCATAGTAATCAACTACATTATGGTAATTTCTTTTGTTCCCCTTGTGTGCAAATCTGAGTAGTGTTTGCTTTATTCCTTTATTTTTGCTTACATATGTCAGTATGATAATTTATTACCTGAGATCCAAATATTTTTTTAGCTTAATGTTGGCATGAATTGTGTGATACAGTTAATTCATGAAAAATGTTAATACATTAATATGTTAATACATATTGCATAATGAAGCAGATTTTTCTCCATTCCTAAAGACATGAAAACTCACTCACTCAATGTCTATACCACTTTATCCTGTATATAGGGTCGTGGGGGACTGGAGCCTATCTAAGGAGACGTCGCAGGGCACACACATACACACTCATACACACGGTATGGGCAATTTGGGGAACGCCAATTAGCCTAATCTGCATGTCTTTGGACTGTGGGAGGAAACTGGAAAGGAAACCCACCAAGCATACAAACTCCATGCATACAGAATCGAACCTGGCTGGGAATCAAACCCAGACCCTGGAGGTGCAAGGCGACAGTGCTAACCACTAAGCTACCATGCCTCCAAGACATGGAAAGCCTATGTTGAATGTGTGTGGGTGTGTGTGTGTATGTGCACATATGTGTGCTCTCTGCCATGGATTCAGTTCTCATATGCAGTGAATTGTCCTTCCAGAGACCCAGTGTTGCCAGAATCAGGTCCAGATTCACCACAAGCATAACCATGATAAAGCATTTACTGAAGATAAATGAATCAGTGTTATCTCAGGGGGCCACTATGCTTAGACATGTTGTTGTGCGATACAGACAACTACTGTTAAATATTGTACAATACATTAAAATATATTTTACTATTGTTTTTTGTGCTTGACTTTCTCTTCAATGTATAGTATAAAATTGTATTTAATTAGGTTTCCATTCACATTCAAGCTAATAGCAGCTCCAGATGGTCCTTATATTTCCTCTGTTAACACTTGCAGGAGTAAAACTGTGACAAACACAACATTTGGCTTTGCCTAAAAATACCAGCCTCACCTTAGACTTCAGAAGTTACTTTTCAAGCATTCTTAGAAATAAAGTAGTAGTAGTGCAAATATATTGAAATACTGAAATATATTTAAATGTTCTATAAGTCTAGCTTTTTAAAATCCTCATATTAATTATATTGAACATTTTAAATTCATTAATTGGTTGATTAAGTGACTGTTTATTTTATTGTCGCACATTACTGATCACAGAAGGAATATTAAAACTGTTTTCTTTTTAAATTTTTAATGTGAAAAGTTCATGCTCTAGTCATTACAGTCATGGCTGATGGCACTACTGTGATTAACATTGAATACCATAGTGAAGGACAATATTTCTATTCACACAGCACCATTGTATTATTCCACTCTTTCTCTCCACACCCTCATTTTTTTCTGCTGCCTTCAGTGTGTCCAAGCTCTGTTTATTTTTCTGTGTAGGTCACCCGAGGAGCTAAATGACTCCTATTCCTTTCACAACCTTGCAGAACGTAGACGCCTGGCTGCTGTCACCTCTTAATAGCCTGCAGCTGCAGAGGGCAAGAGGCTGAGAGTGCATGAGTCAGAGAGAGAGAGAAAGTGTGCGACACAGAGAGAAAGGAGGGGGTGGGTGAAAGGAGAGCTGTGATGCAGACAGCAAATCACATGAGCAGAGATCTGTTTACAAACTGAGCAAGCAAGAAGTGCTCGGCACCATTATGAGCACCCAGAGCTGGAGGAGATCAGGAAAACACTGGACCTAAGCACACAAATAAAGTGTGGACCCCTTTTTCTCTAAACATCTTTGCTGTTCCTTTTCTTTTGCAAGCTTGTGAAGGGGAGAGAACGAGACAGATGGTGAAGAGGGGAGCAAGCCATCACCAGCACAAACCCACTCTGAGCTTTTAAAGAAGGTAAATTCATGCAGGAAATTGGACTGGCTACGGCTGCTTCTTTGTGATCAGGACAGGAAGAAAAAAAGGACAAGAAAACCAGGTGGAGAGTGAAAAAGGCAGGAGAAGGCAACACAAATCTTTTGACAGGTAGACAAAGCTACTGTAAGTAGAGCCATAAGTTTCTGCCTTGTATATGAGCTCACCCAGAAGTAGACAGAGCACTTGGTGTTATTGTATGTGTAATGTAATGACGAGAATGATAAAATGCCATTGATAAACAACTCAGCTCACACTACAGTCTAATCTGCCTTAAACATCAAGCTACAAAAGGAACGGCTTGATGTACCCAAACCTGAAGTTGAAACATGACACTGGAGAAAAAAGGAAGTCAAAACCATGCCATGCATTAAGAACAATGCTGAATGTTTTTTTCCTGGAAAAGAAGTGAACATTTTAATCTCAGTGCCAATTTTCGACTGGAAAAGTTTGTGACTTGACTTCAACCAAGAAAACATGTTCATCCTGCCTCCATGCAAATGGGCAAGGGAATGTGGTGGGTGCTCATATGTTAACCAGAGACAGTGAGAATTTCGTGAGCTTTGTTGTGGGAGTTTTGCAAAGCTAGAGTTCAGATTTAACAGATCTGTTTTTTTTTAAGGGGATAAATAACTTGCTGGCATATTTCAACACTGTCCTTCTGGAAACCATTATTGATTAGCTGGATTGACTGGAACAACCTGGCCTTTTGTTTAAGAACCTACTTCAGTGGTGTAACAGTAAGTATGAATCATAGCAACCCCCTCATATAACACTACAATTGCTGTGTCCTTATGTATTCTGCTAGCTAAGAAAAACACGAAATTAACAGCATTGGCTGACACGTGCTTGCTATTAATGATTTACTAACACCCTCTTGTACAATTAGAAGTAATAGACATTTCTTATATGACCTGGACTTGTGCATAGACTGCAGAAAGACTTATTGTCTCTGTTTCATTCTGGGTTTTTGTATGTATGTAATTAATGTATGCTGTTTGGCAGCCCATGACCTCTGATGTCAGCCACCATTGTTTCCCAAATGGTGATTCCTGCCCAGGTTGGTGAATCCCTAACGTGCACAGCATGCATTGAAAGTGCCCTATGTGCTTTGCTCCCCCTTACCACATTAAGCGGAGCAGATGGTGGCTTCATGGAAGAGGGAGGGCTGTGTCTGCAAAGCACTTTTATTTGCTTTTGTGTATGCACAATTGCCCAGGATTTACTCAAGCTCTGCCAACTGCCCCAACTTTCTCTCAGTCTTTCTATTTGTCTCCTGCCAGCTACATTTTCCCTTAGAGCTTTAACTCAAGATATCTAGAAGGCTATAACATAAGTGAGGTGCTCTTTTGCCAACATTATTGTTATTATTATTATTATTATGCTTTTTTTGCTGTCAAAAGTGAAGGTGTGCAAACAGATGATTTGTAATTCTCTTTGTATTTGATTTCTAAAAATTATGACTAATTTGCTTGGAAAACAGATAATACAATGAAACTGTAAGCTTGGTAATTTTAGGAGTTGAAACGTGTTGGGCTATACTCATTTATTTGTTAGGGTAATGTGAAGAGTTTTTCTCATGATATTGCTGTTACAGTCAAATGTACTCCAGTGAAACTTCCTAGACAGACTATATTGTGTTTAGAGGTCAATAACTGAGAGAGTGTTGAAAGAAATTTGACTGTAACATACACCATGCACTCTCTATGAACATACAATAGGATATGTAGGATCTGTAGTGGTAATTATTTTGGGAACAAAGGCAAAGTCTCTGCTTTGTCTGTTACAGTTTATTCAGTAGTTATTGTGAAACAGTTTATAACACATACTGTATATTGTATAGTAGGAGTCAAGTAGGACTGAAGGGATTTCATTATGTGAGAATCCTTTATGTCGTCCCACAGTGAAGGATTTCTGTCCTGTCTTTGTCACTCCCACATACAGAGGGCATGAGAGATGGCCAGGGCTAAGGTTGTCTATCACTATATTCATAATAGGAATTTTGCACAAAAAAATAAAACACCAAGAAAAACAAGATAGCAACAGGTTATTATGTGTAGCTGAATGCAAGCTACCTCACATTCATAATGGGATATCCCCTTGGCTCTGTACATTGAGAGTGTACAAACAGCCCACGCATAGTGGGCTGTTTGCATAGATCTAGGTGCCTTACAAGGTGCTGTATTATTTACATATATGAATAAACAAACAAACAAATAAATAAATAAATAAAAGGCTGAAAAGCTGTTTCACATTAGAGTTTGTCTTGATATTCAGTGTGGTGCAGTCACTATTTATTATAGCACAGAATCACATCTCATTTTAGCAAACTATCTAATAAGATTTATTCATAAAATGAGCAAAATGCTATGATTTCAACTGGCTGAAAATCAGAATTAGAAAGAATTTAATTGACTAAGTAAGATTTCATTTACAAGGAATCTGACTTGCTCCATTAACACAAACTAAAAAACACATTGGAGAAAGAGGAAAAATAAAACAACAATATTAAAATAAAACTTAATAAATAGAAGTATATACAGTATACATCTTTCCATTGTATGCAATCTGCAGTCTGAGCATTATGACCTCTATGAACTCAATGCTTAACCCAAAGGTTATTGAATAAAGGGGTCCCAGCTTACAAAAATAATTTGAGAACCCATGGAATAGACGGTTCTCAACATGTCAGTGTGTGCATAAGTATGCACTCTTTTTTTTTCCAGAAAAAAGAGTGCCTGAAAGGAAAAGCTTACTTATTAGTGCTGCTGTTTTTGAGTGATGTATGTTCAGCCCCAGTCATTAGGGAGACACTTCTATTTTCAGAGTAAGTGTATGTATTACAGTGAAAAGTTCATGCAACTCACTGAAGTCCATCTGGGAGTTACAGTGTTACAGTTATATGTGAAACAGAAGGACACGCTGCTGCTCAGTTTATACAATATGCATGTTGGGGCCATAGTGAACTGTACACATGAGAGCTTCTGTGTTGTATGTGGTCAGCCAAGGGGCTTGTAAAGGCAAATACATGATCCACATATACCTATCAGTTGAGTAACAAATACTAATTTGCCATTCATACTCACAGTGAAACTGGCAAGCAGTATGAGACTCATTTAAACTAAAAGCTTTTAAAGCTCCAGTCAGAATCAGCACAAGTGCAGCCTGAGTATTAACCTTGGAATAATTAAGAGAAAAACACATCATGCATCTTTGTTATTAGCCCAAATACTTTAGTATGTTCAGGTTTAAAGGCTGTTTAGGTTATAGTAAACACCAGCTTATACTGTAAGTTACTATGAACACTAATGTTAGCTTTGAATTGAATGAAATGTGAATATGTTTGTTTGTGGCCTTGCAGGATGCTTGAGTGACCAAAGCCTACATATTATAGACTGCAAAATGTCCACAGATGTCACGTACCCCCTAACCCTGAATGTCTATATCATCATTCTTGGCACTGGCCTCTTCATCTTTATGTTGAGCCTCATCTTCTGTTGTTATCTGTTCAGGTAATCCTGTAGTATTTAGTCAATCACATTGTAGTACTGAAAATTTCACTTTGACCATATTGTTTTGTGAGTTCAATATAGATGAATAGATTTCTTGATTTATATCTGTGTAAAAATGAAGTTAAATAACAAGTCATACGTGTCATGCAATGTAAAAACAAACTGTATTTATTCACAGCCTGAGACGACAGGTCACACGGGAACAGTTTGGATACAATGAGGTACAGTTTACTTCTAGTATAGTTATAGTATAAGGTACAGTTTATTTCATTTTTTTCCTGTGAATTGTTTTAAGGCTAATATTCTTTTCCTTCCTTCATAGGTGGTTTTAAAGGGATCAGAGAAGAAGCTAAGCCTTATTGGTGTAAGTAAACAAGAACAACAAGAACAAAATCCTAATAATGACAGTATTGATGTATGATGAGACAGGAACAACACCCAAGCTTTGCAATTATGCAAAACTAAAATGAAGCAAGTTAATACATTTTAAATAAATATTCAAGCTTTTGGCAGTTTGCAACAAAAGTCTCTCTCTCTCTCTCTCTCTCTCTCTCTCTCTCTGTTTCACCCTGCAGCAGACCTGTGCTGTTTGTCTGGAGGAGTTCAGAAGCAGGGAGGAACTCGGTGTTTGTCCCTGCTCACATGCTTTCCACAAGAAGTAAGATAATGTCCCATACTGCTGCAACACTCAAGCCCATTCACAAATCTCACATATCAAATTCAGTACATTTAACTTTAGATTTAGCTGTCACTTAGTTACAAGGCACTGATAGATGAAACCATAGAGGTAAAAATACTGTCATTATATTCAAACTGTTGCTATTAACTTATGAGAATATGTCAGATGAAAGATGCAACTGACTCATCATAATCCTGTGGAATGCTATAAAAACTAGGGCCTGAAATTCAAAACAGCTAAGAAAACAGAACTTGAATGTCATTACCCAGTAAATTAAAATGAGGAAGATTGCTGTAAACATCAGATCTGATGTTTGTGCTTTGACACAGAGTAACCTTGCCTTCTGATGATTATATTACAAACAGACGGAAATATAACCCCTTTCTCTCTCTCTCTCCTCTCCACTAAAGGTGTTTGGTAAAGTGGCTGGAAATCCGAAGTGTCTGCCCCATGTGTAATAAACCCATCTGCAGGCTTCATCCTGACCCTCCGCAGGGGGCTGAGGGCATACACAACCCCCTGCAGGTGTGACAGAAGAGGCCTGGTTTCAGGAATAGAAAGATAACTGAGTATCTCTTCATGTGGAACTTCAAAGAATTCAACTGAGAATGATGGCTTAAAAAAAGAAGTGTCACATGATATGATGTAGCCCAGTCAGCTGACTTCCTTTCTACCACTTCAAAAAAACAAAACAAAAAAAAACATGTCCAACGATGACTTTTCACACAAAGTCTGAAAACATGTAGCTAGGCTTAATTGCCTTGGGTCTTACGAATGAGTGAAGAGATTTAAGTTAATAAGTTGAACAGTACATGGATGGTTTGAGAAGACATTGGCACAATGTACATATATTCATAGCACTGCCAGGGGCAGAGAACACTATATTACCACAGACAAATCTTTGTATGAACAAATTTCTAATTAGAAGCATTGTGGTGTCCAAACACAGACCCAGAGGGAGATGGTCTTTGTCATTGGTCATGGTCATTTATTTATTCATTCATCTTCAGGGTCATGATGGATCCAGAGTCCATCCTGGGAACACTAGCTGTGAGGTGCTAATACACCCTGGATAGGTCGCCACACATCCATCCAAAAATGTGTTTGTGAAGGAGTGGATAAAAAAATCTACTGAATATGAATAACCATATTATTTTATTTTATTCTATTTTTTTTTATCTGTCAGTGTGACAGTCCCAGCACTCCAGATTCAGGACCAGGTTAGGGTGAACAGGACTTTTGAATAAGTGAAAAATTTCAATGATGCATTAGAACCAGTGTTTATTAATTGTTTGCTAAAGTGTGGGTTTCTTGATAATTGAGTGAATTTTTTTATAAAAATATAAATAAGACATATTGCAACTCTGTTTGAAATATGGTGATGATATGTATATTCTGACTTTAATTATTTATTAATTAAAGCTGAATTAAGTCTCAAATGTAAGTTTAAATTACAAATGCAACAAAAATCATTTTAATGACCAAATGCAACCAATTCCTTCGATAAATCTAATTTTTTAAACAGCAATTTTAGCTGTTTGTTTTAACAGTTGAACTTTGTGACTGTTATTAACAGGGCAGGGAACACTGCTTATTTTCAGCAAGGTCTCTGTAAGACGTAAAATGGTCTTCTTGACAAAACGTTGATATCTTTTTTCAGGATTAATAATAGGCTTCTATAAGAAAGTCTTACAATGAGCAGAATAGCTGACAGGGTCATTCTGTGTGTGGAGCATTGTGCAACATTGTGCACTGAGGACAAACACACTCAATATGTACCATGAAAAAGCAGACACACTATTCTCTTTTATATCCACATAATAACTGACTGGTGGAAATAGCAATCATCTATTCAGGGCTAGATAGCTGGCACCATACAAAATAACATTGGTAATAGCTAAACTGAGATCCCAGAAAGGTTACATACAAAATATCATTCCTCAGACACTTTTTTAGATTCACAGATTTTTTTTTAATGAAATGCACTTGGGTGATGAATCTTTGCTGGCATGATTTTTGTTCACATGTCCTCTTTGAGGGAAGATTATTCTGAATAATCATCTGAATCCTATTATGAATACTTCTATCTTGATGGCAGTGATCTTGCAGGATGACACTACACCTTCCCATAAGACATGAGGGCTCACTGAATGATTTTATCAATATTACATTTATTTACATCACATGCTATGGCCATCACAGCTACCAGATCTCAACCCAACTGAACACTCATGGATTATTTTGGACTAATGTGCTCTCCATTACAATCATATAACACCAACCGATTGAGTACACTGCCTGGAGAAAGTAGTTAACTACCTTTAGCATGGATTTCAGCACACAATGCAGTGGCCAATTCATGTATAAAAATGATTCCTCATGCTTCCAAAACCATTCTATCAAACTTTGAGACCTAAAGTATGGCCATGCTATCAAGGAAGAAAAAAATCCATAGATGTGATAACCTGGTTATTCAGTAAATTCAGGAAACTGACTTCATTTTATTGCCTAAACCTGACCAACGAAAGCCAACACAGATCATAACACTGCCCTCCAGAGACTTGTACAGTGGGCAGTATGCATGAGGGCCACATCAATTCATGTGCTTCCATTTCTTACCCTGCACCCATCGCTCTGGAATAAATCTGGACTCATCAGACCACATAACCTTTTTCCATTATGAAGTCCAATCTTTATGCTTACTAGCAAACTGAAACTTTTTTCCATTTTTTTTTCTAACCACATTTCGTCCAGAAAGTTCAGCACTATCCTTTCAGGTATTAATAATGCATGGACAGTTTCTAAATCAATTTCAATGTTTTCCTTGCTTGTTGCAGGCCTAATAATTTAACCTTCTGAAAAGGTTTTTTTGGCCAGGTAGTGTGAAGAGTGGAGTTAATCTCTCCAGAAATGTTCTAAAGATTTGTAGAATTTGGCCTAAGGTGCACTGGAGCTGTTGTGATGGTTTGAGGTGGGCCAAGACCTTCATGTTGTTTATTTTTTATTATTCTAAAAAAAAATATTCCTTTGGTAGCAGTACTTATATCCAGTGTTTAGGGGGCTACATATCACCTGACATAAACTTACCTAATCATCTAAAAAGGCTTATTCTAAGTTAAAAGATTACATGATCTCTAACATAGTGAATTGAAATATGTTATGTGTTATGACTTTTTCCTGGATAGATTACATAAATATGCAATGAACACAAAATTTGTAGGTCAGTGTACAGTGATGTGTCATACCGATCACCTTTGGAATGAATTAGAAGCACTGACTGTGTGCCAGAACCCCTTGCCCAGCCTCAGCACCTGGTCTCACTAATCCTCTTGTGGCTAAAGGGGCACAAACCTCCACAGCCACACTCTAAAATTGAGTGGAAAGCCTTCCTAAAGCCCAACTTCATGTTACTACAGCTTTTTCAGATACTAAAAGGTTCTAATAAAAGTCAGTGAAATAGCAGGCCTGACAAAATCATTTTATATGATAGATAATATTAGATAATGATGTCACTAGTTATAAAGAACATAATGATGTAATGTAGCCCAGACTACAGAAAGTATTTTCCCTTCTTAATACAGTATGTTTGTCATTAATCCTGTTACCTTGTGATCTCAATTGTAATATATAAAAAAAAATATGTTATTTATTAGTTAATTTACTTGCTTACTTACATTTTAAGTAAATTCTATAAATAATTCTGTTGCTATATTCATAGATCTGGACTTTACAATGAATGTTTATTTACTGCACATTTAAATAGAGTAAGAGATCTGTAGATGCTGTATACGGCAGACTGATGTCTTTAAAATGATACAGTCATGTACCCTGTCAATACCCAGAAACCATGAGTCAGAATTATAGTTAATTAGGATCTCTGCATTGTTGCACAGTTGACATCTATCTCAATGAGAAATACTGCACATAATTTCTCTGCATTAAACACAACACTAAAATAGCTTGGTTCCTGTAGCCTTGTACATATACGTTCTTTGTGCCAGTGGTAAAGAGAAGTCAGATTCTGGTATGCTTTGTTATGCAGAGAGGAAGTGAGCTTATGCCTGAGCTGCACATATCTGTGGGGAGATATGACGATGCTGCTCGCTCCAGCATATCGCATCTCAGGTACAAAAGGTGCCAAACTGTAACTGTAACAAGAGAGTGGCGAGACAAGACCACAGACATGCTTAACAAAGGGTTTCTAAACTGTGCTAAAATTAGTTTCACTGCATGTCATACTTTATAGGTTTTCATTTGTTACTTATATTATGCACATACAGTAAAAAAAAATGAAATTGGCTACCTGTTACATGTACTAAAATGTAATATGTGTTTTGTACATAATAATTTCATGTTTCCA
>JAOVVA010000041.1:19066137-19081666 GCA_028565275.1 Leiocassis micropogon | reverse complement strand
ATTGCTATTACAGTAAATGATAAAGATTATGTTAAGTCAACATGATTCTTTCACACAAGTTTAACATGAATGAAATATGTGGGACCGATGTACACATTAAAATCAAGTAAATTCAAAGGATTATTTTTTTCAGTGTAGAGGTGATCTTGGGTCAAACTGAATTTTATGGTTAGATTAGATCTGTGATGTATCATGGTAGACATTTTGAAAATCAAATCAAACTTTAACTTTATTTGCTTTGTTTGTATGATGTTCTTAAACTGAATATAGTTTTATGTGCCCTCTGCTGACCAGAACCATTCCCTACAGATAAATTAAAATCATGTGGGAGCCACTGAGCACCAATTGAACATTTTTTCCATAGAGAGAAAGATAATTGAGAATGCCTTTTGCTTAGCTTCAGTTGTGAGTCATTTGGTATTAAAGTCATAGCAAAATGAATACTCTATGCAAGTTATTTAAGTTATATTTCACCATAGGGTAAAAGTGATTGTTCATAACATCTTTGTATTAATATGCTTTGAATCTTTCATCAAAGGGTATAAGCAAACAAACCATGGCAGCAAATGATCTCTTACCGCATAACAAAGCCAAGCCAAGTTTTTCTTGAACTTATCACTAATATTGTGAACTGTAATGTGATAGAGCATATATGGAAATAAATAAATATTTAATAATTAAATAATACTTAAATAATTGAAGTATTAAAGTTCAAATAGGAGAGATAGAATTTCATACCTTCTTATTGTTTTTTTCCCTCTGTTTTTATTGTTTTCAACATCATATATTAATACTGTGTAGCACAATGGCATAATGGTAAGCACTGTGGCCTCCAGCGTTGAGGGTTCAATTCCTGTCATGGATCTGCGTGCGTGGAGTTTGTCCACAGACAAAGATGCAGAAAACCGAACGGGTGCTTTTATTGATAATTAAAGGGGTATGGTTGTGGATGAGATGTGGATAAGGAGAGTCTTCTCTTGTATGGTGCCGGAGCTGATGGACGGATGATCACAGACGGGAAGGATGATGAACACGACTTGGAGGAGAGATGATTAGACGAGAGAGCAGGAGACGAGGCGTAGAATGACCGCTGTGAGTAGCCGATCATGGAGTCCTTTTCCGTAATGGAGATCAGACGTTGGGTGACAGGAAGTGAGGTGTATTTATCTTGTGCTGGAGGTTCAGGTGTGTGCGTTTAAAATTCAGGTGATTGGGGACGTTGACTGAGGGCCGAGCCTGGTGTTTCCGTGACACTCCCTGTGCTTGGTGGGTTTCATCCGGGTACTCTGGTTTCCTCCCCCTGTTCAAAGACATTCAGATAAGCTTGATTAGCATTCCCAGAATTTCCAGTAAAGTGTGAATGATCATTTTGTGTGTGTGTGTGTGTGCCCTGTGATGGATTGGCGCCCTGTTCAGGGTGTACCCCGCCTCATGCCGCAAGTCTCCTAGGATAGGCTCCAGGCACCCCGTGACCCTGTATACAGGATAAGCTTTATAGAAGAATGAATGAATTTATATCTAGATTCCTCTAGGTGGTTTAAAATATTTCATAACAATAATGCACATACAACTTCATCCGTGCCAAGTAAAAAATTTTAGTAGTGTATTTGAACATTCATGTATACACCATAAATGTTCTTAGTTAAGTTCCCAATATTTTTAAATTGCATATACTGTTTTTATCTATGCTAAAGCTGCAGATTTTGCCATCCCCCTGCTTTGCCATGACAAATTGTAATAATGTACTACATACTTATTTTGTATTTTTAGTTATATAATTTAATGTGTGTGTGAATGTTGACCAGAGGTCCTTCCACGGTCATACAAGATGGGAATAAATACAATGGCCACAGTACCTAGTTGGACTACAGAGGTTCATAGATGGATGGATGGATGGAGTTATATAACTTACTTAATGTAAATACAAATGTAAATAACAAAACAATAGACAAAGTGGGAGGGATTGATGTCCCTGATCACTAACAACTGAAGGTATGAATTTTAATAGTCAAAAGATTTTGTGCTAATATGTTACTTACTGTATGTAATGATGAGGTTGTTGGCAAAATAATCAATGACAGAGCCATGTTATGTGGCCCAATATCTAGTGCTGTTACCGTTACAGCAGATTGTTTTCCTATAACAGCATGATCTATTTTTGTAGCAAATATAAACTGCAAATAAATATGAAGTGTAAGATATTGTACAATGTAACAATGTAAAACATTATCATTCAAATATTTTGTATTTAGCTTATAGTAATCAACTTTGATGTCCAGTAGGTAATAGGAACCACAATTTGGAATAACAGTAAGTATTCCTACTTGCACTCAGCAGCCACTTGATTAATATGATTTGCATAACATTTTCAGATGTGATCTACACATCCATGTCGTGAATTTTCTCTTGTGGCTCCAGATATTAATTACGAAGTTTGTTGGAAATAATAGGAAACATTAAAAACAATACAAAAAAATAAGTTTACATGCCTTCCCCCTACCAGTTTAAGTTCCACTAAGGTTTTTGACAACAGCACCTTATCACAGTACAGGGACTAACAAATGCAACAGGTTTCCACACACAACTTGTGTATCTCATCTTTTTTGTGAATGAAACAATTGTATGTCTTTTACATGTTGTACCATTATCTCTCTCTGCTTTTATTTAGTAATTATTCCTTTACTAAATATTGAAAGTGCCTAATAAATAATGTAAATGCTCCCAAATGCAACAAAACCAGTACTTGCGATTGCTCGAAGCATCTAAAAAAAAAAATACACAGAAATAAAAAAAAGGTTCATATATAAATACACGCGCACGTACACACAAACACACAAGTCTAAGCTTTTTTTTTACTTGTAAGAGAATTTTTAGGCATCACCATCATCATTATTATTATTAGTAGTAGTAGTAGTAATAGTGGTTACTCCTACTTGAAATTAATTTCTGTGTACAAAGTATCAACGTTTATCTTCAGCATTATTTCGGCTTTAAGATGTATCAAGGTCATAATGTTCACTTTGAAATTCCCTAAACTAAATAGGGAATATATCAAATATTTAATATATTAAATAATATATTTATTGTATAACGGCTTTAAACTTTTTTTAAATAATTGATTATCATTGAAATGGGAAAGCAGAGGTTTTTAGCTAATTAGGCAAACTATTCCCATTAGGCAAAGGAAACAGGTTCAGATAGGCATGAAATTGCATTCACCTTGTGTGCCCTAATTACAGCCACCAGCACCATCTCACCATATGTCATGTATGGAGAGCAGTGATTTCATTTAATGCTTCATAACTCTCTATGACTGATATGGATTTGTCTTTTAGCCAATTTAGCCATTTTAGTACTTTATTATCCTATTCCCTAGTTGCGTTTATCATTTATGAATTAATTGCTAATCAATGTTTAAACAGTTGTTCCTTATTTAGATAAGCAGAGAGTAGAAATTGTTTAAAAACATTTACATTGTCTAAAAACAAAGACAGTAATGATGTCTTTACATTATAGTCTTCCTATTGGGCATTCTCTAGAAAGTATATGTTAAAGAGTAATATATACTTTACAAAGGATTGATGTGTGTCACTCCTTTAGGTGAAAATAAGATTTGCTAAATGACAAACATTCTACACAATAAACGGACCATCTCACTTTCATTTTTATAAAATAAATGAAACCCTTATCCATTTCAATAATCTGTGCACACATGCCATGAAATTGCTCAGGAGCAAACCCAGCACACAGGTTTGTTCATGCTTATATATGACATATGGCTTTTTCTTGTATATCTAGACAAGATGATCCTGTGATTAATGTCTGTTCATCATGTCTGCCCCAGACATTTTTATAAAAGACATGTACCAGCTGGCCATCCATGCCAATCTACAATCAATGAGTCAGACTGGTAGATGGGGTTTACATGCCTAAATGAACTGCACAATTACTTAACTTGTACAAAGTAACCAGACAGCATAGCTTATATGACCTGATCTGTCATCACTGGCTTATCTGGGGCATGAATTATGTAGAAATGTGGGGCAAATCAGTGTTCTGCAAAATTAAATATAGTAAGGAATTTTTTACATGCTTATCTTGCATGCTTATCTCAATGAAAAATTACATTGTTCAATTGGATGCTAAAAATAAATAGCACATACAAACATTCAAAAACTCACTACTAGTTTGGTCAACCTAGACTGTAATATATATTTTATATAATCTTGAAGATATTTTAAGTAAGTTTTACAAAAATTCATTCACCATTTACATGTAAAATGTTTTTTTTTTTTTTACAATGCCCTTGTAAGATATGTTCCTGAACTAAAATGCGTTTTTAAAAAAAACCTTTTTTTTTTTTTTTTTTTACTTAAAATAAGAAATATACTTGTTTAAAATTTCATTATTCCCTTGAAAAATTTGGTTAATTCACAACAAAGGAAAAACAGCAAGGAGCTTTTGCTATTTACGAATCCATCTAGAAGCTGTTTGTAAAGATGTCACAAGTCTGCAAAGATTTATCAGCAATCCTATTAAAACTTTCACATATGAACTAGACATTAAACTTAAATTTTCTTTCGAATTTGGTTACTTGCAGAAATCCATATGTGTTATATATAAAATGGCAAAAAATGAACCTGTCACAAATCAAAACATCGTGGTCCCTTAAACCCTATTAATAGATTGGAAACAGACAAGAAACAAACACTTCTGTCTGCCTCAATTCCTCTGGGACATCTATGTCAATTATTTATATATTATAAAGCTTCCTGTCTATCACAATTCTTAATACATGTCTCTTAGAGTTTTTCATTTAGATAGTCAAGCAAGAAAACTTTTTAAAAATTAAACACATTGATCTCAGAGATCTCAGTGAATTTAACATATTGATCTCAGTGGAGAATATATTTAAGTGCAAAAGCTGGGTGTTAACATCACTAGCAGACTTAATATGGTGATAAAGTATAAATTTGTATGACAAATAATAGGAACATATTAAAACAATTGACGTGTGTTTAGATCTAAGGAATTTAAACATCATAATAATTATTTAGAAGTTCTTGCTTTTGTTAGTATAATTATTATGTTTTTGCCAAGTATATTTATTATACAATTATGGACTGACTATAGACCCTGTCTGCTTTTTTTGTTCATGGACTAAGAAGAGCTGCCATAATCCAATCCAATCCAATGCATGTTTCTTGAAGAAAAAGAAAAATAATGTGCTATAGATGCTTAAAAATCAAGTCATTTAATTAAGTAGTTCTCACTCATTGACCCCTAGTGAGTTAAACTGTCCTGGCCAGATGGTTAGTTTTCTGTATTTTTAATGCACAGCTTTGGAGAAGCTTAACACTGATAGGCCTGCCAAAGTTAATTTGAATGTCATTAAAGTTTGAGTGAATGGAGTCGAGCGAGGGTGGGGTGTATGTATGTGCATTAGTGCTGTTGTCTAGTGTGTGTGTGTGTGTGTGTGTGCGTGCATGTGTGGTTTTAGGAGTAATAATGTTTGGATGGGGCAATAGAATGGGGCTCCACCTGCTGCCACCTGTCAATATTCAAGTCCTATATAAGGATCTTTCCTCCTCAGGGAAAAATAGAGTGGGGTTTGGTGCTCACAAATCCTCTGGACCTGCGTAACAAAACAAGACAAGAGAACAGCAAGAAGCTGTAGCAGATTTTTAAAAAATATTTCTTAGTTGTTTATCACTGAGGAATTATAATATCCGATTTGGACATCTAATAAAAAACAATGAAGCCATGCACACCGGCCTGTGTGGATTTGGGTTCTGAGTGTGAACCCAGAGCCATGGAGAAGTTTCAGAGTGTGGTACGGAAGAGGGTGGCAGCCAACGCCCGAGAGAGGAAGAGGATGCAGGGCTTGAATACAGCTTTTGACCAGCTGCGCAAAGTTGTTCCTCAGTGGGGTCAGGACAAGAAACTTTCTAAGTATGAGACCTTGCAGATGGCTCTAAGCTACATCATGGCCCTGAACAGCATCCTGACTGATTCCAGTAGAAACAGCACACCTCACAGTCAATGGCTGGACCTGCAGTATGAAGGCCTGCAGTCAGAGAGCTACCCCTGCATTGTGAGGTACAGCTCATCCACTGAAAACGAGTGCATGTACACCTCCTTCTCCTCCCATCATCAGAATTTCCAAGTCCTAACTTAGACTGAGACAAGCTGGAGTGTTAACATACATCTCCTATTCTGTGGATACAGGACAGTAAATACATTTGTATTACAATTATTTTTCAAGTACTAGCCCATATTTTTATTGATCAGCTCTGATTAGCTTAGGTCAATATTATTTTAGCCATATAGCATGTATTGCTGGAAGCAATTTCAACACAAATGCCTAATTATGGTTATTAATTTATTATGTAGGGAGTAGTGCTGGTTCTCAGCCAAACTTTCTATTGCTTTGTATCAAATCATTTGATTAATGTGTGAAAGCTTAGTTAAAGCTTAGTGTACAATAATATCTGTAAATATATGCTTACATTTTTTCTTGTTTTGCAATTTACTGTTAAATGTGGTTTGTCTGTGGTTTTGTGTGAACTTTATCAGTAGCAACTTTCATTGTATACCATGTATAATGTCTAGTGAATAAGAAAAAAAATTGATAAGTTTAGTTTCTTATGTTCTAGACATGAATCAGCACACAATAAATTGTTCATGACAACTCATGACAAGATCTACGGTTATTCCTTGAATTAAATTGCCATGTCTTGAATTAAAGAGCAATTTGATTGATTGTCATATTTATGTCACAAAATCTCTGTGTTCTGTTTCAAATAGCATTTAATTTAAATTTGAGTTTAAATTTAAGTTTTTGTTGTTTTTAAGTTCCAGATTTAATGCAGTAAATCTAAGAGCTGTCAGATGTTTGTCAGTCCTGGTGTGCTTACTGCTCAGATAAGGGCTTGGCTATTTCACCAGACCCTTGTGTGTCATTAGATAAGGGGGATCCAAGTAAAGAAGTCTCTGCTATTACTTCACAGAAAGCATAAATCATGTTTATAGCACATGTGACGTCACATCAAAAGGTCCTGATCATTAACTCATCTTTATGCACAATAGTCCACTCAGTAGTGATCATATACCATACAAGATATCAAAATTAATGTAAAATTTTATGTTTACCTGGACCCAGAACAAGACCAGGACAAATAATCATTTTATTTTATGTGCGAAGATAATAGTTTATAACAGGAATAAAGTGATGACATCAAGATTGTGACCTTGTTTAAAATCTTATCAAACTCTATGAATCCCAGACTAATAAAAGCCTTAGAAGCTGTACATGTTTTGTTATTATGACAATAAGGATAAGTATAATTGAAATTTACCAAATACATCAGTCAAAAGACTGGACACAACAATTCATTCAAGGGTTTTTCTTTCCCCTTTATTTAAAAATTTAAAACTATTTTTGCAGAACAATACTGAAAGCCTTAAAACGGACATATATAAAATTATATATTAAGCTAAACAGTGTGAACCAAGCAAAATGTTTCACATTCGATTTTCTTCAAACCAGCCACCTTTTGCTTCAATGACAGCTTTGCACTCTTGGTATTCTCTTAATCTGCTTCACCTTGAATGATTTTCCAACAGTCTTGTAGTAGTTCCCATCAATAGTGAGCAAAAAGTTTTCATGTCTTCTGCATTGCTCTACAATGTAGAAAAGAGTTGATATGAAGAACTGGTCCTGTAGGTGATACAGGTGGGATTTAATGCAAAAGGGAGCCTTCTGTAGCAGGTGAACAGATATGCTGATTCCATACTAAGAGTCATTATACCTTACTAGAATTGCATCTCTGAATATCTTTACACCATGTCACAATTTACATCTTCACAATATGTCTTTTTTGAAAACTGTGATAATATGAAGGGTGTGGTTTGATAATTTAGGATAATTTAAGGGTTGACATGGGTGTTTGTTGACTTTTTAAAACAATTTAAGTGAATTAAAGGAGTTGAACTAAAATGGGGCACAACCACTGATACAACAGACTTTACAAGCACTCTTAAATGGAGAGAGAAAATTAAGCTCTTTTTTGTTCAGTGACTGTGTGTAATATGTCTGTTTACAACAATGAAGCTTGAGCAGCTTGGTCTCAGGTCAAGACGCACAGACAAATGAACAAAAAGCGAATATGTCACTTTTAATCAGTGTATTCTAACAGCCATAATACCACTTGTGTTATCGCCATAACGATTATTAATATTTATAGCTGGCACTGTGATTCCTGCATAAAATAACATATATTAATTTTATGATTAACAGGATTTCAGCTGTGTTAGTGTTATATGTGTTCCATATGTACAAAAGTACATTTGTTCCTACACTACACCCTTCACTTAATTTTTTAGAAATTAAGGATTGCTGGGGCAGATAATTATAATCAGCTAGATGCACATATACTGTTTCTACATACATATAATGTATTTGTCATGATATCAGTTGTCTTGGCATCGAGAGCCTTCTACATTTTCACTTTTGCTCCACACTTTTACAGCAAGCTATTACAATGTTGTGTCTTATTTTACATCACATTACGAAAAAAAAAAAAAGAAAGAAAAAAAAAGCATCCGGGTGTTTCAATTTCATCAATGGGCCCTTTTTGTTTAGAAGAACAATAAAGTCCAGCCTCCTCCTTTCAAAACCCAATCACATCTTCTCTGACGGTGGTCCAGGGAGAAGGTATAAAAACAGGTGGTACCTATTTCCAACCAACAGATCGCTTCTTATAGCCATTAAAAGCACTGACTTACACAGAGCACCTCAGTAACCAGGATGCAGCACAGAAACGTTAGGCCAGCGAGCCACCTGAGCAGTCAGGTAGAGTGTGAAATGGAGAGTGTAGGGAAAAGAGGGTGGGTCAACCAGGCATACTGTGGCACCCCTCCATTAGCAAACCACCCCATCAGCACTGTTTACCCCAACATTTCACCCCATTTTGGTGCATCTGACCCCTACCAGACCGAGGCTATGGCCCTGAATCAACAGCCAGAGAAGAAGAAATCTGGATGCTGCTCTGCTTTCCTACGAGGAATTAAAGGTAAATGTACTTTGAAACCTGTTATCTATTCTGTTTTGTGTATCAGATCTAATACAGTGTCTCTCTAAAAGCAATCTATCTATAAAGTATATCCATTTTCAATATTAGAGATGATTGAAAATAATAGTGTTGAAATAGTGTCCAGTTATTAATTTTCTGCGCTGTGTAAGACAATAAGTTTGATTACAAATGAGCATGCATTTTTGTTGTTGTTGTTGTTGTTGCACGAAGAAACTAATTCTGATTTGATAGGACTATGGGGAACAACACTGACAGAGGACACAGCAACAAACCAAGAGCTCTTTCTCAAAACAACTCTCAGAGAGTTATTTGTCTACATTCTTTTCTTAGTGGACATATGTTTATGTGAGTACGAAGATTTTGAATATTTTCCACAGCAGTTACCTTATATATGTTTTCGCATAAATGGGTGAGCTATATTCATAAATATATAGACGTGTAAAGTGTATAACATTTCAGTACATTTAGGCTTACCCCAGCTATTGCTTGTTTTAGCAGTTGTAATGGGATTGCTATGACTTGTGCGTGACGAATTTGCACAGTTGATGTGCCATGTCTGTCTTATGAATAGGGGCTCTTCATGTATTAAGGAAAATAAATTGAATGGGAAATAATTCAAGAACGTCATTGGAATTATTATCCTGTCTAGTGACCAATGTTTGTACTATCCCCTTGTTTATTCTACTACTTTGTGCTATTATCACTGCTGATCAGCCTCAGCGTAAGTACCCATTATAAAACGTCAGCCAAGCGCCTGGTTTGCTCAGACCATTGTCTAGAGGAAACATTAATACTGAAAGGAATACACGCAGGGCTCTGCTGTGTTCTCCTGATAAGAGCAAAAACCAAGCCATTTAGTCTTTGTATAGGTAGATGTCCTTTGTTTAAGTCAGCTATTTGTGTCCTATTGGGTCTTTGTTCCTTAAACAAATCACCCTCTCCTAACTCATGTCTTTTAGTTTTTAGGATGATGCCATTGCAAAAGGATGACTGTTGATTAAAACACCCAGCTGTGATAGATCTTTAGAGTGACTAATACAGACTTGCAATGAAACTGAGTATTAATAATCATGTTGCCTTTCAGTGACCTATGGCATGACCAGCTCAACCACCTATTACTACACTAAAGTCATGAATGATCTGTTTGTGAATTCATTTGAGTCCATTGGCACCATGGAAGATTTTTGGACAGTGAGTGGTTTTTCATTATCCTGTTGTATACTTCCTCCTCTTCTTTTTCTTCCCGTTTTTCTTCTTCCAACACTACCACCAAGAACATTATTATTATTATTATTATTATTATTAATATTATTATTATTGTTGTTGTTGTTAGACTTAGATCTAATTTATTAATCAATCTAACTTTAGATATAAGATATTAAGTAGTAGTAGCAGTTTGAGGTACAATTGACAAATGAAATCTAAAGCCTTAATAGAAATATTTGTATATCAGCTATAAAATATGTACAGCCTACAGTAACTATATAAAAGTGGAGTTCTCTTCTGCCCCTTTTAATGATATAAGCTCACATAACATAGTGCATATTCGAGCAAAAGAGTTTTAGTTGCACAGGTCTGGTTTGCGAAAAACACTCCAATTGATGCCAAAGTGTTCAGCTGGGTTGTGGTCAGGCCTCTCTGCAAGCCACTTAAGTTCCTCCATGCTAAGTTTGTCAAACTATGGCTAGCATGTATATAAGCATAACGTTTGAAAGAACAATATATGAAATTAGGGGGATTGAATTTTTTTTTTTAAATATGATCGTAATATGCTTTAATGTACAGTCCAGTGAAAATTAACCTTAATAGGTCAACTTGTGATTAAATTAATCAAGTTTACTTATACACCTTTTCTAAAAGAATACAACAAATTCACTGAAACCTCTTTTGTCTTAATGCCCTTAGTACACTGAAGGTCCTCTAATTGATGGCCTTTACTGGACCACATGGTACAATGACCAGCCTCTTGACACTGGCTTACACTCCTTCATTTACTACGAGAACATGCTCCTGGGAGTCCCTCGTATACGGCAGATAAAAGTCAAAAACAATTCGTGCAAGGTTCCCACAGACTTTAGTACTGAAATCGCAGACTGCTTTAATGTGTACAATGCACAGAAAGAAGATGCAAGTGCGTTTGGACTGGTCAACGGAACAGCGTAAGTGAAGCCATATACCTGTTCACTATGACTTGACTGTACTTGTATGCTTAATGGTGGTCGAAATCATTTTGAAATAAATGGTAAGCAATTCTTACATTGTTTACAAGCCAACTAAATATAATACTATCTTATTAGTTGTCTTATAGTTGTGAAGTAATTTTGACTGAACTTGACTGTATTATAAGCTGCTGCTCTGGTTTTACATTAGACAGCCACTGCTTAAGCCATATTTCATTTCTGTGATTTTATTTTCCGGCAGCTGGACATACCACACAGAAAATGAGTTGCGAGGGTCAAGTTACTGGGGTTTGCTGGCCACATACAGTGGAGCAGGGTACTATCAGGACCTTGCCTTGACCAAAAATGAAAGTGCTACTATTCTGGCAGAACTCAAAGATAACCTGTGGCTGGACCATGGAACCAGGGCTGTTTTCATAGATTTTTCCACATACAATGCAAACATTAATCTCTTCTGTGTTATAAGGTACTAAATATTATTTAACCATATGCATAAATTAATATATCATGCACTCAGTTTGCATGGAGTGACAAAATCCTTTAGTCTCGTCGAAGTGATAAAATATCACTCTGTTTCTCAGTTTGGTGGTTGAGTTTCCTGCCACTGGTGGAGCAATAACTTCATACCAGATCCGGACAGTTAAGCTGATTCGGTATGTTACCTCATGGGATTACTTCATCATCGGCTGCGAGCTGGTTTTCTGCGTGTTCATCCTTTATTATATTGTGGAGGAAATCCTGGAGGTCCGAATACATAAATGCTCATACTTTACCAATATCTGGAATATTTTGGATGTGGTAGTGTTACTGGTAAGTTGAAGATCCATCATAGCAAGTCACAACAGTTATTTAAGCCAAATATATTGCTTCTGCATTTTATAAAAAAAATAATATACTAGAATGTTTTATATTTAATGTTTTATAGCTTGCTATTGTTGCAATCATCTTCAATGTATTCCGGACTGTTAAAGTAAACGACCTGCTTGGAAGCTTACTTAAAGACCCTAGCAGCTATGCAGATTTTGAATTTTTGGCATTTTGGCAAACTCAGTACAACAACATGAATGCTGTAAACCTATTTTTTGCTTGGATCAAGGTAAACATTGTCACACTTCCTAAACCGAACAGACACTTTCTTTGGTATGTGTAACGCAGAATGGATAAGACTAATTGTAATACTGTTCTGCTCTTCATCCCTGTAGATATTCAAATACATCAGTTTCAATAAGACAATGTCACAGCTGTCCTCCACATTGGCACGCTGTGCCATAGACATCCTGGGCTTTGCAGTCATGTTCTTCATTGTGTTTTTTGCCTATGCCCAGCTGGGCTATCTACTGTTTGGTACTCAGGTTGAATCTTTCAGCACATTTCAAAAATGCATGTAAGTACTTTATTCAACAGTTGATATTGATATTGGAATGATACAATAATACATACATTTCCAATGGCCTGTTGCAGTTTCACCCAATTTCGGATCATCCTTGGAGACTTTGATTATGATAGCATCGACACAGCAAACAGAATCCTGGGGCCGATATATTTCTTCACCTATGTGTTCTTTGTCTTCTTTGTGTTACTGGTAAGTCCTCTAGTCTTGAATACATATGTGTCTGTCAGTCAAAAGACATCACAAGCATGACTTTCTCTCAACCAACCTTGTTTTCCTCCACTAAACAGAACATGTTTCTGGCCATCATCAATGACACATACTCTGAAGTTAAGGAGGAACTTGCCTCCCACAATGATGATCTCCATATTACAGACCTTTTCAAACAGGTGAAGCTGGCTCGCTAGTTAAATAAACATGGCATTATTTATTTCATTTATTTTTATAGTAGACACAGGCTAAATACTTGTACACTGTACACTGACTGAACACTATATTTCAGAGCGTGATGAAGCTGAAATTCAAAAAGGACAGGATCACAGATGTTCAGAAGGCCTTAGAAGGGTCAAAAGACTTGGAGTTTAGAGACTTCAGAGAAACGCTCAGAGAGTATGTCACATTTTTATTAATTTACCAAGAAACCAGAAATGAATGACTCACAGATATTAATGCTTTTTTTTTATCCATTTAGAATGGGTCATGATGATCATGACATCTCTGAAGCTTTCTCCAGATATGATCAGGATCGAAATCATATTCTAGACCGTGAGGAGCAGGAGAAAATGAAACGAGAACTGGAGGAAAAAAGGGTTTGGAATATTTTTTTCCTTAGTGTTTTCCTTATTGTATATTGCATTGTTTTATTACAATGTCTAAATAATTTTATTTCACCAGAATGCACTCAGTGCAGAGCTTCACAATCTTACGCATGGAAATAATGCAGAAGACAACAAGAAGATGAACCCATGTTCCGTCAATCAGGAACAATTTGAGATGTAGGTTATGTGTACATTCAGCACCCACTAATCCCCAAAGTTATATAATGTGTGATTTATTATGAAGGGAAAAAAAAGTAGTTCATAACAGTCCATTATAAAATAAAGAGTGCTTAATGAAAGCAAATTAGACTGCAAAGGCTCATGTCCGGCGTAAGATGAAAATAAGGAAAATATAAGATAATTGACACAGGACTGGGCAACATAACACTGATATTGTCACTGTACGTGTTGTTGAGATATTATAATCTCTTTTTAGAGACTGGAGATGACCTGGCCATGAATACTGAATCCAGAAACTGAATACCGTTGTCAGATAGCCAGTTTTTCCACTACTTTTTCAGTTAATTAGCACAACTCTTTGACCAGATAGGCTCAGATAGAATTAGTGAGATCACCTGTTTTTTTGCACAGGGAGAACCATAATACATGGCATATATTTTGTCTTAATACTTTAGGCCACCACGGTATATTGTGATATCTATCATGCATGTATCATGAAAGTCTTGATATTGTCATTTTGATACATCACCCACCACTAACTGTACCATAGTGTACAAACAGGATTCCATCATTGTGTTCTTTCTATTGTATTCCCATAAAACACAAATTCATCCTGCACCTGTTCTAAAAGCTATTACTGCTCTTATTTAGGTTGGTTAAACAAGTAGCTGAATTGGAAGGTACTCTAGCCATCACAATATGCAAGATTGACATGGTCATGGAAAGACTGGGATTGCAGGACTCTGAAAAAGCAAACAAAAAACAAAACAATGGAAAAACACCTGTCAACCAGAAATGAGGTGAGGATCAGGTTTAGCCTTGTTCATTTTTCTGCATGAAATTTTATTCTATGCACACAAGGTTCTGACATGTTCTTATACTACTTATTACTCCGGAATGACCTTTGGTTATAGTTTTGTTTGTGTTCTAATTAAAGGGGGTGAAAATCTGGAATGTAATGTTATAGCAAACCAGATTGAGTTCCTTTCCTCTTCATTGGCTGGTCGATTGAGAAATGAAGGATTCATCAGCTATAGCCTGGTCCACCATCCATGAGAACATTTTATCAACACATCACTGAAGCAAACATGACCAAAATGCCTAAACCCTTAATTACTAGGAACCTTACAAACCTAGAGACTAGGAAAACTACACCTATTCTTGAAAATCCCCCTCTCATCCAGGGATATAGGGTAGATAATGGTAAATATGATTCTATAAATAGACTTGACCTCTTAATTTATGCATATATTAGTACCTTCATCCAAACATTTCATTACAGAAACAAGAAGAAATGTTACTTCAGTGTGGACATCACATATGTATTTCATGTACTGTGTATTTGCTGTATTGTGAAACTAAAGTACTTGTCATTCATTTAGATAGTTATAATGACTGAGCTCACCACTTTGTGACAGACGAGCAAGTGAGTTTTTTGAATTCTGTATGGCAACTCAAGGGTCTGTGCTAGAGGTTTTAATTCTAAGAGAACCAGTCAGCCACTGGTGTACCCTTGAGCAAAAGCCACAATTCTTCAGCTTTGTCTCAATTAAATTTGGATAAAGTCTTTTGCTGTGTACACATACACATATCTATATATCTATCTATATATATATATCTATCTATCTATCTATCTATCTATCTATCTATCTATCTATCTATATATATATCTATATATCTATAGATATGTGTATGTGTACACAGCAAAAGCCTTTATCCAAATTTAAATGAGACAAAGCTGAAGAATATATATATATATATAAATAAAAAACTAAGAAAAAGACCCCAAATATATATATATATATAAACAGACAGATACCAGATTAAGTGAGAAATTGTGCTCTAGCTTCACCTTCTGGCCAGAAA
>JAOVVA010000041.1:19032293-19066037 GCA_028565275.1 Leiocassis micropogon | reverse complement strand
TATAGATATGTGTATGTGTACACAGCAAAAGCCTTTATCCAAATTTAAATGAGACAAAGCTGAAGAATATATATATAAATAAATATATATATATATATATATATAAATAAATAAAAAAACTAAGAAAAAGACCCCAAATATATATATATATATATAAACAGACAGATACCAGATTAAGTGAGAAATTGTGCTCTAGCTTCACCTTCTGGCCAGAAAGTGAAAGATTTAATTAAAATTTAATCATGTTCTTGTGGGTAAAGTGTGTGACTTTGCTAATGTTGATGGTTAATTTTGGAAAAACAAGCATATTAAAAAGCTTTTAATGTACTACATGTAATCAATTGGAACTTATTTGAACTTATTTATGTGCTGAATTGTGAACGTGCAATTACTTGAACCTGAAACAATTCATGCTTCAGATGTTAAATGTTAGTTGTAAGCTATCAGCAACTAAAGACTGAATGTTAATTCTTTAAAAAAAAAAATTAGAGTTGCCTCTAAATGTATACAAGATGTATATGTATACTGCGATACAATATAAATGCTATTTTAAACCCCAAATAAAATAAAAAAAACATACATTAAACATGTTCCTAGTCCAATGGTTCATTTATTGAGACTCATTTAGACGTAAAATTATCAAATGCTAGACTGCATTCAAACATTTTACCTATTACATTCGGTTCCTGAAGCAACCTCAACAAATGTGATTTGAAACATGCATTTCAAATCTACAAAGTCTTCCCCCCCCAAAAAAATCCCCAAATCTCATTTGTCTGGCTACTAGAGAAAATGGCACGCATATTTGTCAAAACTGCAAATGGAGAAAGTCTACTGTAGGGTCTACAAATCAACAAATACAGCTCTCTACGAGGCTCTCAGGTCAGTAAAACTGAGCGACTGAAAATTAAGGCTTCTTTGTAACACTGAGTGAATTCAGCATGTCAGCCACGTGTCGATCAAGAGCAGTACCGTTCCGCTCTATTCAGAAATAAAGAAGGGATGCACTGAATACCCTTTTCCATACCCAGTTATCAAAGGTTATTTACATAATCAACCAGAGAGACTCTTTCTTTAAAGTGAACGAGATTTCACTGTCGGTAAAACATAGTAAAAAGATAACATCATACACGCTGTATCAAACTCTAGAATTCTGAGAGAAATGAGGAGCTAATGTGAATTAAATATACACAACTGCACATAGAAATTCATTTACACTTCAACATTTACAAGACACAGGTCCAATGAACCCCAAAAAGTGCCTTTACTTACATGTGTTTACTGTGTCAGAACGCTTGTTTTGCTTCTTTAGGTACAAAATTTGAAGTCCATTGTGTGACTAACAAGCAAACATCAGCTATTTGGGAGAAATTAAAGTTTAAAATGCATCATTGTTTAGATCATGTACAGCATTTTGCAATGTACCTGTGCACTTCCTGTAATTGGCAATAAGCAAATATATTGTTGAATACAGATGGAAGGGAAAATGTGAAATGTACAGTTTATTATGTCCGACTCCATTAAAACAATGAAAATAAATTTCGCAAATAAATTCAGTTTCCTGCTGAAGGCGTTCTATAATCAAAATTTGCTTCTTTGCACTTACACCCTGATTCAGGTCAGTTCTGAATGTTTTCTGGGGGGAAAAAAAGTCAATGACTTCTATCAGTCTCTTTATTCTCTCCTAACTCGAGAAAGAGGGCTCCCACAAAGTGACTCAGATCCCACAAAGTGGACAGTAATGAACAAATCACTGTGTCTGGTAGCCAGCCATGCCAAAATTAGCCTGGTTCATCACAGGACCAGGCTGTGCCTGAGAGGGCTGAGTCCCAAAACCTCCGACCCAAGCAGGAGACTGTGACTGCCTGAAAGGAGAAAGCAAGTTTTTATTATTTATTTCATATCAATTCTCTGAGAACCATAAATATGGTGTCCATGGTTGACTTTTTTTATATTTTATAACATCGATTTAATCAACACTTGTTATATGTAATGTCTTTTAAGCTTGTTGGTGTAGAATAAACTATGTAAGATTTTGTACAAATATGTAACTAGAGTCCAATAACTTACATGACAATGTTTTGTGACCCATACTTAAAAAATCTGCATCATCTATGCATTCTTAAAACTCAACCAACTTACTCCACTCCAAATCCCTGCTGATTCCATGTCTGTCCGTACATTCCATAGGACGGTACTTGCCACCCATTTGTCATGTACTGGCCATACTGCTGGGGATTCCCATACACCTGATTCCAGTGACCCCACTGTCCATATTCCACCTGCTGGAAATGACCAACATTCAGCAAAAAAAGACTTACTACATATAAGCTTTAATATAATATATTAATAAAGAACTATAAAATGATGCACACTTGTTCTGTTACAGGCTGTACAGTTTTTGCCATATCAGGTGACTCTTTGCCCCAGTAGCACTTAACAATATGGCCTTCAATAGTTGTTCCATTCACTGACACAATGGCATGGGCAGCACTTTCATGAGAAGAAAACCTGTGGACAAAAAAAATATATATATACCCACAATAAGCAAACAAACCTTTCGGCATATGTCGATTCACGTTTGGAGCCAATAATGGAGATACATAGCAAGGCCATATGCTTTATCTTAGCTAAAGCTTCAACAGTCAGAGTTGAAGCCCCTTGTACACTTTTCTTGCCACAAGTTTAGAAAGTCAAATGTTGCAATCTGACTGGCTCTCTACACTCCTATCCCTTAGGTTTTCAGTTGTAAAGCAAACCTTTGAACATCAAAACAATGTTAGGATCCTGTATTTGTAAGTTAAAGTTGTGTGTAAAGCATTTAGTGGCAAGTAATCAGAGTTAATCTCGTGAGTTTGCCAGCATGCTATAGGAAAGTTTCTATTGCTAAAGCAAGTGGATCTTGAACACATTTATGGAAAGGATGTACCAGACTTTATAGCAAAGCTAGCTTTGAATTTTCTAAGTGAGCCATGGGACAGGTAAAATGGTTCCAGTATAATAATTTATTGAAAATGCATTCATTGTCTTATTTTAGCTCTGGAATACCAAACAGGGAAACCGAGTTATTAAAACAAGACTGGTGAGTATAAAGAAAATAACTTTTCAGTTTTCTCTTAACTTTTTAAAGATTACTGTATTTACAACTGCAAATTTGCAACTGAAAATGTAATATAAATAAATACTTTTTTTTTTTATTATATGTATTTTTTTTAAGCATCACCAAGGCTACTTCCTCACATATGGCTGCAATAATAAGCCAAGTCTAAAGCCAGTAACAGCAGCTTTCTTAACTTCTTTGGCACCATCTAATGGAATACTAGTGCAGCTACACATCAAAACTGGCAAAGCAAAAAACAGTCTAAGCAACAACAAAAAAAAAAAAAAAACACACACACACACACACACACACACACACACACACACACACACACACACCCTTAACTGCCTATTGAGAGAACACAATACACATACACACAATATATGGTCAAGATCCATAATAAAGAAGTGAAGACATGAAAACATCAAGTTATTGCCAGTAATGGACCTGTAACCGAATACCTTAAAATTTTGATTTACCCTAGACCAAAACAATACAATGAAAGATGCTCTGAGGTCCTACCTGATAAAAGAATAGCCTTTTTCTGGGAAAACTCTGATTTCCATTATTTGACCAAAAGGTGAAAATGTCTGTCGCATCAGGTGGTCTGTCAAAGAACATGTAAATTCCATAATAAATATGTAACAACAACTCCTCAAAATACAAGAATATTACGAATATTAGACTAACACCATGTCTGAATTACCCGAGAGTCCTGATTGGATGCCACCACAGTATACAGTGCAGTTCTGTGGACTTGACTGGTTCACAACATCTTCATATCTCAACTGCTTTGGGCTGGCTAAGATTTTACAAAACAAATCAAGTATTAAAAACTGAGTAGAAATAACTATTCCAAAACCGGCCCAGCAATTGATACACTACACAGCAAATGTTTACAGAGTACAGTTAGGTACTGGCTCATTCTGTCAACATATTATTTTACCCTCAAATAAGACAAATACACAGTCCTGGGCTCCTCCAGCAACAGGCTCTACCTACTGACTGCTATGACAATTATACGAGGTGACTGATTTACTTACTGTCTTGAGTATTCTTAGGGGCTGGGGGCTTCCGAGTGGCCCAGTTGGTCCGAATCTGCCGTCCTCCTAACCACTGGCCGCCCATATGTACTATTGCATTCTCTGCATCCTATAAATAACAAATATATGCTTACAGTATACACTATTAATGTAATGAAGAAAGGGTAAAAGTCATAGGAAAAACTGCTAGCCTTTCATCACTGCCTTTCTATAATCTGCCCCTGCTATTGTAACTATCAATAAGAACATAATGGACTGATTCATCCACACTAGGGAATTTAAATGTCAAATAAATTAAACTAATTAACATTTAATGCAATGAGCATTTAAAAAAATAATTGTTTAAATTTGAATAAAACTCAAAATGGGTCATAATAAATATAATAAACAGAAATAGAAATAACCTTCACTTTGTGTTCCTGAGCTGGAGCCTTACCAGTTTGTTATAGAAGGACACAAATCCATACCCCTTTGATTTCCCTGTTGTCATATCCTTCACCACACGTGCATCCCTGTAAGAATGTGATAGACCAGATGCGTCAGGTCACTTTCAATAAGCCAGCATGGTTAAGAAATGAAAGGAACCATACACACACAGTACTGTGAAGCATTGTTATAATACCCTAAGTAAATGAATTGATAACACTATCAATTCTCTGAAACTTCTCACTATAGGTATGCTATCAAAAATATAGAATCATGCAGCCTACAATAGATTGCTTTGCAAAACTCCTGCTCAGTCAAGGTTTTCATTATATAGTCATCCTGGTGTTAAACACAAGACAGGTTACCCTATTAAAAATAAGAAAACCACTACAAACACATTATTTACCATGCATTCCTAATTTCTGTTTCTGTCTCTATTCCTACCAGCAGAGTTACACAGAAATATTAAAAGTGGAAAAAAAGGAATTAAACGGCATACATGGCCTGTTAACTGATTTCTTTATTTTTCCTGGTCAATTCTTTACCACCATTATGGAGTTTGGGAAGCTGCAAATTTCGAAAAATTGACATTTTCAGAATTTTAAGAGAATCAAACTATCAAAACAACTAGGCAAACCACAAAATACAACACTTTTACAAGTTCAAGAAATATTGAAGGATTGTTAAAAAAAAAAAAAAACTACACTACTTCAATGTTAATACAAAAATATGGCAGTATATAAATATAAAAAAGATAAAGAGTAAATAGAAAAAAATCTACATCTGAGTCCCCAGTGTGCACAGTTCCTTGCTGTTAGCCTTCAAGCTCCTGTCCAATCCTATGAGCATTTCTGTAAAATAACCAGAGTGCTATTAACTAACACTCACAGCTAAAAAGGAATCTGAAAAATGTTTAACTTTATTGTAACAATTTTAACCAAATATTGAACTGTTTTAAAATTGAACAGTCAAATGTACTTACCATTTCCTCAATTGTATCAAGACTGTGTAGTGATAGTGAATAATATTTTAAGGAATACCTTTAAAACATGGCTCTAGACAGTTTTTCCTAAAAAGTCCTAAAAACCTAATTTCTTTTATTGTTTTGGCAACTGAAGAACATGTGCAGATTTACTAGTGGTGGTGGGCAATAGATAAAGACCTGCAGAGATGGTGCTTCAGATTCACTACGTATATTGAATTTAGTTGCATTTAAATTTTAAACTTCCACCTTAATTTCATGTCTCTCCTATAACACACAGCAAACACGGTCAAGTCCTTCTCCCTCAACTCTGTCATTCTTTACCAAGTATACTTGGGGTGGGGAAAAATAGGACAACAGACATCTTAGGCTAAGCAATCATTAGATTAAAATTATACGAATGATTTCGTATAACAAACCTCAGTGGCAAAGCACAAAACTGCTTAAAACTTACGAGATTTTCCCAAAGGGAGCAAATGCCGCTCTGATATCATCAGTGGTGATCTCAGGACTCAGATCTCCCACAAAAACATGGAAATGATCTGCAAGAGGAAAAAAACAGTTATACGAAAATCATCTAGTGTTCTAGCATTATAAAATGCATCACAATACATATTTAATTGTTCACACTCGCTCACAAATAAAAAAAAAAAAAAGACTTCTAGTAAGCATTTCATTACACTCTTAGAGCAAAACACAATGTCTAATAAATTCTAAATAAAAGCCAACTTACTGGATGTGTCCTTCTTCTGACTGCTTGGAGTCGTTGCCCAATTCACCTTGACCTCCTGCACAAGGTTTAAACAAAATGACGAGACTATTACACAAGATCAAGGTTTCAGTTTACACATCCGAATCCCGGGTAAAGATGTACCTTTCCTAGAATCTTCCTTCCGTTCATTGCTGCTAGAGCGGCTGCAGCATCTCTGTGCTCATAGAACTCCACAAAACAATATGGGTCATTGCTTGTGTGCTGCAATATAGAAAATCCAACATTATCCAACTGCAGAGAAGAAACAGCAGGAAATTAATTAATTTCACATAATTAATCAGACAGACACAAAATTGCAATTATTAAAAATATTACATATTCCTGGACAAGCTAACTTGGCTAAACAAACATTGGATTTTCAAAGTAGCTAATAAAAACAATACAAATTACCATGTCACATTTGAGGTTTTGATAATTATATAGTGCTGCACAACTAATCAAAATAAATATCTAATAAAAACCTTTAATATACACATGATCAGAAATTTGTCAATTAAAATACTTGATCAATAAATATTGGCAAAAACCCTTTTGAGATCATTTGACCAATTATTTGCCTAGATAAGCTGTATGAATTAAATGGTACATTTAATATCACATTAACTCGCAATCAAAATGTGTCAAAATAAACACAATTTGATTTATCATCAATTTGTGCAGCCCTAAATATCTCTAACTTTTTAATCACCAGTTCTTTTTTTACTTGCATGGCTTATAATTAAATAAATCCATCATTACTTATCCAAAATAAAACTGTCCTATATTTTTGCTAAAATATTACATGTTGAAGTCAGCATACTGCATTGTAAATTAATAAACCAACATACATCACTGATTGTTTATGCTCAAAATCATCCATGCAACCTTTCTAGCAGGCTCTTTAATTTATTAAACATGATAGTGAATTCTTACCTCTGTTATCATTTTACAACTTTTACAAGGACCAATCTGGGTGAAGAGCTGAAGGATTAAGTTCTCTGTAACATCCCTAGACAGGTTTCCCACGTAACTGCAAGGGTGAAAAATTAGCTTCTTAAATCTCAGATCATTACACACAACCAGACACATGCATTAAGTTACAAGAGTATAGATGAGAGGAGGACAGCTGTTTTTTTTGTTGTTGTTGCTTTAGATACTAATCAAGAGGAACTTATAAAAAATATTTAAAAAAGACAAAACCAGAGGGGTGTTTACAAGCTCTGCGAACAAAACTGTGAAACCTAAATAACAAGCCACAATGTAAACGTTTTCAAATTTTATTAGAGAACAAAAAAACCTAAAAGGCACCAAAGGTAGCTGTACCTTACATTATAGAAACTTAATTAATAAACAGAGTAGTGACATAATTTTTTATTGTATAATAATTTTGCAAATATTGTTATTTTTGTGTTTGTAAAAAAAAAAAGTGTAAAAATGTTAGACTTTTCCAGCTATACAAATTTAAACAATAAATTTAAGAATAAAATATGGCAGTCTGGGGGTGAAACGTCTTAAAGAACATGAGCGATTATTGTTCCGAGTGTGTTAGAGAAAGAAAGGCCACGGCACCCAGGCTATTAGGCCTCCGAAAAATCGCAGCTGGGGACACATCAGACAATAGCTAACATTTAGCCCGGTTAGCTAGTGACGAGAACACTTGAGCTATTTATATCTTATTCGACGCTTAAAATGTATAATTCGTGTATCAGATATAGCACAATATCAATGTCCATCACTACATTCATTCTTTTTCAGCATTCAGTTTTAAATAAACTCCTACATAAGGGAACAAGTCAAGCCCGCGTACAAGTTAATATTAGCCTCGGTGACAAAACGCTAGTTAGCACAACTGAGTCGGCTAGCAACCGAACACCAGATAGGTAACATCAAGCAAGAAACAGATTTAAGCGTTTGGTACCAATACATTTTATGTTTTATACGTAGCTAAAAAAGAAAAATCTGCACAGAATTTGAGCGAGGCTTTTCCTGTATGTTTCACTCCCCCGGGCTAACCACATACGGCTAACGTTATGCTAACGACTGTGGTATTTCAACACTCTGATCAAAGCGCATGGACTGACATTGAACTGTAAATTACTTACAGGGTTTTTGGGTGGCTCTCGTCTTCCATTGTCAGATATCGTACAAAGTTTAGTGTAACTTATTGATAACCCACCTGTCGTTATAGATTATGTAAAAGAACACCAAACTAGTAAAGCTAGCTACTTTGCTTATTGTGTAGAAAATGGCGAAACCCGGCCAGCCAGGACTTCAATCAATGCGCATGCGCGATGGATCACGGGGTTGGACGAGCCGACAATGGGTGCGTTAAAGCAGCGCAGGGCTGCGCAAAATGGGAACAGTAGCTGATCTTCAGATGGTCATTACCAGACACTGCACCTGATATTTATTACACACAGATTTATATATCAAAGCCATGTGTAATATCGTCATGATTATAAGCAGTATATAAAACCTTATAACCTATATACGGTACGTAATCGTAATGCAGTGCCCGCATGTTATATAAACCTAATCTGCGCAGCGTCAGTATTGCGCAAGGAGGCTGCACCCGCCAGGAGGTTCTGGATTCAACCACAGCCAGAAAAATATCATACCTGGCCAACATCCAAGAGATAAATATTACATTTAGGGCACTGTGTACTATGAAGCAAATTGTCGAATGGCACTGTTATTTTAGCTTATGTTCACTTATTTCTCTATTTTATGATTTATTTTACTGTTGGTCACAAAACTTGGGTTGTTTCAAGTGCTGCAACTGTATGGTCACTGCATGGTCAAAAAACGAACAAATTTGTATCTGAATTTGAATAAGCAAATACTTGTCTCTTTGAGTCCATAAATATTGCAGTGAATAAAATGTTTTGGCTGGCAGGAATTTTTTAACTCAAATTGATGCAGTGACTCACACATCGTTGTTGGAAGTCTGGGGCGTATCCCAGAGAATTTGGATATTCCAAGGGAAGTGGGGTACAATCTGGACAGGGTCCCAGTCCATCACAGGGCACACAAGTGCACACACTCACTCGCACACACACACACACACACACACACACACACACACACACACACACTATGGGGAATTAAAAAAAATAACAAGTACATGTAGTCTGCTCTGCATGTCTTTAGACTGTGAGAGGAAACCGCAGTACACGAAGGAAACCCAATAAGTATGAGAGAATATGCAAACACTTCACACACAGACCTGAGGTGGGAATCAAACACCCCGACCATGTAGGTGCCAATAGCTTCTTATAGAGGTCTTGAATCACTTCTCATTTCTTTAAAAATAATATATATATGTTATGGTTGAAGATGTATCTCGTTTATGGAAAAATGGTATTGGGTTTCAGAAGGGTCAAAATCAAGCAAAAAAGACAAACTATAAAGATTGCTGAAATGAACTGTGCAACACTATTAAATCCATCTGGAAAGTGGTGAACTGTCAACTATGGAGAAGAAACATGGTCAGAAAATAATTTCTGAATGATTGTTATGAATTATGTCTGTATTTGGAGAAATTGTAAACAGTTGGTGAAGTTGCATCATAAAAATGCACAGTAAAAATCACAGCCATAATTAATGGTGAAAGTAAGAGCATTTCTACATGCACAATACCATGAACTCCTAGAACTGGGATTAAATAGCTGTGTGGCATAAAGCTTGGACTTTGGAGCCTTTAAAAAAGTTCTGTGGTTTCATGAGTCCAGATTTACCCCATTCCAGAGTGATGGGTACATCAAGGTATTTTTTTTCCTGATGGCATGGGCACATTCCAAATAAACAATGCCAAGATTCATCAGGACTCTCTCTCTCTCTGTCTTTTCTGCAATTGAATAAAAAATATTACACTTCAAGTGAAATATGTAGCCTTTTTAAATGTAGTTTTGATGATTATGACTTACAGCTCAGAAAAACTTCAGAAAAATATGTTCATGTATGCACTCAGGGCTCCCTTAGCCCATACTGTTGCACCATACAGCATGGCATTGGGGTAAATCAGTCTGTTTGCTTTGATAACAGTCTTCAACTTGTCTGTATTATTAGGGTTGGGTGTTTCTTATCTTCCTCTTGACCCTAGCCCATAGAGAATCAGGTCAGGCAAGTTAGTTGGCCAATCAAGCACAGTAATATCATGGAAATCGGCATCTTCATAAAACTTGATGGAAGTATGAAGTGCTGTAAAATCTCCTTGTGGATGGCTGCATTAACTTTGGACTTGGACTTTGGATAAAACACAGTTGACTGACACCAGCAGATGACATGGCACCTCAAATCATCACAAACTGTGGAAACATCACACATGCAGATTTCCAAATGAAATGCAAAATGTACTTTCATCCAAAAAGAAAACTTACTCCACTGAGCAATGGTTCAGTTAATTTTCTCCTTATAGTACAGGTAAGATGCTTCACGGTATATCTACAGAGTAATGCATCAGTTGTAGCCCATTTCCCGAATACATCTGGTCATAATGTAATGAATCTAGAATGTATGAGTTTCACTTTTTGGAATTAAATGAGGGTGGAAAGTTTGTTTGGTTGTTTGGGTAACAAAACGTATTTAAAGTGTGCGTGTGTGCGTGCGTGTAATTTGTCACAGTACCTAATATTATGAAATTATACCTAAGATGAAACAACAGCAATAATTATAATATTAATAATAATAATAATAATAGTTACCGCTACTGAAGATGAATAAGTGAATAAGAAATCCTACTCTAAGATCACATGTCATGTCCAGGGTACGAGACAGAGCTAGAACTTTCCTTAGGAGCGCACTAGTTGCTTCGCAAAACCCCGCCCCTTCAGCGCGCGTCACCGCGGAGCTTCTTTAAAGGACCCGAGTGCGCCGTCATGGCACAATATTCAGGACCTAAGCTATATCGGAGTATGAAAACACTGTCTCCTGTTGAAACAATGGCTACTAATGATCCCCTGCCTCCAGGATGGGAGATTAAAATCGACCCTCAAACCGGATGGCCGTTTTTTGTGGATCACAACAATCGCATCACTACGTGGAACGACCCCCGGCACGACAGTAAGCGGGTAAGTGCGCTGACATTCCCAAGCTGAGCCGCGGCGAAACGCGCTGGAAGTTCAGCTCCCGGCTCTCAGCCGCCGTTCTTCCTTTTAAGTCTCGTCTTATGCGTTGCTTAGATGTGGATGTCAGCTGATGAATTTTATTTCTGATCAGAGAAAATTGATCCTATTTTTTTCACTGCTGCGTTAGTCTATTTGTCTAACTTTACCTGGACTCCATTTTTATGAAATTGCGCAGAAAAAAATTGCAGTGAGTAAATGGATGATAATAGACCTGAAGATGGGCTGTATGGCTGAGTTGCGATTCAGTCATTCGCATGATGAAGTCCAGGCTGCGCGCCTAAAATAGCGCTTCTTCTCATATTCTCATAACGGATTGATGGGTTCCTAACGCACGGAAATATTTTCGTGTTGTGATCTAAGCTTGACTGATGTGAGTGTGTGTGTATCTGTGTGTGCGTGTGTGTGACGCACTGCAGTTATTATGTCGCCTAAAGACCCTGAGTGTTTGACCATCTCTATAATGTTTATTTAAAGCCTCAGGAGCTGCGCAGACTGCGGTTTGTTGGTAAGATCCCTGGAACTGCTCGGTATCGCACCTCCGAAAGTTTTCCTTACATGGGATTTGAGACGGATCCACCCTCTCATGCCTCAGTGATAGCCAGTAGAAGCATATGCCTTTAGCCAAAGACAAGTCAAGGTAGATGTTTTAGTTGTCAAAATGAAAAAAAAAAAGGTTGCACTTGCTATTAGACAGGACAATCTATCTGGATAAACACATACAAAGCTGATCTACATGGTCCACTAAAGACCAACCTGGCCCCAGTAACATGTATACATTCAACCCTGGGGGAGGGAGTGTTACTGTAGAATAACTTCAGCTCATAAACAGTAGGAAACATTCCTGTTACAAAGTTGAGGTTGAAACACAGGGGGCTCAGACTGGTGCTGGCCAGTTGGTATGTCTCGTTAAGAAAGATCAACACTTGCTGTTGTCCAAAGTTAGTGTCACCAAGAATCTGCTGGAAAGACACAGCTGCCAGGAGATAAACTGAGCGCATGGTCAGGCCAACTAGTCAGAGGACAGAAGGTCACTCCTGCTCTGTTTCTCTTTTTACAATGACATGCATTAAAAGAGCCCAGTTTGACTCTACACTTAATAAGAATAGGATTAAGGTCATTGGTAAACTTTATAATAAGCCAAGAGGACTCATCTTTGGATCCACATTTTCACCCGTCATATACCGTGATTGTAATATTCTAACAGTATTACCATTCTTGGATTGTAACTGGATTCAAGAGATGGTCTGGGGCTGAACCCAACAATTCACATTGATGAGTAAGGCAAGTCTTTTCTCATCAGGGAACTGTTTAGTGAAGCTCACCCCCTCACCAAGTATATTTTAAGCTACAGTGTCAACCAAACAGCAATCCATTGAGCATGCACACACACACACACACACACACACACACACACACATGCAGTGAGTCATGTCGTGATGGTAAATGTATGGTGTATATTTCTAGTAATATAAAACATCTGCAGCGTACTTATTGGTATAAAAATTTACTCCATATATGATTCTGGATCAGCGATTTAAGCTGTAGTGAGTAATATACCTAGAATATATTGAATTACTTTGAAAGGTCAAAAGACTACCTCTCAGGATCTACACCACAGCCCAGTTGAATTGTTGAATCTGATTGGTTAGAAGGTGTTGACTTTATATTTTTTGTAAATAAGAAATTAAGTTTTATAGGAATTTGTTTATTCTAATACATTATTGATTCTCTAGTTCACAGTTGCTTAGTCACAGTTTACTGTGAATAGGTATTTGTGGTTTAGTGTTCTAGCTGCTTATTCACAGAGATGCTCCACATTCTATAATGATAAATGTAAAGCCGGAGGAGGAGGTGCATTTTTCCTGTCTTATGAACTTAATGAGTTAAGGGAAGCGAGGGAATGACACAGTATATTTGTTATAACATAAGTTATAACAGGAAGTAACATGTTTTTGCACAACATTTAATGCATCTATATAGTATAACTAATAAGTAAAAAAAAAAAAAGCCAAATATGTCACATATGACTTATACAAGCAAAAATAAGAAGAAAAATATTTATACAAACAGGTTTGGACTATGTTGGTTGTGTATATATGCATCACAGTTGAAGTAATTTATAATTGTGATAGCATTTTGTAACACGTATAGATATTTCACAGTATGAACTGTTACGCACATACCATTGCAGTGATATCAGACATAGTGTAAAGAGCAGCATATTTTCTCTAGCTGGTTATTTTATGTTAATGACTAGGAAGTTAGTTGTTCTTTGAGAGCATCTTTCAAGTTAAGGAAAATATCCTGGACTGAGAATAGAATTTTTTTTTGTTTCTTTGATGTAGCCTAACCAGATGTATTCCTATTTTGTGCAATGAATTTAAAGATTAAAAAAAATAGCTTTAAAGCAGCCTCCTCTAAGATTAAAGGTAGTAGCCCATATGATTTTCCCCACTGTAACAGAAAATATAGTGTAGCATGTGTGAAATATTACATGGTGCCGAAAAATGACAGCTTACACTAATCTGTTAGGGGGCCAAGTGACTTTGTTAAGGTCGAGTGGGAAGATTTCACTGTAACATAAACTAAACTTTACCCTTAAAATTCCTTCCAATACCTTCCAATAACAAGGCTTAATTAGTTTCAAGTAATGTTTTAGTTCCAGAACCATTTTCTGAATAACTCGGTAGAGATTATTTACAGCATGTTGTTTGTCAGTTACATAGGCTATGTTTATTTAATGTATATAATAAATGTGTTGCAGGGCAATCAGCAATTCTCCCCCAACGGCCCCTGTGCATCTACAGAATCATCTCCTCAGGACATGCACAAGATTTTTTTTCCGGAGATGAAACAGCCAACACTGCGTCAAGGCTATATCCCCATCCCAGTCACCCATGAAAACATAGAGTCCAGGCAGCAGCAGTATCCACCATTTTCTTTCATGTATCCAACAAACCATCAAAACCTAAGAGCAGATGGCCGGACTCCATCCCCAACTCCCACACTGCACTGTCGACCAAGATCTCCAGTACAGGCCACGTCAGAGGTCGATCCACATTGCTTGTCCTGTTCACCTGTCTCACATGGACCTGAGGTACAATCCCAGAACTAGAAATTAGATTTTTGATGTGATGGGTACATGCATGAAAGAAAAAAATAGTCTTTTGGGGAATGTAAAGATTATTTTAGGTAGGGGACCTGGAACAATGCTTTTTAAGCAATTCTGTGTAGAATCTTTTATTGAACAGAATAAATTGTATCAAAAACCTGAGGCCCACAAATAAACACTTGACAAATCATACTACATTTGGCAATAAACTATGTAATAAGTCAGGGATCTGTAAGTTAGTACTTTACAAATAATACCTAGAAAGCATGGAGAATGCTTTAAATATTATGGTATTTGCTATTTCATTAGGCTTCTTATAATAAGCTGTTTAGGCCTTTTTAAATAGTTGAATAATTGACCAATTTAATTACACCATGTGAAAGTCGTACATATTGGATTAAATAGATAGATATGTATAATTCCTGACTAATGATTTTGTCTGTACTTATTGTACTCTTCATTCCAGAACCCTTATGTGTTCTTTAATTTGTCTCTCTGGTGGAACAGTTAAAGGTTATATGTGGACTGAAATTGAAATTGTGACACACTGGTGGTTTGAACTATTTTCATGGACAATAATCATCTTCTCAAATTCTGAATTCTTCATTTATGTTGTTGATTTTAGGTACACCATGTGCACCACTCGCCACAGGGGACACAGAGTTCTCATACCAACTCACATCATCAACCTTCCAGACCCAGCAGTACAGGCCTCCGGGCAGGCTATATTCCCATTCCTGTCATTCATGAGGGGACTGGAGTCAGCCCACAACCCCAGACTGTCCATCCTAAGCGCTTGTGGCAAACAGAATACCAACCCCCCGTTCATAGCCGCCAGTCAGAAGATTGGAGTCCTACATTTTCCATGCGAGAAAAAGTCCCAACCTACCGCGAACAAGTGCCCATCCAGCTTGAGCAGAATCGCTCTCCAAGTCCTATCTTAGCCCCCAATATAAGGGCTCAGGAGCCAGTCAGAGCACAGATCATGAGTGAGAGGCCACAGGTAATACTGGTAGAGTTAATACATAGGCATGTTTAATAAAGAGTGAGATACACATAACATGCAGCAGCATGATGAGTAAAACTGTGGTATAAACCTAAACACCTGTGATGTTTTATTTAATATAATTAACCTGAAATATACCAACGTACTTTTAAGGAAAGGTGTTTTGAGGGATAATAATTATATTTCATAAAAATATATTTTCATATAAAAAAATAATTAAAATGCAATAACAGGAACTAATGTCTTCTTTTTTTTATCTCCCCAGGTCCAGCAGCATGTTGTGCATACAGAGATTCCTCCAAAAGTTGATTATCCTGTTGAACATCGTACCAGCCCCCTCATTGAGATTCCTATTCAGAGAGTGGCTGAACCACAGCAGCCTATACCACACCCTATATCACCACTAACACAGCATCCCATACAAGAACCTGAACAAGAATTTAAACAGACCCCCATACAACAGCCTGTGCTACAGTCTGAGCAACTGCCATCTCCAATGCCTGAGACAGCTAATGTAGGTTTCATGCAGTTTCCAGCAGCACCAGAACCTCAGGAACAAGCAGCTCCACAACAAGAAGACCAACTTGAAGAGAAGGTGGAGCCAAGCTCAAGTCACCCAGGGCTGACAAAAGTACAGCAAATATTGGAGCGGGTGGAGAAACTGGCCCAGAAGGTAAAAGGTTTTGATGGGAAAAAGAATGATAAAAGATATCTGACACTGGAGGAATTTTTGACCAAAGAACTGTTGGCTCTGGACTCAGTTGATCCAGAGGGACGTTTAGATGTACGTCAGGCCCGACGTGATGGTGTCCGCAGAGTACAAACCATTCTTGAGGAACTGGAAACGCTGGGTGAGCAAGCAGAAGCACAGGTGAGCATCAGCAGCACTGATGCTGAGAAAGGAGAGCCAAGTTTGATCAACCAGGCAGACATGGAGAAGGCCAAGGAGATATCATAACTGCAAACCAAAGCTCTAGTATGAAAGAGACACCAATCACATCTCCTCAGTCTGTTACTGGTTGCATGCACAATTAATTTTTCTGTTGACTGACAGTTAATATGTGATTTGTTTGCTGAGTGCAGTTGTGCGTGCTGTTATGTGCGCTCTTGTGGAATGTTTCTGTACAAGTGTCTTGTAGCAGGACCATAGTGGTGACCTTGTGGTGGCTAAGTTTCATCTTGAAACTCAGTCTCAAATAAGAGGCCTTTATTCAAATGAATGTGCTTTATTTTTGCTTCTACTTAGGACAAGTATCCAATGTTTGCCTTTAGTCTTTTTCATGTATGATAAAAAGCTTTTAAAATTTCACTAAGAATTCTCACCGTTTCTTAGAAAGACACTGATTTTATTAATTGATTTTATAACAGCAGGGAAAGACAAACATTTAACTAGCATGAAAAGTTTCAAGGTTTCACATGAAAAGCAAACTACTCTATCTATTATTTACATTTGAAAAACAAAAACTGATCAGATTAGCTGTGTTTTGACTATAATGTTGTGATCTTGATACTTGTCAACATCAGTATTAATGGTTGAATGATATAGACAACAGTGTTATATTTCTATTCTATTTTTGTGCCAAAATGAACATTTTTACATATTTTCCAGTGGTAAAAATGTCCACCATCTCCATTAAAGTGTATTCCCTTAAAAAACAAAATATACATGAATAATAAAAGACCTGAAAATTATAATGTCTCTTCTTCTTGTTTGACTTCTGTGAGGCTTTAGAACTCTGCAAGCACCTAATGACTTCAGTAGAAAGTAGCAGTGTTCTATTACAGATTATATGCATACTACCACAGATTTTTAAAAATGTCAAAATGATTGCAATAAACATAGGGTGCATTTTACTGAAGCAAAGATGTATCTTTTTTTTTTCCTTTGAAAGTACACTCCATAGAAAATATTAAGGGTCTAATATAATTAGAACTGAGGTTAGAATATTTGGCCACTTGTTTCATATGTGATCTGGTTAAATTATAACATACTAGACAAGTTATTAAACTGAAGCTGAAAGTATATTAGCCCATCTGTTTCTAGGCATAATCTACACCATCCATCAATAACAAGGCCCACCACAGTACAGTTAGAAGATACTGTATGTAGTTTGTGTTTTTACATGCACAAATTTTCTTAATCGTTTTGGTGAACTGTTCTTAATGCACAGTAATACTGAAGATTACCTTGGCTTCGTGCTAGCATGAAAGACATTCACATGTTATACATTCACACTGCTGAGAATGGTCCACTATCCAAAAAATATCCAATCAGTGTTGGCCCTATGGGATGGGTGATCACCTGCACACAAAGTGTCCCTTTATGGTAGGTGTATCTGATAACTCATCTAATGAGTATACATAAAGATTGGCCACTGAGTATATAGTGAATGTCATCATAGTTGAAAGAACAGATAAACAGATAGACAGTCCTGGTAGGATTAAACATTTTCCATAAATCTAGGTCAAACCTGTCAACTTGATATGAAAATTTTATTTAGTACTGTTGTATATATATATATATATTTTCCCTTTTTTGTTAATATGCCTTAAAAAATATTCATAAAGGAACAGGAACAGGGTTTTAATTATTAACTGCTGACTCTGGAAGAGAAATTTCCTCCACATCAAACAAAGGAATCCAGAAAGCATGCTTATAAGCAGCAGCAGTGGTTAATCACGCACAGGCCTGGGTTGTTGTGCTCCGTTCCCCACCCGCCTTGAAATGACGGAAGCGGTCACGTGACGTGGTTCCTGCAGGAACTCGGGTTTAGCCACTCCTCTGGTGTTGCCATGTCCACCTTAATGTCTCTGGTTTTGCTGCTGAATAAATGAGATTTATTATATACGCGTAATGAAACACTCACTGGATGAGGTGGTTTACTTTTTATAGGTTATGACCTATAAAAATCTGTGACTTATGTGTCAGAGAATTTAGTCTAATCATTCTCAACTCAAAGGTATTATACCATAGTGCTGCTGAATTCTCAAAGCTGATCGTACAAAATCGCTGGCAGTAGTTCAGGTTGATATGAATGTGCTTGATGTTATTTCTTCAGTAACTCATCTATAGGGACTTGTACAGGGATAATATATGTGTAAATCTATCAATAAACTGATTTAGGACAGAGGATTTCACATTTTCCAGTTTGTCTGTAAAAAATCCCAGGCTGCATTATCAGCTTTAAGACTGGAGGAAGAATGACTCTTTATAGCTGCTATAATATAAATAATAACAGAAATATAAATAAAATCAGAGAGCATGGTGACATAATGGTTAGCTCTGTGGCCTCGCATCACCAGGTACTCCAGTTTCCTCCAACAGTTCAAAGACATGCAGATTAGGTTAATTTGCGTTCCCGAATTGCCTGTAGTGTGTGTGTGCCCTGCGATGGATTGGCACCCTAACCAGGGTGTAGCCCTCCACGTGCCCAAAGTACCTTGGGATAGACTCCAGGGCTTTTGTGACCCTGTACCCTGGATAAATGGTATAGAAGATGAATGAAAGTATAAAATCTATAAAATGTGTAACTTTCAATCACTGCAGTATAGAGTTAGAGAAACATAACACTTTAGGAGCTGCTGTTGTAGGAAACTAATCAACATAGGAGTGGTAACACAATCACATCACCTTGGCGCAGATTACTTTCCTTATAACTCTTTTATATATATAAAATTGTTAAATTATAAAGGAATGTTTTATTCCTTACATAAAATTAAGCATATATTTTATTTAATAGAAACCTACATTTTACAATATGCTGTCTAATGATTTTCACTGTTCTGGCACAGTGACTTAGTGGCTAGCGCTGTAGTCTCCTAGGTCCGGGGTCGATTCCCGACCTTGTGGTCTATGGGATCTTTGTGCATGGAGTTTGCATGTTCTCCGTGTGCTTGGTGGGTTTTCTCCGGGCACTCCGGTTTTCTCCAACAGTTTAAAGACATGCAGATTAGGTTAATTGCTATTCCCAAATTGCCTGTAGTGTGTGTGAGTGGTTGGTGTGGTTACGGTCGTAAAAATGGGAATAAATACAATGGGAATCACCACTGGCCTTCACGGTCCCCAGTTGGACTACAGAAGTTCCTAGAAGGATGCAGTCACTGTTTTTCCGGTGGGGGTTTTCAGGGACCTGGCAACCATACACGCCTCTCCACTTCTCTGCTTTTCATTCACGGGGGAAAATATCACAGACTAAGTCAGGCACGACTAGACGTATCTCCTGCCTCACTAGTATTGCAAAAATGTCTTCGTTGGTATCAGATGGGAAACAGGTTAATAGCTAGGTAATAGATTAAACGGACGTGATGTTACGATGTGTTATTGTAGTAAATGCTAATAGGTAGCTGTGTAAGGTGTGCGCTATCTCTGCTGAACCGAGACTAAACTGTCATTTTCCCCAGGACCAGGGCAGGTTAGGTTAGCTTGCAGGCTAACTGCCTGAGCTGGCTGCGTTGATGAGTGAGTGCTCTCCGGCGTATCGGAGCAGAGCTGTACACTGTTCACTAGCTGCATGTGGTGCTGCTGGTGTTTTTATTTCTTGACTTGACGTCGACATGGAACTGTTTCAGGCGAAAGACCATTATATTCTCCAAAGTGGAGACAACGCTCTGTGGTGCAGCAGGAAGGACGGCTCGCTGTCCGTCAGAGCCGGTAAGTTACTGTGCAGAGCTGTTTATTACGGAAAAGCCTTGTGCATTCATCTTTATTCTCTCCTTGTACATTCATCTATAGTAATACACCAATTCATTTACTAGTCAAACATACTGTGTAGTTGTTTTGTTAAATAATTCAGCGTAACCAACTAAGTTGTTAACATTTTGACCCGGCAACTATAAGCATCTATTATAAATGTATGCCCTACGTTTTATATTATTTTCCCTACGCATATTCCGGTATGTCCCGCCTTCTGTACAATGATTGGCTGTCACTCCTATAAGCTCCCACTAATTGGACAGTTTACGCCGATTCGTTTATGTCTCACCCAATCATAGCGCATGAGGCAGGGTTTACCCGCTTAATAGAGGTGCCAAAAATAACGGGTCTGTCCTACTTTTCAAGAACGATACAGCTGCATCAATTTATTAATTTCAAGCCATTTTAAGTAATATGAAATCCAAAAGACGTTTATAAAGATGTTTGATAATTGAACGCACAATTGATGTTCACTTTCATATTTTGTTACAACATCTAGATTTGTGAATGTAGGAGAGTTAATGTAGAAGGCAGGTTAATAAAATCCCTGAGAAGAAACCTCTATATTTCATACAGCTCTAATCCACTGTTGTACTGTTAATTTAATTTTGAACAGTATAATCTCAGGATACTACAGATTTATAGCTAAGAGCTACAATTGTCATAAAGGCCTTCCTTGCGCTCATACCTCTGATCATAGCTGATTCACAGTACGATCATCTTGAACATCAATTCAACACGACTGTTTTTACTTTTCTACATCCGTATGCGGTAATGATGTCAAGTCTCACCATCCACCCATGAAGAGTATGGCTTCCATTTTGAGTCTGGTTTCTCTCTCGTGTGTCATCTTGGGGAGTTTTTCTTTGCCACTCTCACTTCAGGCTTGCTCATTATTAAAAAGCTAAAATTGAACTGCAGTGACCGCAGATATCATTGTGTCACACAGCTAAGGCATAGACTCGTGGTTTACACAGCGACCTTTGATGGATATTTTTAGATAAAATTCTCACCCGCACTACACTGCTCTCTCTGTACAAGACTGAGTTGTGATAAAAAGCAAGGATCACTGTTCAGTAGGGCATAAATTAATTGAGTCAAAGATTCATCAGATAAGATCAGGTTTGTTCTGATAGCTGTAGAGAAACCAAGTAACAGCGCTAGTGTTAGAGTGATTACTAGACTAAAATCCAATAAATGGTTTAGGATGATACAGATTTTGGATTGTCATTGCCAATAAGTGTCACCTAGCCTGTCAGGTTTAATTCATATGGCTGTGCATATGTCATATAACAGTGTCTTCTATGTAACATTTGTGTTGAACGTCATAACTGAGGAAAATCATGAAGAAAAAACTGTATTTTCATGGCTTTTCTAATTTGAAGTCTCATATGGTCATGAATCAGTTTTTCCTGCTTTACCTACAACTTTGTAAACCTTCTGACTAAGTTGTGTTTTAAAATGTTTAACAACATAACTGTGTAGTGTTGTGGATTTCCAGGAGTTTGATAAAAACATGTTGGTCATTTAATGCACGGTACAACTCTCACCAAGGAATTTCACTTTAAATATGTTTTGAATGTCTTATGTCCTAATATGTAATATCACCACATATGTTAAGTGTGGGAAAAATACAGAAATGGAAAAACTGTGAGGATGTTAACATTACAGTTGGAGCGTTTGCACTGTTACATTTGTTGTTGCAATTAGTTGTTCGTGACTGGTACAGAAACCTAGTCTTAAAGCCCTGGATGTGAATGAGTTGACAATGGGCTCTGTGGCCTTTACCTTGTGTGTGCAGCCAAGCTCAGCCGGTTAGAGTTGCAGGACTGTTTCATTATTTAATTGGAAAAGGGTTTCCACTGTTTGCGTGGATCACTGACACCAGCTTGTTTGAAAGAATTCTTGATTTCATACACAGATATAGACAGGAGAAAGATTTCTATGATTACATCAGAGGATAACGATAATCTGTATCATATATCAAGCTGAACATTTTTAGCATGAGCATTTACAAAAGAAATGTTGTATTCTTGAAAAGCCAGTTAGGTATGTCTTTAACAAAAGTTTCAAAGTGTGACTTTTAGAGATGCTCTGCTTCAAGTTGTGTAATCAGCATAAATTACAGTCATTTTATATATGTGTTTATGTAGTTCATTTGTATCAAATGCACATAAAACAAAAACAGGGTTTTGTTTCTGTAGCAGTAACATTACTCAACTTTACTGATTATTATGTTTTGTGTTTCAGCAACTGACCTGCTACTAGCTTGGAATCCAGTATGCTTGGGACTGGTGGAGGGTGTTATTGGAAAAATTCAACTTCATGCTGGTAAGCTATGTAGTGGCATTGTTTAAGCTGAACTGAAAGAGGAAATTAAATAGGTGCACTTCCATGGGGGCTTCAATATAATCCTGATAGAGAACCATATAACTGTTGGATGGGTTCCTGTTTTGTAGTGCTGTTTTACAAAGAGTGTGACTGTTATGTAAAATAACGTACAGAATGCAAATAATGCAGCGTTTTTTTTCATTTCAGTACAGAGGAAAAGAAGAGCAAAATAGTGGATGTAGTTGAGGTGGTCTTTTGACATTTTGACTATTTAATCGTGTAATGCAACCACCTGGAGTGAGAGGAATTTAACTAGTATCATATATAAAGAAAGTACAATTACTTAACATGTTTGGCTTTATTACTGTGTATTAAGTAAGGGATGACAAAAATGTTCGTTGTGCTTTGCACTTTTGCCATAATATCTCTGACTAAAAAATAAGTTTAATTGCTGCAGGTAGGAAAAAGTTTTGGTTTATTCTATGAGGCTTGAAATTGAATAATAAGAAATGTTCAAAGTGAAATGTAAAACCTCAGTTGCCTCTGTGCCACAATAATTTTTAATTCAGAATGTTGTCCCTGTTAAAATTTTTGTGTTAATGAAAAACAATTAGGTACAAAAGAGTTGTTTGGCTAGGTGAAAAACAAAAAAAGAGACAAGTGAAAAATTAGTTAGTTCCGATCAGCAAACTGATTGTCAGAGCAAACCGAGGCATTCAACGAGTAGTGATAATGGGTGGTAACAGCGCTGGGATGTTTAACTATATGTATCAGTCCATGTGACAAGAGTGTGTTCTTCATTCGTCAGTTACACTAACTCTTGGTCAGAGCATGGGTGAAAGTAGGTCTGTACAGTCCGCCATACAGCAAAGCTGCCTGCCGGGGGGAAAAAGAGTTACCAAATTAATTCAGCAAGAAAGCACATCTGATGTCATAATAAAGGTTATGTCATGATAAAAAAAACACTTTGATGCCTTAACAATGTGTTAAGCCAGTGTTTGCACAGGTAGTTCCGTCACCGGCATTTCTCACAGAATGTAACAGTAGGCAACGTTGTCATCTTTGTCATACTGTGAGCACGTCACAGGCGTTCCAAAATATTGTTTATCCCAAAGTGTTGGAGTAGTTAAGCTCATATATACACAGTTAGCGTTTTATTATTGTATTGTTTGTTTATATTATCTTTCAATACTTTTAATACATTGTTTGTAGTTGTGAAATACCATTTGTTCAATATAAATAGAACTTTGCAGTACTTTACGGGTTAAGTCAATAAACGTCATTAATTATATACCATGCGTGTCGTTCTTTCCCTTGCACTCAAACCAGAGATATACGCTGGCAAACCTCTAGGTGATTTTAAGTCGCTCCTAATCAGCATTCTTTTATTTACAGCTAAAAAGCTAACTAGCTCCTAACAGTAGACTGAATTCCAAACTGTTTCCAATCCCTTAACAAGGTCACTACTTTTTGTGTGTGATAATAGATTCTACGTTCTACATAGCACAATAACTTTTAATTTAATACTACTTGGGATTTAACCTCGTACGTAGCTGCTATTTTAACGTGGAATAAGTGGAAATACAAAGAAAAACTCATCATTAAAAATGTAAAACTACTTTCACCTCTGCCAGGCATGGAGGAATATGTATTGGCCGAGCAACTGGTTGCATAAAAAAAATAATAAAATCTGTCAATAATAAATGTTTTTTGTGGAACGGTTGTATAAAAGCAATATCGCATGAGAGGGGAGTGCTGTACATAGTATGTACATAGCATTGCTATTATGCTATATATATATATAGTTTTTATTCTTATTCTTTGTTCTTTTTTTTACCTAGCAAACAACTCACTTTTTTACCTAGCGCAGTCAAAGGTCAAACATATTTTTTAATATAATCAGCCCACTTTCAGCCAGTTTCACACTTGCTAGGGTTTTAAAACTGGAAGTAAGAGTATTTTTATAAAGGTGGTTTTCATTTCTTAATTGAAGACTTGTATTATGAATGTCTATCAACTCTGTGCTCACCAGGACTTTAGGAGATTAAAAGAAAAAAAAAAGAAAGACTAAGAACTGTGTGCAAGAAAAGAATTAAAGCAAACAGTAACCAGTCTTGCCACCTTGACTCCATTACAGGATTCAGAATAATAAGAATGTATTTGTCTTTTCATTGTATGACTTCAATCGCTATTTGCAAATCCTTATTTCTATGTTCTGCATTTTGAGATTACCAAGCATGCTCTATTCTCTATTCTACTAAAAATCTATTTTAAACTTTGCCAAGAGACGTATACTTAGAAGTTTAATTACATGCAGAAAGTTTTATATAATTTTATATAATAAGAAATATTATAATTCTCTTAATGAGTTTAGGTGATGTTTTTATTATGGCAAAACTGAATATGTCTGCTTTATTTGTCATTCTGTACACAATTAATGTACATTTCTCCACATGCATGTTTAATTTTGGAATCTGGTTGGTCAGAAGGTGTTGATTCATTTTGTAAAACCACAGCTCTAACAGTAGTGTAGGCTGCAAGACAAATCACAGGTTTATAAGAACGTGCTCAATGTAAGACATCATTTACACTTGCATGGTTGATGCAGCACATGCCCTACACTTAATAATAAACCATTAATAAATAATTCTTGATATGATGAAGTTTGGAGTTATTTATTCAACCTTTTCGTGGAAGAAGGCTCCTGTGTCAGGGCTTTGTTTCCGCTCAAAGTAAAGCTATTCCAGGTTAACTTTTCTGGCATGGGACAGTCTTGTCTTTACAAAAGTGGACATTGTATTTTTATGGCTGATTAGTTGAATTACAAATTGCAGTATTCTTCAAAAGAAAAGAGAAGCTGGTAAGGGAACCCCTTTTTATAGTTACTATATGTGGACATATGTGGACAACAAATTATAAAAATGTAGGACGTGTTGTTATGTAATAAATAACAAATTTTAATGGTTGGCAAATAGCTGTGGTTTAAGATGAATTAAATGTTTTAAAACATCTTGTTATAGGGAAAATAATGAGCTAAGGTGTGGTAACAGGCCTCAGCCTAATGCCAGGGTATAACATTATAGATTTTTAAATTATGTTTTTTTTATTATTTTTTAAAATAAAAGCACATACCGGCAAGGTTTATTCCTTACTTGTCTCATAAAGTCTATGGGCTTGTTGAAATGCCTGTAGTCTTCGGTTTCACTGAGAGCATTTATCACAGGGGTGACTCATCAGTGCTGGCTAGCCATTTCCCTCTGTAACTGGGAAAAGATGCCATCACAGGGTGTGGAATGCAAGGAACTCTTTAAGCATGACGCACCTCTTTCCTTTCCTTTCCCCTGCAGACTTTCCTCTGGGCCTGATTTTGATCCGCCAAAAGGCACTCGTCGGCTTGCTGCCAGGAGAAAACAAGGTGTACAAGATCACAAAAATAACCGTTATCCCACTCTCAGAAGATGAACCACAGGATCTGGAATTAGAGGTGAAAAGCAGTTTCAAGATCACTTGTAGAAAGAAATAAAGCATTTTTAAAGTTCCTCTTTTTTTTTTAGCAGGCTGTATCTTATTTTGTGCTTTTTAAAAAAATATTTTTTTGTCTACAAATGCTGGTAGAATTCAGCTTTAGGACTACTTGAGAGCTCAGTAGACTCCTGTGACATTTTCTATTTATAGTGCGCCCTTCATTTCTATTATACACAGATTAGAAGGCATTTGAATGAATTGAAATAGCATTCAATTGGAATCAGCTAGGTTTTAGAGGAAGTGAGGTGGTTTGTACTGTGTCTCAAAGGTCATCCAAAGGAAGCAAGATGTTTCTAAGGTGTCAGTTCCTCAGCGGAGCTACTCGGATTGAAAAAGATGGTTTGTTCACGTAAGTTAAGGTGTCTGGGAATTGGAATAATTATTCTGGTGTGCTGTTAGCAACTTATCTTTAACCACACACCACAAAAGGGTTATTCTGATTTGTAGCAAGGCTAGTCTTCCCCTCGATAGCTAGTATAGTGATGTTGACCTGTATGTGCTACAATCCATAGTTTACCTATAGTAAGGACAGCTTTAGATTTTCTGCTTTTTATTATTGCACATGGATTTATTAGTAGGGTTGAGTCTTTTGTGCACCCTATAGCATCCTGGATACAATTAATATATTTGTGTGGTTGTCTATGAAAACATTAGAGATGTCATATGAGTAAGAATTCTGGAAGAGAGACACAAAAAAGGGTTCTGACCAAAAATAAATTATTCTTCCAGTAATCTAATTAAAAGTAAATGATTAATAAAAACATGACTAATTGAAAATAATATTAAAAGGTTTCTTTTACTTTGCCTTGTAGCCAGCCTGCAAATATCATGTTGGGTAAGGAGCTAGTTTAATAAACTCAACTTAATAATCAATCTGCCTAAAGATATCTTAAACTTTGCTAACCATAGGATTTCTTCACACAGTGATAGTCACACTTTAATCGTGAATAATTAATTAGCAAAATTAATACAGTATAAGCCCAATGGATATAATGGGTTCATTTTGTGGCTGTCAGAATGTCCATGATGTTGTGTCCTCCTGATTTGTCACATCATTATCAAAATGAAGAAGAATGCATACACATGAGAGCAGAAAATGTTTCAAAAAAAATTTTCTTTTTGAAATTACATAAAATACTTAAAAAAGAAGTAGATTATTTTATAAATTTTTTATACATTTAGGCTTAAAGTTTTCTCAAGCAATTTTCAGTTTTCTCAGGCTGCCACACATATTACCAATATCATTCTAGTGCGATTTGATTTGTTCTGCTATATGTACACTACCAGTCAAAAGTTTGGACAGATTTTCTAATTCAATGGTCTTTCCTGATTTTTATTTATTTATACATTGTTTGAAGAAAAATGCTAAAGGCATCAAAAATATGCAGTAATTACCTTTGAACAGTTGATATTGATTTGTGTCTGCTACTCATGCTCTGTAAGGCCTTCATTACGGCTCTAATATGACGTGCTGTTAACTGATTAATTTTGTAAAACCACAGCTCTGACAGTAGTGTAGGCTGCAAGACAAATCACAGGTTTATAAGAACGTGCTCGATGTAAGACATTATTGTTCCTCATTTACACTTGCATGGTTGATGCAGCACCTGCCCTACACTTAATAATAAACCATTAATAAATAATTGATTGATTTCTGAGTGATTGGTGATTTCTGAGGCTGGTAACTCTAAATAAACTCTAAATATTCTAATATTCTTCTCTGCAGCAGAGGTGAGTTTTGGTCTTTCTTTTATGCGATAGTCTTCATGAGAGCCAGTTTCACTATGGTGCTTGATGAGTTTTGCACATGCACTTAACAATACTGTTCCAAAAACTGTTCCAGGAAGACCTTCATTTCTTAAAATAACGATTGATTGTTGTTGTTGTTTAAATTTGTTATATAATTCCATATGTGTTATTTCATGATTTTTAAATATATCTAGTATGGTTCTAGAATGTAAAAAATAACAACACTAAAGAAAAAACATTGAATTAGAAGGGGTTTTCAAACCTTTGACTGGTATTGTATGTGAAAAAAGCATGAATGATTCTGAAGTGGACATCATGGTTTTACTTCTCTTTATCTTTTATAGCTTTGTAAGAAGCATCACTTTGGGATCAACAAACCAGAGAAAATTACCCAGTCTCCAGATGACTCCAAGTTCCTGCTGAAAACTCTGAGTCAAATCAAGTCCAATGTTGGGGTTCCCATTAAGAAAAAGGTTCTTGGCTGATTTTAAAGCTCATTAGTTCATACATACCATTAATTTAAAGCAGTGTAGTATTTATTTTGCTACAGTATGCCTCTGGCTTGCACACATCCAATTTGTCTCTTAGTCTTCTATGTACTGATGACATTAGTATCAGTATTGCATTTATAACTTAATTGACTTATGTTTAACGTAGAGTTCTTTAGTTTAATCCTGTTTATTTGATCATACTTTTCAGGTCAAAGAGAATAAAGAAAAGGAGCGCCTGGAGAGGAGACTACTTGATGAGCTCTATAAGATATTCATGGACTCTGATTCCTTTTACTACAGCCCCACTTATGATCTTACAAATACAGTACAGAGACAGGGAGCCTTAGAAAAGTCTGATCTGCCCTTATGGAAACGGGTAAGCCTGTGTGTGCCAGACAATGCCAGGATGTTCCCCGTATACCATACAATGACAAAGTAAACAGAAATAGTTTTGGATTTTCCTCATTTAAAGTCAAAGTGGAATATGTATGAGTTAGACAAGGGATTCCATGTTTTATCTTTGTAGTTCCTTTTTCCTGTGAGGCTATAGTCAGCATATGCAGCATTTCATACTAGTGGCCAGGAGAATAAATAAAAAGAAATCCTTAATTACCCAAACTGAACATTTAAAAACTAGAAAAGACCCTGTGTTTTTTTCTTTTCTTTTTTCTAATCTTCAACTGTCCAGTGTAGTAAGTCTGTACCCATGACAGCCTCAGATTCTTGTTCTTGGCCGACAGGCATTGACCCCACATTGTCTTCTGCTGTTGTAGCTTATCCACATCAAGGTTTGATTATAATGACGCCACGTGTGTAGGGAGTGCTCATTTGAGTTACAGACTTCCAGTCAGCTCAGACCAGTCTGGTCATTCTCCTCTGACCTCTCTCATCAGCAAGGTGTTTTAGCCTTCATATCCTAATGCACATAGGATGTGTTTCTTTTTCATCATTTTGTGTTATCTCTAGAGATTGCTGCATGTAAAAATAGAAAATAGTTTCTGAAATATTAGTGGTTAAATTCATAGTATGGCTAAAGTTAGAAAGATCCCTTTTTTTTTTTTACCCATCTAATGTTTGATGTAGACATTAAGTCTATCTTCTGCCCCCTATCTGCATAATTTTATGCTTTGTGCTCCTGGCACATACAGTAATTAGCTGTCTGGATATCTGCACAAATAAACAGGAGTATATTCTTATTAAAACGACCAGTGAGTGTATAGAGGAGATTAGCAGACCACATTTTATTTGGCCTTAACCCTGTCCTTTCTCTTTATAAGACAACTCATGAGGCTTGCATACTTCTATCAGAGGGGATTGGATTTTGAGTTGGAGAAGAGTTATTAGTATTTTAATTGCAGTTGTCTCAGATGGCGTTGAAATTTCAAACTTCTCATTTAATGCTGACATTATGCTGTACTCTTATCTCTACAGGTAGATGACAGATTCTTCTGGAATAAACATATGATACAAGACCTAATTGACCTACAGGTGCAAAATAACAAACTTAAATGCACTCTTGCCCCTACACTGTTGCAGCCTAACAAAAACTAAAAGCCAAACTTTGCTCATTGCACCATATTGCAGGCTCCTGAGGTGGACTTTTGGGTGATACCCATAATCCAAGGCTTTGTGCAAGTGGAGGAGCTGGTGGTGAACTATAACGAGAGCCCAGAGGAGGAAAAAAGCAGCCCAGAGACACCACTTCAGGAGCAGCACACCTGTGTAGATGACATTCACCCACGCTTTACTGTGGCTCTCATTTCCAGACGCAGCCGTCACCGTGCTGGTAAAATGCATTTAAAGATTTAAAGTGTGACATTTAAATGTGATTTGTGATTTGAAGCTTCTGGCTCAGGTCTGGTGCTCTTGGCACTGTATCTATAAGAACTGTAAGGTGATAGTGTGTAACTTGAGCTTTATTTGTCGAAGGCATGCGCTACAAACGGAGGGGAGTGGACACTGATGGACACGTGGCCAACTATGTGGAGACAGAGCAGCTAATCCATGTGCATAATCACACGCTGTCATTCGTGCAGACACGTGGCTCTGTGCCTGTGTTTTGGAGCCAAGTTGGGTATCGATACAATCCCAGACCACGTCTTGAAAAAGGTATGGTACAGATGTTCAGTAATAAGGCTTACTGTGAAACAATTAGACCTAGTGAGAAATCAGGATAATAAAATGTGAAACTCTTTATGTTGGTGGAAAGTCATTGTTTTTTGTTGACTTAAGATGTTAGCCCTGTTACATTTAACACCTCATCTGAGAAACATTTCTTTGTTTGTTTTGTTAACTGACCTACAGGAGAGAAAGAAACCGCTCCCTATTTTTCTTTGCACTTTGAGGAGCAACTTAAAATTTATCAGAAACAGGTAAGGCCTGCTGATGCATAACGGCATCAGAAGAAGAAGAAGGGATAATCGAGGTTCATTAAAGCAACTTCATGGAAGCCATTAGTAGCTTAAAATGAGAGAAAGAATTCAACTGATGTAAAATTTTAACTATAAAGAAAAGACAATGCCTAATCATAAACACTGTGATTGCACTACTTGTGAATATATTGTATGTTATGATAATTCAGTGATGTACAAAATGTATATTTTTTTCACCAGGTCATAATCAATCTGGTGGACCAAAATGGGCGTGAGAAGTTGATTGGTGATGCGTACCTTAAACAGGTGCTGCTCTTCAACAATCCCAACCTAACCTATATTTCGTTTGACTTTCATGAGCACTGGTAAGAATACATGCTGACATCACATATTGTTTTAACGTTACATGTCAGTCTGTAGATATTTGACACAATCATATGGAAGAATATGTGATCCATGATTTGACGCTACATTATTTGAATGCTTGTCTAAATGAGTGTTTCTGTAACAGTGCTAGAATTAAGAAATAATAAAGTCTCTCCTTTTTTTTCAGTCGAGGGATGAAGTTTGAGAATGTCCAGACACTCACTGATGCCATCTCTGACATCATCACAGATATGCGATGGGGCTGGTTAGTATTCCCTTTTAACATTTTAAATTGTGTATTAAATTAAAATGGGTATTTTCCCCCCTAGTTGTCTATGTGAACATCTGTATTCCAGGATATGTATATATAAAACCATATACACACACAGTCTTATGCAAAAGTTTGGAGACCCCTAGATAAATAACAGATTTTGGTGATTTTTTTAATTGAAAAGATAACAAAAAAAAACACAGTCTCTCTTGGAAATGGAAAAAATGCACAATATTGATATGCACACTGATGCATAGTTATGTCATGAATTAAACAAAGATCAAAAATAAAAACATTATTGTGGCACTGTGCAAAAGTCTGGGCACCCTACATAATCAGTGCTTAGTAACACCTCCTCTGGCAGATATCACAGCTTGTAAACACTTTTTATAGGCAGCTTAAAGTCTTTGAATTCTTGTACTTCGGATTTTCTCCCATTTTTCCTTGCAAAAGGCTTCTAGTTCTGTGATATTCTTTGGTCGTCTTGCATGCACAGCTCTTTTAAGATCTACCCACAAATTTTCACTGATGTTTAAATCAGGGGAAAACCTTTAGCTTGCGTCTCTTGAGGTATTCCATAGTGGATTTGGGCTATGTTTAGGATCATTGTCCTGTTGTAGAAACCATCCTCTTTTTAGCTTCAGCTTTTTTACAGACGGTGTGGTGTTTGCTTCCAGAATTTGCTGGTATTTAGTGGAATCCACCTGTGCAATGTTTCCTGTGCCCTTGGCTGCAGCACAACCCCAAAGCATGATAGATCCACCCCTGTGCTTAAAAGTTGGCAAGATGTTCTTTTCATGAAATGCTGCTCCTTTTTTTCTCCAAACATGCCTTTGCTGATTGTGGCCAAAGAGTTCTATTTTAACTTCATCAGTCCACAGCATTTGTTTCCAAAACGCATTAGGATTCTGTAGATGTTCTTCTGACATTGGATTTTATGATGGGGATGCAGGTAAGGTTTTTTTTTGCTGACTCTTCCATAAGGTCTTGTGGAACGGTGCACCACCACTCCTCAGTCTCCTAAATCTTCCTGCAAGTTTTTTGCAGTCAAATGGGGGTTTTGATTGTAAAAAAGAATCTGAGACTCTGGAGCTCTTAGGGTGCCCAAACTTTTGCACAGTGCCATAATAATGTTTTTATTTTTTTATTTTTGTTCAATTGATGGCATAAGAAGTAACTATGCATCATTGTTCACTGAAAATACTGTGCATTTTTTTTTCATTTCCAAGAGAGACTGTGTTAATCTTTTCAATCAAAAAAATCACCAAAATATTTTATTTATCAAGGGGTGCCCAAACATTTGCACTGATGACATTCTGATGACATCTTTTCTTTGGGGCATGTACTACTGTATATTTGTCTTCAACTAAGTTCCCTTCTTTTTTTCATTTGGCATTGTTTTTGTGGCTGTGGCATACCATACCTTGAATTTTATTTCTGGTCGCAAATCGATGACCATTGTGGATCATACCTTGGCTAGCTATTTCATAAAGAAAGGGATAAACTTGCAGAATCAAGTGTGTATAAAGCAATATATCTGTCTTCAAGCAAACTCGAGTGCTTATTATATTTTTCCTGTAGGGTGGACCAAGCTGGAGTCATCTGTACACAAGAGGGCATTTTCCGTGTTAACTGTATGGACTGCCTAGACAGGACTAATGTAGTTCAAGCCGCCATTGCACGTGTGGTCATGGAAAAGCAGGTGTGCAAAACTACCATTCTGTTACAGTTGTATGAACTCAGTTTACTACTACACTGACTGGCTTACTTATTCTTCACTGTTGTATCAGTGATTCTCCTGAACCATGCTGCTCCTTGCATGTTGGGAAGTTAAGAGTATTTTGTTTCCATTCTAGTTGAAGAAACTGGGGGTGATGCCCCCAGAACAGCCGCTGCCCCACAAATGTTACAGGATCTACCAGGTGATGTGGGCCAACAATGGAGACACCATCAGCCGGCAGTATGCTGGCACAGCTGCTTTAAAGGTAACTCAGGGATGACTGGATGTGATTCATCAAGTATATGTGAACTTTCTGTTTCTGTCCCAATGCAATATATATATTTTAAAATTCAGTATAGACCTACAAGACCTAGACCTACAAGTATATATATATATATATGTGTATACGCGTGTGTATATATACAGTGCATCCGGAATGTATTCACAGCGCATCACTTTTTCCACATTTTGTTGTGTCACAGCCTTATTCTAAAATGGATTAAATTATTTTTTTTCCTTAGAATTCTACACTTAACACCCCATAATGACAACATGAAATTTTTGTTCAAATTTTTTAAAAAGAAAAAAAATTGAGAAAGCACTTGTACATAAGTATTCACAGCCTTTGCCATGAAGCTCAAAATTGAGCTCAGGCGCATCCTGTTTCCCCTGATCATCCT
>JAOVVA010000041.1:18988385-19032193 GCA_028565275.1 Leiocassis micropogon | reverse complement strand
TGAAATCCCCAGTATTGTTGTAGAATGTAGAAAATAAATCACTAAACAAAAACAAAGAAATTTGCAAGTGACCCTAACTTTTGAACGGTAGTGTATATATACTATTTGAATATTTTGTGGTAACATTTAGAATTAAACAACATGGAAGCACCCATTTAAACACCCGACATTAATGCCATCTTGTCTACTAAGAGACCTGTTTGTACACCTTATGAAATTTAATGCAGCTCCTGATGAATTTCTTTTTAATGGAAAGGTTGGCTTACAACTCTGTGGTGCCTTATTTATGAATTTAGCAAATTTTCCATTCGCCTATTTACAATTTTAACAGTTGATTAGCATTAAGGCATGTTCTATGAATGTGTTATTTTTCATGACTAACCATTAGCAGGTTAACTGTGGAAAGTCTTCTTGTATTTAAACACTGTTGTGTAGGGTGATTTCACACGCACGGGAGAAAGGAAACTGGCCGGAGTGATGAAAGACGGCGTGAATTCAGCCAATCGATACTATTTAAACCGATTCCGTGATGCATACAGACAGGCTGTCATTGGTGAGGATCAAAATATACTTAGTTTCACTGGTTGATGTGAGTTTTCACATCTGGCCTTGATTTGGACATTTCTGGTTCATTATTTCTTCGTAGACCTCATGATGGGACTCCCTGTTACTGAGGACCTGTATTCTATCTTCAGTAAAGAGAAGGAACATGAAGAGAAAGAGAAAGAGAGCCAGAGAGGAGCACAGGAACAGGTCAGCCTCCTCCTCCAGACCTACATGCAGCTACTGCTGCCAGATGATGAAAAGTTCCATGGAGGCTGGGCCCTCATTGACTGCGACCCCAGGTAAATCAAGCGTTCTTATTATTTACCACAGTATTAAGCAGACTGGACAACAGCAATGTAAGAAAGCAGGGTGTTGAATCACAGAGGCTTCATTTTATTTTCCCTTCCAAGATAATTAAAAACATTAGTGCTGAATTTATCATTATTTGCAACAAAACGGACCGGAATTTAAATATCTACTGAATATAAATATGAATGCACTTTTGTGTATTTTTTTCAGTCTATTGGCATTGGCACGAAGGTATTTGTACTCATGTGTTTATTTTAACTGCCTTGGGTGACGGAGTTAAATTTCTTAAATCCTTACATCTTTCGGTCCTAATGACTTTGTAAGTCTAACAAATATTGGTCGGGTTGGTTGAAACTTCTGTTCTTGTTCTGTTCTTAACCCATATTATGACATTAGAGTCTGATTTTACCTGTGAATATATATATATATTTTTTAATATATCTCAGGTCAAAATGTGGTTTTATAAATGGGTTCTTTCTCGTTACATGGCAAGTTATGAATGTGCATATGAATGATTTCTATTTTCATCCATTATTTGTGTAGATCTTCAGTTTTATGAAGGGAAATTCTGACAATTTTACTCGACTGTCTTTTTCTTAATAGTCTTATTGATGCAACACACAAAGACGTGGACGTTTTATTACTCCTGTCCAACTGTGCTTATTATGTTGCTTAGTAAGTTCCTACATTTTTATTAGAGATTGATATCTAGCCATGGGTTTTGGCCAAAGGTCTCATCTCTCTTCTTTTTCACTTCAGCTATGATGAGGAGGCAGATAAAGTTAACCAGTACCAGCGTCTTGGTTTAGAAGGCTTGGAAAAGATTGAAATAGGTAAGGAAATATCTTTATTTTATGTGTACATTCGCATAAGACTTGCTGACTGGATAATTTATTTATAATTGGTTCATTACCTGATGTTATGATATGTGTCTATCAGGCCCAGAGCCCACTCTCTTTGGCAAACCCAAATACTCCTGCATGCGTCTGCATTATAAAAATGGGGAGGTTAGTGGCTATTTCCACACCCTGAGGGCAGTCACACGGAACCCAGAAGATGATGGAAAAGGTAAAAGACCATGAAACAATTTTGTCCTTTTTTTTTTTTTTTTTAGATTTACATTTACATTTACGCATTTGGCAGATGCACTTATCCAGAGCGACTTACAAAATGAGTCGCTCTGGATAAGATCTATCTATCTAATAATTTTTAGATGATATGATACAGTACTTTGGCAATAATATTGATTATTATAAATGTGTAGATGTGCTATGAATGCGTTTGCAGTAATGTTTTAGATTTTGGATGCATTTGGTTTACATTTCAGACACCTTGCAATGCATAGCAGAGATGCTTCGCATAACTAAGCAAGCGATGGGACTTGACGTGCAAGTAATAGAGAAGAAATTGGAAAGGTAAACAATATTTCTGTGGTAACTTCAGGTCTAACAGCATCCTTCAAGACAAAAGTAAAGAGACTTATTTGTTTTACTTTTTTTTTCTTTTAAGGAAACACAGCAAACCTCATGAAGACATTATGGGTATACAGGGAAAAGCCAGTGAGCCAGTACTTGGCTCAGGCTTAGCTCAGGGCAAAAGTTTTTTCTTAAACAAATTCTCATCCTTAAACCAGAAAGTAAAACAGACAAAAACTAATGTAAACATTGGAAACTTTAAGCCACTTGGTAGACTTGAGATGAAGGTGAACTTTCTAAAGCCCAACATGAAGGTGAACCTTTGGAAATCAGACAGCAGTTTGGAGACATCTGATGGAAATCCAGGCCCTGGAGCAATGAAGGACCTTTGTAAGGAGCGTTCAGATCTAGAGATCTCTGATGACTCTGATTCTTATCACTCAGATGAGCAGCCATGCTCAGGTTCCATGGAGAACGTTGACTATGTGCTCCCAAGTTGTGGGATTGTAGCATCTGCACCTCGGCTTGCTAGCCGGTCCCAGTCTATTGGAAGTGTTGAACTTGCTGTGCCCTCTATTATTCGTGTCACCAGTTGTGAGAACACAGTGGGGGACAGCTTATCAGTTGAACCAAACTCTCAGTCCCCTGGCGCAGCCTCAGAAGCAGAGGAGGCCATCTTAATTGACTTTGGGACACCAATTGATGCTTACTGTCACCAGTTTGTTCACGATGCCCAGACCAAACCAGTAGAAGTGTTTGAAGAACGCCCTGTGCTGCCAACAAACCCACAAGCACCAGAGGGTCTCAAAGCTCCTCCAGGTTCAGTCTCAAAGCCAGATACCTCAGACTCCCAGCAGCAGCAACTCCCTCGTCCATCTCAGCTCGATGTGGAGCCTTCAGTCTCAGGAGGAAAACTCCTTACAGTCCAGCCTCCAGGTTCTGCCGCATCATGTAGCTCGCAAAAGAGCATTGGCTCCATCTTGGAAGGGAGTCTAGGACCTTCTCCAGCAGACAGTAATGGGAGTCGTGTGGTGTCTCCCTTTGCTAAGATTAAGAGCTCTGTGGTGCAGGTAGCAAGCATGACCCAGGCCGGACTCACTCAAGGTATCAACTTTGCTGTGGCAAAAGTTCAGAAAAGTCCAGAGCCTGAAGCCGTCAATGAAACGCAGCAGAATGAATTGCGAGCTATGTTTACACAGTGCCAGACTAGGATCATTCAGATATAATATGCTTGTTTGGCCTCATACTGATGCATTTTTAGTGTAGAATGTGACTTCTAGCACAGTAGCAGTAGCATACGTTTGCACAAAAAAAGTGTACAGTCAATTATTCCATATTTCTGCTCCAGTTACTGTAACTGATGTTTACAGCCAGTGTTGTGTAGTGTGTATATAGTACACCTAAGATGAACCTGACTGTGCTCTTATTTCGAGTGAAATCCCTAACATTCATACATTACTGGTTTTGCATGTTGAGAAAACTTAGCTAGATTGGAGCAAGCAAGTTTTTTTCGCTGTGCCAGTACTCTTCTTTGCATCTGTTGAGTGTTGTAGCTATAGCCGAAGTGTGTAATTAAAAAAAAAAAATCCCCAAAAAACAAGTCAGGCTCTAATATCTGTAGCTCAGTATTAGATATTAGAAAAAGAGGAAAGCGAACAAAGCTCCATGTAGTTAAAGAAATACTTGTGGTGTTACATCAATAGAAATGTAGGACCAGAAATCTACATTATTCTCCATATGGTTCACAGTCTTCAGAAGTAGAGCCGTTCACTGAATAAATAAAAGAAAACATATATTTAGATAAAACTTATTGACTGTGCTGATAGAAAAGTTTCAACTTTAGATGGTTATTTGCGGCACTTTGAAGTCCTTACTAACATTTCTCTCTCTCTCTCTCTTTTTTAATTAGTGCTTGAATTTGAAAGGGTTTGCATAAAGGTACAATAAGTAGAAGATACATAAAAACTTGAATATTATTATTATTATTGGTAGTAAATATCAAGTGGAACATTAGATAAACATGCAGACTCAGATGGACCACCACCTTTCTCTTCTTGCTTGGGATTTTATTGTATATTGTGCTAAATACATGTAATGATGTTTTTATTCCTTGTGCTGCTAAAAAAAACAACCTACAACTTGGTAACAAGACTAATAAGCGAAATACTTATTGTACCTTTAATATTGTGGAGAAAATAATCAATATTATTTTCTAGATTATGCAAATGACCTGCTTAGCTTGTCCCATCAGAAATGACGTAGGTTAATGGTAAAGTGGTCTGTGTCTTAAATTATACTTGTAAAATGTTTCATTCTTTCAGAAGGGTTTATTTGCAAAGCGAACCTGCATCAAGTATTTGCTTGACAAATATATTTTGATATTCAAAATAAGTATACATAAATATTAACTTCATAGTTGTCTGTGTGTAAAGATAAATAAGTGATAGTTTTATGTATATATAATTACATACAGTACCTTAACTGCTTTATGCTATTATTTGATGCAGGTCAGATGTAATGGACCCAGGCCAAACATAAAAACACTGTAACACTGTAAAATGCTTTTTGCACTCTTCTATTTATTTCAAGTGTCGTATCATATTATTCGGTGCAGGTATTTTTCAACAAATATTACTTTATATTTAATGTCATTTTTTCATTTTTTATTCAGGTTCTTTTGCTGCATCTTGACTGTAATAATTTTTGGTTTTGCCCATTTATATATTCATGCTCAGGCTTGAGGTATGACCATTAGCATGCCTTGATTGATTTTAAAGCAGGCGATCAGACCTATGTGAGGGGATTCCTTAAATAAAAAAAAACAAATAGTAATAGTTCTTCCCACATTTATCAGAACCAAGAAATTAAAGTATACACATTGTATTTATAGTAATAATTAAATTCTATGAGTTTTAAGTTTAGTTACATGAAATGAAATTTCTTATACTTAATAATATACACCGATCAACCATAACTTTAAAACCATCAACATTAAAACTAACTACGTTTTGGGTTTCTCTTCTGCCACCTGGGTTGCTCTGGACTCTTGAGGTAGGGCTCCACAAGACCTCTGGGGGTGTGTGGTGGTGTCTTTCACCGGGATGTTAGTGGCGGATCCTTTGGGTGCTCTATGATGCACATGGGGCCTCCATGGATACAACTTTTTATCCGACGTATCACATGAATGCTGGATTGGATCAAGATCTGGTGAATTTTAAAAAATTAGTCTCTTTGCCTGCTAAGCCTTGTGTATGGCAGGCTGTGATGTGCTGGGTGTTCTGATAACTTTCTGTCATGGTCAGCATTTACTTTTCCATCAGTTTGTGGTGCACTGGCTTTCCTTTGCTCCATGTCGGCATGGATGTCTGCCCATGAACCTGTTGCCAGTTTACTGGTACAAAATACATAATCAATGTTGCTCATTTCATCTGGCGGTGGTGTTATTGTTATGGCTTACTGGTGTATTTTACAACTGACTTGAATTGTATGAGTTTAAACCCATTATAATGTCAAGATATTTTTGTACACACTTAAAGAATGAACATATGACTTGAATAGTTGAATTACATGCCTGAAATAAATCTGACCTAAAGGGGTTTATAGATTTATTTTTTTCTTTTTAATTTTTTAGGACCAAATATATCACTAGCATAGTGCTAGGTAAAAGGGTGACTATGTGCAGCAATGTTAGACTCATTAGTTTCATTTTTTCTTTTGGAATAAAAAAGGGAAATGAGGATTTCTATCCATTCCTTTGTGGTGGATATTGCAGTAGTTTCAGATGTATCTCTCTCATTTGGACTGAGACGCTTTGAACTCGATTGAAATTTTTTTAACTAGTATTATTAAGCTGCACTGAATCTATCAGAAAAGAAAAAAAAATCTTGTTCCATAACTAGAATGATTGAGCTCTACTGCTCTAATTGTGGTACTCAAAGTATCTCTACGCTGGATACTTTTCGGTGATGATGCCTCATGTTTGTTTACTATTTGTACAAACCATTACATGAATACAGAATAACATGCATTATATGCCAGAATGCTTCTTTAAGCAGTATGCATAATGGAAGATTAGGTGTTAGGCAGTCAGAACCACAAACACTTACTTCTTGTGCCTTAAAGGCTCACTTTGACTACTTTGTGATTTATAATAAGAGCTGATAATTATAGCATGCTCGATGTGTGGTTCACTGAAGTAAATGGTTTATAAGTGGTATTTTTATAAACCACCATCTTGAGGATCAGACAGTATAACGAGTTACATGGTCGAGTTGCTGTTAAACTCAAACACAGACAAAAATATGTGGATAACCCAGTAATGCCCTCTAGATACAATACATCTTTCATGTAGCATGAACTCAAACCTCAAACTCATGATCAAACATGAATACCACAGAAGGTTTTTTTTTCCATCTGTCTAGTCCCTTACAGACTATCCCCTGCATAGCTGCCAGTGATTGGCAATTTCTCTATTTTGGACCAAGCATACTGTAATTGGAAGCATGGGTGGCCTAGTCAAGAGATACTTACCTGTGCACAAACACTCCCAGGCCTCCGTTTTGTGTCTTAGTAGCCACTCCTCTCTGATCTGGTCATCAAGGGTGAAGCATTAGTCTCTTTAGTTGGGATTCACCAAAAACAGTTTCCCGATTCGTGAGTGAGAGATTTATACCTCATGTTTTATATCATAAAAAAACATGGTCATCTCAAGCCTGAGGAAGGATGGAAGAGTGTTTCATAGATAACGTCTTAGAACTTGATTTTGTTTAATGCTTCATGGTTGTATGTTTCTGATCCATATGCTCTTTTAACAACTATAATCAGATGCAAATTAGGTAACAACATCAAGATATATAACTGACATTTCAACAATACCTCTAGCATCATTCTGATATCTGCGGACTGTCTGAATATTAATATGCCGGTTGTAATACAGGTTTGATTTGATGTATGTTGGGAAATGGTTTTTGCTAATAGGTTGACTTGTTTGTAAAGAATTTAAGTTGGCATGCACTGGACTGGGATTCTATCCTAATTTTAATCATTTAGAATATTAGTACAGTGGTACATAAAACTAAACCTAATTAAGGGGCAGACAAGTAAACATTCCTGTTGTTTCATTTATTTAGTGTATTCTATGCATAAAGAGATGCACCTTCCTTGCATTCATTCACAGAATTTCCTGAGAGGACCATGATTTCACACAAAGTGCTTTGGGAAAAAAACGTATAATTTACCATTTCTGCTTAGTAACTGACATGCATAAGTGAATTCCTTTTTTTAAATCTCTGATTTTTTTTTTTTTGCCTCAAGAGTTACACATCATTTAGACACCTTTCAGCATTGTGTGTACTTCTGTGTAAAAGACACTTCCATTCTGTTACCAGAATTTTATTGCATTGTATAATGACCTATTTATTCCTAATGCTTATTCACTCTTAACCCCCCCTGTATTTGATAACAATTGTGTAAAACTGCTGTATTTTAAAATATTATTTGGGAGGCTTTTTAAAGTAAATCATTAAAGCAAGCTGATGTTTTATTTACTTGAAAATGATATCGAAACATTTTAATGTTAAAAAAAGAAAATCCACGATCTCCTTTTTGTATACACATGAGGTCTTAGGAGGGGAGAATACAACACCCTTTTATTTCTCCAGAAGTTTCAGATTCAGTTCAAGAATGACGAGGTCTTTACTCATTGACCTGAACAATTGTGTAGTGCTGTGAATAGTGATATTCCCACACACTCCAGGGCAGAAGAGTCATATACCTATACTCCTACAATGACAATTATTAAGACTGTGTGTTAATACTTAGGCCTGATTTATAGTACATTTTAGACATTCTCCTTACATGAAAGTTACTGTTCTAACCTTATAACACATGAATTGTGGGTGGACAAAAAAAAAAAAGGGCAGTGTGTGGATGTAGATGAAATGGTTGGAAAAGTTATTCTTTACAAATGACAGAGGATGTGTCCCGGTGCACATTTCTAAAAAAAAAAAAAAAAAAAAAAAAGGTTTTGAAATATTCAGATATGAGAAATAAAACATCCTTGGAAAAGAGATCACCTTTATTTTAATTTTATAAGCTAGAATGTTAAAAGCGTTCCCTGCAAGGACATTTTCTCTTCCAGGTTTCTTTTTTTCACATTAACCATTCAATATAAATGCTTTTATGCAAAAAAGTTTCACGAATTATCAAAAAAATATATTCAAAAATACCCATTTTTTTATTTTACTTCCTCACGCCTTTTAAAAAGGGTTGAGTAAAAAAAGAAAAAAAAAAACAAAACTTGGTGCTGTACAAAAAGAGACCACTATATTACTTAACAGATGAAGTCTTATCCTCAATGCCGTTAATCCGAAGCTCGTGGACATTAAGCTTATGGCTCGTTGCCATTTACACATTTATGCTGTTGTGTCCGGCTCATCCGCAGGATTTCAAGTTGCTTGGCTTTCACCCAGCCTTCTCTGGAAAGAGTTGTCTGCCCACAGCTTAAAGACAGCAATCTGAAAAAAAAGGGCAATTAGTTTTATTTTTTAAATTCATACAAATGAATAAAGTCAGTATTATCAAGTTAACAAGAACACTAATCTGATAAACTGTCCTACCCTACCTTGCGACTACCAGCATCCTGTGCAGGTCCTCGGCAGAAATGCTTTGAGGGTCGTCCTTACGCATTTCAACAAAGTCTTCCTCTACCGCCTAACATCAAGCAAAATAAAAGGACAGATGGTGAACTCATCCTACTGTTGGAATCAACAATGAACATATGATCATCCTATCATATATTACATGTTATCAAATTCTGACCTACTGATTAGTCCACTCACGACTACAGTTTCAGTTTAGAACAAGAGTAATATACACAAAGGCGAGGAGGAGGAAACAAAAAAAAACAAACAAAAAAAAAAAACAGCTGACCTTGGTCATTTGGTCAGAGATGCTGTAGTCCAGTGAGCGAGCCGCGGTGAGGTACACACGGTATCTGTTTAGCTGTGATGGAAGTTGTGCATGTTGTACAGTCTTCAGGTACTCCTCCAGGTTAGGGGGGCTCACGGTGGGACGCAGCTGTACCTGACAATCACACTGAAAAATAACTAGTTATAATTAATGGAGAAGTTCCTTCACAAATTATTTAGTCTGTTAAGAATTTAGTTAATGGATCAATTAAATATCGTCCTCAACCAAACAGTTAGCTAATTAGCAATGTTAACACCAATGCAATAAACCATACCTCCTCTTTCATATCATCGTTTATTCGGTTATTTTATTTGATTGTTTAAAATACCCATTTATTTTGACAAAGTATTTTTTAAGAAGTTACACAATTAAAAGGATAACATACAGACAAGTTTTTTTTTGAATTACAGTCATCAAAACTGTACCTTTGCTCAATCATCCAGTTATCCGTTCAGCCAATCAGACACAGTTGATGCTCGCATCAGGCATCCGAACGGGGGGATAAATGTGATCTACAGTAAGTGACTTTGACCGTGGCATGACTGTTGGTGCCAGATGGCTGGTTTGAGTGGGCAGGTTCACAGTGTACACGAGTAGGCGTGAGAATTTTGTTATCTCAAAATTAGGATTCAAATATCCTGGTGATACAGATTTGCTGCTCAGAACATGTATCGAAATCTTTCCTTTCACCGTTTGTCATGAGCACTACTACTAGTATGTAAAATCAGCCTGCATTACCCAAGATAAGCAGCATAAACAGCATGAAGTTTCGAAGTGAACAAACAACTCCCTCAAAGCATTTTAAGTCAAAAAAGATGAACTAATCAGAAGACAATGTTATCACACTAGTGTCAAACACATGGCCTGCAGTCCCGGGGAAAAATAAATAAATAAATAAAAATATTTAAAAAATAGTAAAATGGTTTTTTAGCACACAGCTCAACATTTTCACACTATTCCTGGAATTCACAGCAGACCTGTAGCGTCGCCAGTTAAAATCGATGCCTGTGTGCTGTGCAATTTAAAAGCACGTCGGGTGTTGTCCTGGCAGTAGCATAGACCAGAAATTAATTTCAGCAGGTTGAGGAAATATGCATGGGTTAGTCGATGAAATATGTTAAATATGATAAAAATAAAAAATAAAAAAAATTATTATAGCCCTTCAGTGTGTAACAAAAATGCCAAATATGGACTAGGCAAGTACAATTTTTATTGTATTTCAGAACATTAATTTGTCATTCAATAAATGCATTACAATCTTCAATTTGGACTGTAACAAATGTAAACTACAGAGACTGTTGTGTGGGAAAATCTCAACTTGATTCTAAAATCCTCCAATCAGCCTGTATGACACTAACAGCCACTCTATGGTCAGAGCCATCAGAATCACATTTTTCCCATTTGATGTGAAAATTAACTGAAGCTCTCAATCTGTATCTGATGATTTTTATGCACAGCTGCCACACGGGTGGCTGAATTGGGTAATTACATAAATCTGATATGATTGAGTAGCCAGTGAGTGCAAGTTCAAGAATAATTGTAATACTAATTTCATATTGAGGAGACTAATTGTGATTATCAGTTTAGTCATTATTATGCGACCCTTCTTGCAAGTTTTATATAATTGTAATTCCTTTACAGAGGTTGTGAGGCAATTAAACGATACAACAACCCTGGAGTCGGAACTGCTTTAATAATACCGGCTATTTTAAACTCTAATATTAAGCAGTTCTTTGTCAAGACTTTAGCTGAATAGTCTGTCCTGGCCCCCTTCCCGTCCTTGTAGTGCAGCTGCAGCCATGGTAACCTCATGAGTAGTCACACAGGAATAGCACAGCACATTCCATACGGTGTTTAGCGTCAGCGTGATGCAGCGTCGAGACCCCAGTCAGAGAGCTGACAAGGTCTCTGTGGATCGGAACAGAAATATCAGCCTGTCTCTACAGCTGCCTGTGGAAACATTCAGCAATGCGCATGTCAGCCTTCCGAGAGCGCACCCCCACCCACATCTTCCTAGCGATGAACTAAGGGCACTCTCCTCCCTGCCGGCCCTCTAGTGTCTGAAAGAGTCCGACTGTGCAAAAAACAAGAGAAAGATGTACAGCCTGGCGTTCTTACCGGGAGCAGTGATCGGCCCTCGGACATGATGAGCACGTTAATATTGCAAGGGAATTCCATCTGGTGATAGTTGAAGTCGTAATCAACCTTCTGCCAGGAGATCAGGTTTCCTAATGCTGTGATGTTCCGCACGCCTAGACCACAGAGATGCATACGGCTTGATATAGCGCACACACACACATACACAGGGGTGACAGCGTGTGAGCTACTCATTAAAATTCATGATACAGATGTGAACAAATGAGAGCTGCCCCACTCATGTATGACTTACTCATGTGGATAAAAATTCTGCCTGTGCCAACTGAATAAAATCTTTTTTTCTTTTCTTTTTTTTAAAAACCAGGATAAATATATTTAGCCAATCCGTCAAGATGTATGTGCGATTTCTAATAATACATAAAAAGTTAGCTTGGGAGGAAATGTGGGCGAGTTTTAAAAACAGGAGGCGCAGAGACAAATGCCAGTCGGCGTGACTCATGTAATGCAACACTCCACTATTGTTTACAGCTCTACGGTGTCAACACCCAACCAAAAGCAGGCAGACCGACTTCCGTCACTCTGCACTGTGTGTGTGTGTGTGTGTGTGTGTGTGTGTGTACTCAGCATGCTAGAAAAATATTATCTAGGTTGACATTCAGCTTCTGCTTTGCATCCTCTGTTTTCTGTGATGTTTAAAATGCCACCAGAGGCATTAAATCCAGCACAAGTGAAGAAGAAAAATCTATGCAAATAAACAGAATCATCATTGTGCAAAAGGAATTAACAGCTACGGTAATGTCAAAATGCCTGATTATTCATCTTTCAACAGCTGCAGTGTAATGTGCCTGTAAATCTAAAAGATGAAATGAGCAGTGTTTGGAGTTTTTAAATGACGAACCTTTACACCTTCAGATTGAAAAATTCCAATTGAAGCCTGTTTTTATGTTTAAAACAAAGGGAATTGTATATTGGCATCTTTATCATCAAAGCACTTCAGTCGCTAGACTAGAAACTCAAACTTTCACACAACCCTGTCAACATCATGTCTTTTAAAAATCTTTGGTGCGCGCATGAACCGACGGCGCTGTGACAATGATGTGTTCTGACCTGTTGTGTCCAGTTGACCTTGTTCAAGCTGCGTCTCATCCAGAACCAGAGAGGTGTTTCTGCCCAGCTGCAGAGCGCCGCTGACCAGCCTGTTAGCTGTGTAGTCTTTCCGTGGCACCATGCGCTGTGTGTTCATGTTGTGGAGACTCATACAGAGCCGATATGACTACACACAGGATACAACTCGGTCATTAAGAGAATAAATATAGACATGATAGGAAAGCAATCATTCTCCAACACCTATTGTGTAGTACTCACAGATGGCACAAGCTGCTGGATGATTTGGTAGAGCTGTTCAGTGTAGGGAGAAGCGTGGGGGCAGCCGCTGACATTGAGGGCAAATTTACCCAGAGGAAGAACATCTCGTCTGGCATACCTACAAGATGATTATGAATACAGTGTGAGGAATCGGGCTTTAGACGATAGCAATTTGAGCCAGCATGACTCATGCAGCACAACACATAGTCTAAGATGGCCATGAAGACAGACAGAATAAACTGTTACAGGTTAACAACATGCCCGCTGCTCACAGTATGACTAACAGACAGATACGGCGAACTAAAACAATGACTAAGTAATGACTAAAAAGCAAAGGGGTGTACTGTTAGAAGATGGGGTGGTGTGAGGTGTCCCGATGAGAAGAGTATTTCTCTTACCATGATGAAGCTTATTATTTTTCAATAACAGCATCGGTGTTACTCCTCACCTCATGCAATGCTTGCCATTTTATTATTTATTTATGAACAACAAATCGTGCTTATAATGGCTTTAAAGATTAAACTTTGGTAGATACCAACCAGAGATACCAACTAGCATGCTACCTTCGATACACATGAAGCCACTGCTCATGTTAGGGAGCGGCGTAACACACTCTGAGGAAAGCGCTATCGGATTCCTTCCACTTGTGTGAGCTCACAGGTGGCCACGATCGGCTAATGTCTGTACGACTGAGGGAACTGCTCCCCAAGTTCCTGGCTAAGGATCACCTGGTGTAGCATCACCCGGGAATCGAACTTGCGATCTCCGGATCATATGGGCGAGCAGTTTACTGCTGCGCCACTCAAAAGGCAGATTAAACATCTAAAGTTACAAGTTACTTCCTGTTATTACGCATCTTGTGACACGTCCATATTCATCCATTCCCTCTTTTTTCCCCCATAAGGTTAACAAGAACAATAAAAAAATCTAGGTTCTCATATTACAACGTAATCAGTAGGTGGAGGCTGGTCTCATGGCTTGAACCCCGATGTTTTTAAACAAAAGTAGATGGGGCCAATAGGGGCCAAAAGAAAAGAAAAAAAAAAAGTTACTGACAAGTTAGATTTGAGAATTCATAAGCTCTGTGGTGTAAAATCAGTATAGATAACATCAGGATCCAGACTAAAAATAATATTTGGAGTTATAGTAATAAAAGGAGTCAGTTTTTTTAACTAAAACTTTTTTTAAAACTTTTAATTTTTCCCATGATTTTCTGATGTTTTTTTGATAAATATAACAGCAAATAAAGCTAAAAAAAAAAAAAAAAAAAAATCCTATAAGGACTGGTTTTGTAATGGTCAAAAAAATATCACACTGCAAGTGTGTCTTTTTCTTGAACTGGATTACACTGGACAGACGTACAGCCTACATATTCAAAATAACCCTAAGAGACTCAGGCTTTGGGCGGTGCTATGATCCACTCACACACTGGAGATGAGATGAAAAACGAGGTACTCAGCAGCCAGAGAGTCACCGAGGAAGATGTGTGTGAGGTAAGCAAGCAGCTCGGCTCGGACTGTGCTCATCTCGCTTATAAGGCTGTTTAATACTGTGAGAAAAGAAGATGTAGAGAAAGCAGATTAGAAATCTTGTGAGGTGACAAAGCAAGGCAGATCATTGGAAATCTGGTACACAGTCTTACAGGTTCCCTTGTCCTTTGAGACGGCAGAGGGCAGTAGCGGGTTGTTGTGTTGCAGTGACTCGGCGTACAGCATGTGTAGTCGAGGCACGAGTGATGCAGGAGGACTGTGAGCTCTCTGCTCTTCCACGGTCTCCATGCCTTCTGAAGGGTCCAGAAAAGATGACGCCTCCCTGCAACACGTTACTCTTCAAGTAAAAATTGTGTTCTTGAAAACATAACAAAATGGAAAGTTTTAAACAAATAGTTTTGAACAAACAAAAGCCATACCTGTCTTCAGCTACCATGCTGAGGGCAGGGTCGACTGAGAGAATGCCAAAGACCTCCAGCATGTCGTTCAGTTTGAAGCTGTCCCACTCGTTGTACACCTTCAAATGTTAAACAAAGAGACAGTGCTCACTTAGTTCTGTATCTCAAAAAAGCAGACGTAAGCACACTTTAGCGAGGTGAGTGCATTAATGCAACTTCAAAGGAATATATGGTCTTGAAAACACCTTACTTTTAATTGTCAAAACATTGACCATGGGCATTTTAGTTACAAGTTGTTAGATCTTTTTCTTAAATTACACAAACAATATATTATTATTATATTTTCTCTCAAGATATATAACCCTGAGGTAACCTGAAAAAAGAGGTTATCAGTCATCTGTGCATATTAATGTGCTGAGCAAAACTTGTTTACTAGCAACTAGATCAGCAGCAGGTTTTGGGAATGAGTGTCATGCGATATCCAGTAGTTACAGCATCAACATGTGCCACAGCATCATGAGTTATATAGCCATACTTACCAAATGTAAAATGGAGAGGAAAAAAAAAAAAAAAAGACACTACTACTTTAAAACATCAAAAGGGCTCAATTTTCATTTTCTGATTACTGAACCTTCTTGTCCTCCAGGCAACTAACAATCCCAAACTAATAGCATGAACGCGCACACTGCTTGTTCTAGACACCCTACTGATATGTCCACCCAGGAATCAATAAAAAAAAAAAAAATACAACAGAGTATCAAAAAGTTGGGATTAGCTCTGTTTACAAAAAAAAAATTTTTCGCCGCATTGAAACCTGGCAGTAGATTTCGCTACAGACAGTCTCGCCCCTGTGGACAAATTCTCAATGCACAATGCCACAAATGTCATGGAGATGATGGGCTTATTCACTTTAAAGACTGTTGCTTTGTCTCAGGGTCGTACCCATACACCCATGTTTCATCACCGGTAATGATCCTCGGCAAGAAGGACGTAATCCATGGCATACTGATGGAGTTCTTTGGCAGATTTCGACGCAATGTTCTTTCTGCCCCCGGTCACCAGCCTGGGGATGAGCTTGGCAGCAACACAGCGGATGTTCAAATACAAACGTGAGGATTCCCTGGACAGACAATGGCAGCAGTGTTGTGGATGGTTCTCTGATGATTGTCATGCACACGTTGCCAAATGGTTTTGAAATTTTATGGTCTTTATGATCCCTTGTCATCTTCCAGTGATGTTCTTCCGCTCTTGAAGTGCGCGTGCCACTCAAAACACCTCAAAGAACTCAATCATCTCTGTGGCAGATTTGCCCAGTTTTACACAGAAATTCATGTTCGCTCTTTGTTTTAACTTGCTATCCATGATGAAATAGCAGATGTGGTAATGCACACGGTCAGATTCGCACCAGTTGCACAGCTCCTGATATACACAGGACGACGTCTTTTGACACAATGACTTATGAAGGTCGGTGCTCCCTGTGACCTGTTGGCGTGTTACAAAACTAATCTCGAAACTTTTTGATACCATCTCATATATTTTAAGGAAGCAAAACATACATTTTAGGATTAATTAATTATTTTATGCGCACAGAGCTGAGAAAACGATTAGCAACTTGATCATTATGGTTTGTGAATTAAATTAAGATGCACAAAGTGTTCTACCTTAACCAGGCAGGCAGGACCTCTCTCTCCAGGCAGAGGAAAGTTGAGATCAAGTGTAGACGAGCAGTGTGCGGGAGAGGTGTTCTGACTAGGAGCTTCGGTCTCCAAGCGTTTCGAGTCCATATTCCTGTGGGAGTCAGATACGTTCTGTGGTCCTATTGTGAGAAGAAACAACGTCAGAAAACTTTTTGAGAAGCTCTTGAACTTTCGGTTTTGTTTGAAACAAACAAACAAAAAAAAAAAAACATGTCTAACATTGTGAGATAATTTTATTTAATATTTTGTCAAGTCTGCATGCGGTAATAAAAAAAATACCAGTAATTTCTTTATTCTGCTGAGACTGCGCATCCATCTCTTCATCCTCTTCATAGCTGCGTTTATGCCTGTTTGGGGTGTAGGATGTGGAAGGTACTACTCGAGCTTGACTGGCACCAGCATAGCTGTTCAGAATAGTTAAAGACAAAGACTTCCCAACACCAGAAGACTTCTCGTGCAGTCTTCTCGTTTCTATGCTTGTCAAATACAATAAATAAAAATTGCCTAAAAGTTGACAGCTTTCCATCAAAAGGATATTTCCTTCACCCACTGAGATTCTCCCGGGATAGGGACACAATAAAATGTTTGTCTCTCTGAAGTGACAGCATTTCTTGAGTCGAAATCCACCTGCTAAAAGTTGACACATTTATGTTTGGTATAAAAGTCTGGGTTGGGAAAGTATTCGCCGTATATGATACATATCAAGAAGAAAAAAACTCACAGAAAGTAATTCTTAGCAAAAAGATAATGGAGTTATAAAGTACAATGAATCTGCAGTTGACTTTCATAATTTATTGTTACTGTGGTTCATTTTAATCAAAACCTTCAAGAGTCAATATTAAGTTAACATGTGTACATGAACAATTAACCTTTATTTTAAATAAGAACATAAAAAGAAAACACTGTAAGAAGACTTGACTGCATTTTAACAAGCTCAATTCTCAAAGGAAAAATTATTTAGAAGCATAAACATTTTGGTAATCAGAAATGTTAAATAAACAATCCCTATATGATTGCTCACCCCACAGTCAGTAACATCCTTGTACTTTCCACACCTCAACACCTGAAAGATAAACACAAACATAAAAAAATAAGTTTCACCATATATGTACGCTTCTGTACTAAATACATGCATCTTCCATCAACTTTGAAGCAAATTTCAGTGAAACCTGCGGTGGGTCGAAGATTACCCACACAACTGTTATATTAAAACTTCTGTTGGATTGTCTTATCAGTACTTTTCTTTTAAGGCTACTGTGTCCCCAGTCACTGCTGTGCAGGTGTGAACGTGATACATCACTTCATTTGTAAATGTGGTGTGAGCAAAAATGGATGCATCCCTTGTGATTTGCACGAAAAAAAGTTTTATGTGGTCTGAGGGTGTACCTGGTGCGGAAACAACTCACGGAGGAACATAAACAGAAGCGTTTGGATATCCGCAAACATAAATTTGGACCGATACTCTAAGGAAAGCAAACGTTACTTACAATCATTACTGCTGATGAGATATGAATTTATCACTACAAGCCTGAGAGTAAACGGCATATCGATTGCTGACCAAGAAAAAGTTAAAAAGTCAAACATCAGCTAAAAAAATTTATGCTTGCAGTTTTCTGAGATTCTCAAGGGCCAGTATTAGAACATTAGCAGGAAAAAAGGCTCAACAAGCAACACTGCTCATCACAGTGAGATGATTATTGAAGTGCTGAAGCCTTTGGATCAAGGTGTAAGGTTTCTTTTTTTTTAGTTTTTTTTTTTTTAAGTTCAGCTACTTTTTCGTCAATAAACTTTGGATTAAACGCATAGGACTGCTATTCATAGGTGTTGCGATCTTGGATGACAATGGACATCCACATACTGTACTTCTACCCACACTGTCGACATTCTGAAAAATCTTCGTTTAAACATTTTCACGCATCCTGCCTATAGTCCTGATTTTGCTCCATCAGATTTTTACCGATTTAGTCCCCTGCAAGCATCCCTATGAGGACAAAGATTCACTTCTGATGAAGAAGTGAAGACAGTAACGTTTTTTTTTATTAAGTAACTACAGTAGCGTATTGACGGATGGACAAATTTATTGAAAAGCAAGGAGATTATGTTGAAAATTGTGTGTCTTTTCTAAAAGGTAATTAAAATAAATTTGGCAGACAGTGTGTGTGAATTTTTGATTCACCCTTATGACCATTAAGAAAAGTTGAAATATCATCCTTGACAGCAATATTTAACCAAGATGGAAAAAAATTACTCTTGTGAGAAACCTCAATGGCAAAACAGAAAGAAAAAAACTGATGTGTCAACAAACTGAAAGTATGGATGTGCCACATAAGCACATGAGAAAGCAGAGCTGTTAAAAAAAACAAAATGCATTGATGCATTTGATTTACTTTCGCATTTGTTGAAGGATCCACTGTTTCATAAACCCCCATGAAGAATTCAGGATCAAACATGTCCTGGACCATGCAGCGGAACTTCACTAAGCTGTTGGGCTTCAGGTAGTGCAGAGGCACATCATTCAGAGAGGGAACCTAAACATCGTCAGTGTGTTAATTACATTCACATAATGCACAAAAACACACAAATCTAATGAGCCAGGTAAGCAACACACACACACACACACACACACACACACTAATGGAACATTTACCCAGGACTGTGCGTCGTTTACTTTCAGTTTCTCTTTGAAAAACTCCACTACTTTCTTCTCCCAGTCTGGACTGGAGCTGCACTCAGCTGAAAAACACAAAGAAATGTGTATAAAGCCAACATGTGCTAAACATGAGACTTTGTGTTTCGGACCTGTGACTGAGCTCTACTAACTAGCATGCTACTAGTCTATGAGACACAATGCTAGCCAATCATGCTAACTCTGCTTAATGCGCATAATTACACAGAAACACACCGGTTTAAATCATACACGGCAATAACACTAACGTGTCAGTGTGTTTAGCGAGCTAACTGCTGCACCGGGACACAGCAATGCTTTAACAAGACTTGGTTCCTGTCTCTTACCGAAAATCCCATCGACTACACCCAGGGGGTTATTGATCCAGTCCTCAGCAGAAGGCATAGCCATGAGTCTCGGACAATTAAATATTAATGAAATTAAATACAACACAAAAAAAAGTGCTAACAATGCTGCTCCAAGCACGTTTCACAGCACCCTCCGCCCGGACCCGCACGCGACTCACCGTGGCGGGAAAATGACGTCACGCAGAAAAAAAGTCACATGACCCGTGGCGCGTGCGTATAGCAATGCCTCACAGTCTAAGGCCTCTCCTTACCCTTTATGGACAAAGGTATTTGGCTAAACCTGCCATGATATTGTGTCCAAATAGAAATACTTCAATATGGTTCCCTAATTTGCAACTATAACAGCTTACACTCTCCTTGGAAGGCTGTCCACAGGATTTTCGAGTGTTTCTGTAGGAATTTGTGCCCATTCGTTTTGTAGAGTATTTATGAGGCACTGGGAGCTTCATCCCAAAAGTGCTCGATGGGGTTTAGGTCAGGGCTCTGTGTGAGCCTGTCAAGTTCTTCCACACCCAACTCATCAAATTATAGTCCTTGCTTTGTGCACTGGAGATTATACTTCCCCAAACCTGCCACAAAGTTGGAAACATAGCGTTGTCCAAAAATGTCTTGGTATGCTGAAGCATTAGAATTTTCCTTCACTGGGGATAAGGGGCCCGACTAAAACACCTGAATTCAATAATTACCAGGTTTGGCCAAATACTTTTTGTCCATATAGTGTACTTTGCTTCTTCAGAATAAAGTTGTTTTTTACACTTATCCCAGTGTCACGTTGACTGAAAATCAGTTTGCCAGACAAATATATCATATCCGCCTAAGTATGTTCATTTACACTCTGCAGCCAAAGGTATGTGGACAGTATGTGGCAGTATGTGACGTGGACCATCACAGTCACATGTGGATCTTCTGTTGCCACAAAGTTGGATGCGCATACTGTAGTTATCTAGAATGTCTTTGTATTCTGTAGCATTACAGTTTTCGTGGCCTGCACAGAACCTTGCCCACTGAACATCTCTCAGATATATGGTTTTATAAAAGCAAACTGGGGAATTAATCAGCAATGGAATTTCCAAAAAGCACATATTTTACAAAACTGACATTTCTGTGTCTTACCAAAAATTCCAGAATGCACACGTATAACCTACTAAATAAATTCTTTCAGCAATTCATTTCCAAATCCCATTTGTTTACTGTATGCCACTCATTTACAATCACACCCCATTACAATTTTATCATATAGGATTCTGCATAAGGGTTATGCAACAATATATTTTGTAGTATTACAACCTGCATCTTAGATTGATTCAAAGTACATTGTATATGAATTAGAATTTATAGAAATCATATATGAAATAGACTCAAATAACTGGTTTAATTGGGATTATGAAGTGTTTAAATTATATATACTGATAACACTTGAAAATTTTGATGGGTTGGCATCCCACCCTGGCTGTTCTTTGCCTTGTGCCCTGAGATCCCTGGGAAAGACACCAGGCTGCCTGCAACCCTACATATGACAAACGATATGGAAAATGAATGGGTGATGATGAAGATGATGCTGTTACTGATGATGATGATTATTATTACATATACCATGGATCTTAACTTGAGTCCTGGAAGGCTACTGTCTAGCACAGCTTGTAATTCACCAACACCTTTACACACCCATTGAATCAGATATGTGGCAGAATAATCACCAAACTGTGTTGGACCCCTAGCCTCCAGGATTGCAGTTGAAGATAGTCTTATCATCTATACCACTCCATCCTGTATACAGGGTTGTGGGTGGCCTCAGGAGACTCAGGGCATGCGTCGGGGTACACCCTAGACGGGGTGCCAGTCCATCGCAGGACATGCACGCACACACACACATTCACACACTACAGGCAATTTGGGAACACAAGTTGTACTAATCTGCATACTAATCTCATGTACACATGTCAACAATCTTTGAACTGTTGGAGGAAACCAGAGCACCTGGAGGAAACCCACGAGAAGCACGAAAACATGCAAACTCCATGCACATAGACCCTGGAGGTGCCAGTGCTATCAGCCATCACCGTGTCTCCTTAAATTAAATTTCCCTGACATATATTATGGCATATGTTTCAGCAGAAAGCAGTCACAAACAGTTGATCTTTGTTTCTGAATGCTCTATGATAGATTACTTTGGCCTGCAGCGTCATTATGATGGCGTGAACTGTTCCGGTGGAGTTCTATTGCATGTGTAAAGGCTTACCAACACAGGATTGCGGTTTAGTGTAGTTGAGTGTGAATGATATAGGGATTGGTGATTAAAGGCCCAGGGTTGTTTGTCGTTCTGACGATTACGGAAGAGTTTGGTGAACTCTGCTGGTTGGATCCGGCACTGGGAACAAGCTACGTGTAATATTTGATTAAAAATGGCTGAAAGGAAAACCAATGTCCCCAGCTCGAGCGCGAATTTGCTCTTTTCCACAGCTCCGGAATTTAATTTTAATCTGCCGTTCATTCCTGTCAGTCAAGCCACTGATCCAGCGGTTTTATCCGGAGGTAAGAGAAGCTGCTGGAAACGGAGCGGAAAGCGTTAGGGGATTAACAGTGATGCTGTAGTTAGCTGCTGTAGCTAAATGATGACGGGTCTGTAGGACTCTGTGTGTTTTTCCTCAGACATAGCACATATTTTACACTGACTTACTTGCCAACTGTCAACGCTAATGCAGAACGTTATGATTTATTACATAGAAATTATTTATTTTCGTCCGGATAAAGCCTAAATTTGGTTCCTCTTTGCATTCAGTTTAGCGTGTGGCTAGCTAGCTAAGTATCAGCTTGTGTAGATGGACCTGTGTAAGTTACATTTTTTGTTGTTATGAAAACGACCTGAAACATGTTACTATTTACTATTTGGACTATTACTATAAACTCAGGTTGAATATTCAGGTCATGAATCTTAGGTTCAGCGATTTATGGAGTTATTTTCCCTCACTGAATTCAGCAGTTACGATTTTTAAAATGTAACCTTTAAAAATGTTACTTTCATCACTTTTAAGGTTAAACACTTTTAATTTTCAATTAATAAAATGCAGACTGGACGGAATAATTCTGTAGGAAGTAACACTGATTTAATCTTTTTAAAATCCTTTTTTACCTTTACCTTTTTACTCCCTGAACCATAGTAATTTATTAACTTGGATCTGAGTTTGATTTGCTGAGTTTTGATTTGCAAAATTAATGCAAAAAGTACATCTGACTGTATACAATTCATCATACTGTAGTAAACTAAAATAAAAATTCTAGTAGTGCAAATATCATTTGAAGCAGTTACTGATCATTGCCATTTATGAGCTTGAGGATCCCGGTTTGATCCTGAACTCTGGTCTGTTCTCCTTGTCTCTGACTTCCTACCAACTTCCAATAAACTTGCTGGTAGTTTTTAATCAGAAGTTGTTGTTTTTGTTTTCTTCAATTTTATGGTCGTCTTCTTATCTTTCCTGAGAAAGCCGACCTTCTGTGTTATGACTAGTCACGAGAATTCAGTTACACCTATAATTGGATAGTGTATTTGAAGTCTGATCCAACCAGAGCTCCTTCCTCTACAAAAGACCAGGATGCTTTAAAGTCTGAAGCAAAATATTTGTTCTCGCGGAGTTTAAGGATCAGGAATGGAAGAAAAATGTCCCTCCTGAAATCTTGTAATTTCACCTACTATTCCCACAGTATGGGGCAAAAATGCAGAAAGAATATATTTATTCCAACAAGAGCGATCAAGCTGATCAAGCTTTTACATGACTAATAATATTCAGGGCCAGAATGTTCAGATTGATCTGGTGACATCATGCATTTTTATTCTGATTGGGCTATTATTTCAGTTATTAGTGAAATATTAGGTCTATGTAAACGCATCTACTGAATATGAATGAATGTTTATATAAAATAATTAGATGTTATTATATCTGTAGATCTGACCAAAAGACATTTTACCATTTTATCATATACATTATTCATTCTATTGTTTTTACCTTTAAACAAGATTGCAGAATCAAACCATGACTGCTATATTGTCTTTTTTTCTTTTTACAGATGATGCAAGTGAAGTTGGTGAAGAAGACAGCTTTCTTGGTCAGACCTCAACAACAGCATCTCAGCCATCAACGCTCAGCTATTTTTCGGCACCTGCAGGCACTGGCGATCCGTTTGCTTCAATAGGGCCCAAGCCACCCCAGCCTCCTGCTTCTTCTGTTGGCCCAACCGCCGCTTCTTCACTAGTGTCCAGTGCTGCAAGTCTTCCACCAAACCCCCCGATTTCTCATGTAAACTCCTCGCAGCAGTATGGCAATGCAGTTTACCAGAACCCTATCAGCACACGCACTCCATCTCCTAACATGACAGCTACTCCGCCCCCCCAGGCCAGCCAGCTGCCCTATAATCCATATCGTCACACAGCGACAAGTAGCAAAGCCAGTCCTTATATCATGGCTCCTGAGCTACAGCAGCAACTTCCTCATCAGACAACACAGCATTTCAATCCCTACACTCAGACCCCACCACCTCCAACATTCCCATCCGCACCCCCAACATTTATCCAGGTATGTCTTCTCGTTTGTCAAAGCTTAATGTATATGATTAATACAGTGGGAATTAAAACGACTGTAGTGTTCCTTAAAGTTCCTTATGAATGACTAGGAAATTGTAAATTTAAATTGTAAAACTGCAAGAAAGCCGTTACCGGGGCCTTGAGCAAGGTCTGTAATTCTATAGTCATGTGCAAAAGCACTCCCTCTTCAATTAATGATTATGAAATAGAAAAATGAAATAATGTTGTAAAGAAGAATATGCCAAAATTTGTCTACAAAGATGTGAGAGACTGATTAAGGAAAGAATTATTTATTAACTATTTAATAACTTATTGCTACCAAAGGTGTCTCTACAAGCTATTGAATCATATGGTACTTAGTATTGCGTACAAGATTTTTTTTCTTTTTGGCTTCATTTTTGTTAAATAAATAAAGCAAAAGTGAGAATATTTGTATGTTGTTGTTTGTCTGAAGTTGTATTTGCCTAATATTATGAGATGCTATAATCAGATTTTTTATGATTTTACACAGAAACACATTTGATATGGTGATTATGAGCTATAAATCCTAACTTAATGACATGGATGGAGTGGCCGATTTGACAAATTAATGTTAGTGTTGTGGTCCCTTACATTACATAATGCTTTTCTAATATTTTTCAAAGAAATAATGTAGACTAAGTTAAGACCAACTTAGTTTTTAATTTCAAGTTAGGTTTGTCATTTCAAGTGAGGCTGTCAAGTTAGGTTGTCATTTAAAAGTGCTGTATTACTGATTTGGCAGCGCTACATGTCTTTATGTATTTTATATCACAAAATATTTAAGTTAAGTTCAGGCTTTTTGTCACATATATTTTACTGCACAGTAAAATTCATTATTCTTTGCATATCGCAGCTTTGTTAGCAGGCAGGGGTCAGAGCGCAGGCTCAGCCATTTTTACGGCACCCCTGGAGCAGACAGGGTTAAGGGCCTTGCTCAAGGGCCCAACAGCGGCAGCCTAGCGGAGCTAGGGCTCAAACTGCCAACCTTCTAAACAGTAACTTAGGGCCTTAACACACTGAGCCACCACCGTCCCTAAGTATAGTGATATACTTTTTTGCCATATTACCCACTTCTAGAAGTGAATCTTTGAGTTGATTACAGTATTTAACATGACTCATTTCATCTTTTTACACTGTTAATAAAGGCCTTTCTGTATCTGTAAGACGTAATTTTCCAGAAAGCTACAGTATGCCCATGTTCTCAGTAGCTTACTGTGTCTCTCTGTAGCCTCCCCCTTCACAGGTTCCGCCCCCACCTGCAGGACATAGCATGGCAGGACCTGCAGGACCTATGGTTCCAGCCAACCCCATGATGCAATACTCTCAGTATAATGTCTATGAGCCTGTTCAGCCTCATTGGTTTTACTGCAAACAAGTGGAGTCCAAGAAAGTTTGGCTTCCCTTCAGTATCCTGGATTCCATAAAACTGGAGGAGACTTTTCATTCTGGTAAGTAGTTAAAAATTTACACTAATTTCCTTGGTCCAGGTCAATTTTCATCTTTTCCACATATTTTCAGTTATGTGCTGAAAGTCTTGGAAATGGAGAAATGCTGGATACAATCAACAATCACTAAGAACACAGAGCCTGTGCTTAATAATAATTTAAAAAATTTGATTGTTGAGTTCCATTATTTATGTGCGCGCACACGATCCGTTTACATTTTCGTTATCTATTTCTGAACAACAAATAAGTGAGCTTTACTAGTCGAAAGCTACTGTATACCATTTTTATGTGAGTATTTTTTTAAAATCACTTAATTCTGTAATGTATGAATCCAAATGACAACCTAAACAAAATGTTTTAATTTCATTCCAGTAAAAACCCTTAGAAAAAAATACATATACATATATTTACATATATTCCTCTGTGATAAAACTCTCATGTTTTATATTTAATTTCATGGAAAGGTTCTGTAATTAAATATCAAGAAAGTTTGTAACAGATTTCTCAAAAGCATTTGTTGTTTTGTGATTCATGAAATGGCTGCCCCCAGTGACCAATTATGCTGAGTACTAGCAATCAAAAAGTTTTTCTTCCAATGCAAGAGGCAGAAATTGCCTGCAAAGCTACATACGCGTCCATCCAGATGTGACTAAAATGATCAGACAAACACAGCAAGTAATCAAATCTTTAATTTTATAAGGGGAGGAGGAAGAAAAACACAGACATGCCAGATATGGAGAGGAAAAAAATTAGAGCAGCACCTGCAAATGATGGAATCATTCCAGCTTCTTATGTAAATGAAATCCTGTCTAAACAAGGCTTATGCCATATTTTAATGATTTAAGAAAAATACATGATATTTGCTCAGAGTGTACACTCACTGTTCACAAGTTGAATGGTTGTTGGAATGGTTGTATCATCACTCAAAACTAAATATTGGCAGTGTAATGCAATCATGCTATAGATCAAAGGTTGAAACAGCATCCTAGCCCTGAATGTTACAAGTGAAAAAAATATTTTGTATACTTTGGTTTCTCAGTCCAGCCAGACCCGGAGAATGTGATCGTGAGTACAGATGGTGGGCGCTATGATGTGCTGCTTTATGACCGCAGTCGCACTTCTGTGTACTGGGAGGAAGAGCCCACTGAGGTGCGCCGGTGTACCTGGTTCTACAAAGGAGACACCGACAGCCGCTTTATCCCCTATTCTGAGGACTTCAGTGACAAACTGGAGGTACTTCACATCGCTGGACAGGAATTATTTCTTGATTAGATCAGTGGGGGCACTATGAACTCTTTGTTGCTGCTGCTTTACTCTGATTAATCATACATGCTTTAGTTTCAGCTAGCAATAAGAGAAGTGCGTGAGGCTATGGGAATGTTTGTCGTTTTGACAGGCGGAATATAAGAAAGCTGTCTGCACTAATCAGTGGCACCGCCGGCTGGAGTTTCCCTCAGGGGAAACAATTGTTATGCACAATCCGAAGGTATGCTGCTAAACTGAGTCATCCAAGCATCATTTTAGATAGGATGTGTACTAAAGAGCTGCTTTGTCATGTCTATGTAAAATGTATTGGTGCACATTTCAGGTCATAGTGCAGTTTCAGCCAACAGCCACGCCTGATGAATGGGGCACCACACAGGATGGTCAGACTCGGCCCAGAGTGGTGAAGAGAGGAGTGGATGATGACCACGATGAAGTCCCTGATGGTGAGTGGAACACTTTAATCACTCAGTTCCTACAGTCACTAAACATAATTAAATTCCTGTTCTGTTGTCAGCTATCTGCTGCACTTGCTATAAGAGGTGCAAGGCTTGTATAAGAACCATGACCATCTTTTTGTCATAAAGCTTAGTTTGAAACAGTTATACAGTACTCCATGCTGCCATCTCTTCACTAGGTGAAATGCCACAAGTGGACCATTTGGTGTTTATGGTGCATGGCATTGGTCCCGTGTGTGACCTGCGGTTCAGGAGCATGGTGGAATGTGGTAAGATCCAAAAGCATTTTTAGCAGATTTATTTCTATGATTAAATGGCTAATGTTATGAACTTCTAATAAGTCAGACAGGGACGTTGCTATTTATTCTCTTCTTTCTAGTCGTAAATTTGCAGAGTAAAAGATAATTATTTTTAATAATAAGTTGTTAGTGTAATAAAAACTGAAACTATTTCTGTTCCTGTGTCTTTGCGCCTGTGTATTCCCAACGGCTCTCAGTGGATGATTTCCGAAGTGTTTCCCTGAAGCTGCTGCAAAGTCATTTTAAGAAGCCTCTAGATGACCATGTTATAAGCCGTGTGGAGTTTCTTCCTGTGCACTGGCACAGAGCTCTGCATGGAGACGCCACAGGAGTGGACAGGTATAAATTTTTGAATTCAGATGCAACTTCAAACTGTTCAATAATTTACAAATTTTGACATACAGTACAGTACAGCACTTCCCAGTTTAAACATGTTTTTAATCCCTAGTACAAGTTTTTCTTGCTTTATCATTTGGGACCTGTGCATATATAGCACAAGTCTATATATAGTATTTTTTTCGACCACATTGCTTCTTCCAAGTCAATGGTTAGGCATTATTTTTCCAGGTTTTAATAACTTGTTGCCCAGCTCTTCCAGTAATTTTATTGTTTCCTTGACGCAGGCCAATAATTTGACTATTTTGTTTGGCTATAGCACAAGGTGTCTAGTGACTTAAATTATTATTAAGACGGAACTGATTTGTGTGCTTGTGCAAAGCTGACTAAATACTGAAATAGCTTATTTTGTTTCCTGTAAAGGCGGATAAAGAAGATCACCTTACCGAGCACTGTGCGCCTTCGACACTTTACCAATGAAACCCTCTTAGATGTTCTGTTCTACAACAGCCCGACGTATTGCCAAACCATCATGGACACTGTGGCTTTTGAGATTAACCGACTTTATGCCCTATTCATGCAGAGAAACCCAGAATTCAAAGGGGGTGTGTCAGTAGCTGGACACAGTCTAGGTATAAATGTTTCTCCTGTATGAATAACCTGCTCTGTGAAACAGTTTCTCAAGTATTTTATGCTGTATTCATAGAGCACCATTGAACCTTTGCTTTATTGTAACCTGTAATTGTTGTACTTGTAGGCTCCTTAATTCTTTTCGACCTATTGTCTAATCAGAAGAACCTGTCCTCTGCCTCAACTCCAAATGAGAACACTCAGCCTGAAGTTAAACAGGTATTTAAGATGAGTATCATGATATTGATTAAGCTACATACATTGCTTGCTGCTGAGCATAACTGTAGTGATTTTAGGTGGACGTTTCATGGGTCAGAAAGCGGAGTTGTCCGAGTATAATTTCTTGAAAGTAACCACTTGTGACTCCATTACCCTTTCCGATGGCCATCAGATGTTTTGAACTGGTGTGAGCATCATCTGTACCTCGTTGTACCTTTTGGATCTTTTGAAATATTTTGCAGTGCACTTTTCATGTCAAAATGCCTGGCCAGTCTCACTTCTATCAGTCATCTCTGAAACGATTCCTCATGCTGGGAGCTTTGAAACCCCTTTCACAATTTGAAGAAAATCAGTTAATGCCATTTCCTGGTCATTTAGTACATTCATGTAGTCAGTTGACTTCATTTTATTGCCACATAACATTGCTGAGTCTAGACTGATAAACTGAAGCAACCCCAGATCATAACACTGCCTCCAGAGGCTTGTACAATGAGTGGGCACTATGCATGACGAGCACTTCCTTTCATGTGCTTCCTTTCTTACCCTGATATCCCCTTTACTCTGGAATATAGGATCAGTCTGAACTCATCAGACTGAATGACATTTTGTCCATCCAAGCCCCTTTCCTTTGATTGGTCTCACTAACATGTGGTTCCTCTGTGTGGAAATGCTCTTAGTTTTATTTCTAAACATAGCTATGAGTCCTCCTGATGATTTATTTATTTTTTACAGTGCAAATTCACCTGGTTTTAATAACGTGTTGGACAGCTCTTAACCCAATTCCAGTAATTGTATTGTTTGCTTGATTCAGGCCAATAATTTGACAATTTTCTTTGGCTAGCCATTGTATCTATAATTGAAACTAGAGCTTTAGAAAGCTGTGTTTATTTTGGATTTCGGCTTGCACCCCATGTTTGCAACTACTATGTAATTCCGTAGCAGCAGAGTGAATGAATGACTTGTGTTTGTTTTAGGCGAGTCCTCCTGTCCCCCAGGCCACTGAGGTATTCAGCCCGGCTGTAGCAGAGGAATCAAAGGAGGAGGAAGAGGATGTGGCTAATCTGTCATCTGTTCTAGAGCAGCTGGGCCTGTCTGAGTACCTCAGCACCTTCGAACAGGAGAAGATTGATGTTGAGTCACTGGTAAGAGCAATCATTGATGATTTTTAAAATTATTTTTAAACTTATGCATTTATTCATTTGGTAAGCCAGATTATGCTGATATTCTCTCCCACGCTCTCTTTCTTGTTCCCTGTTTGTCTCTCTGCAGCTTATGTGCACAGTGGATGATTTAAAAGAAATGGGTATTCCTTTGGGCCCACGCAAAAAACTTGCAAAGTTTGTTAAAGAGAAGGCAGCAAAGCAGGTAAACATTATGTTCATGTAAAGCAGATACTGTTTGAGAGTTTTTAATTAATGCAGATAGTTCAAACCCATTTTTCTCTGTGATTTTTTTAGGCTGCACAACAGGCTGCAAGAGAGAAGGTTGTAGCTAAAGAAGATATTAAAGAAGTTTCAAACACTCAACACACTGAATCAACCACAACCGTTACCAGCTCCAAAGTCCCAGTGGGCAGGCTTATGTCGTCCATGCATGTGGATTACAACTGCTTTGAAATTGGCACTGGGCAGGTAAAGTTCTAGGCCTATCTTAATGATCATGGGAAAAGCTACGTTCACATTTCCAACACGTTTTCAGATTGACTCCGGGTCAGTTTCATATATTGTACTATTTCGGATATATATTACATTATACAATACGTGGTCATGCGACTTGAATGAGAACCGTCAGATTAGAATTCATGCGACATTTTTCCTCTGCACATGTGTAGCAGGCTGACATCATCAGTCAGCAATGGCAGCACAGGCATTTAATTTCAACAGTGGGGCACAGCAGAGGGAAAGTGAAATCCAAGCAATCCAAGCAAATTGGAGGAAACCTACATAAATAGAGCAATGTTTGAAAGAATGTCAGAGAAAGTAACAAAGCGTAGCCATAAATAAACTTGTCTGCAGTGCCAGCTAATGGAGTCTTAATTCTAAGTTCAAACAGGCAACATGCAAGCAAAGACGTATGGATGTACGCGTATGCTATTTCAAGGACAGATGTGTCCACATTAAAGTAAGATAAAAGTCACTTGTAATTATAAACATGAACTGTCATGATATGCAAATCTGATCTGACCAATAAAATCAGAATTGAACAATGTGGGTTGAATTGTGAATGCAGCGCAATGTTCCCTAGTGCATCCATATTACAGCACATTATCACTTCTACGTTGGCAGCCCTGCTGAATGCTTATTGTAAAAAAAAAAAAATATATATATATATCTTAGATTTATTGCCTTGTGATTACAGCCAGTGTTTCCCCACAAACAGGTTATACAATTGGCATTTATTTTGTCACTTTGTACAAGCACATTTGAAGTTAGAAAAAATGGAATAAACAAAAATAATAAAGTTGTGGTGGAGAGAGTAGAACAGAAACTAACAAGACTGAAGAAGCTAACCTGGCAACTATCCTTCTTCCCTAAAGGATAAGAAACCTGCTATACAAATTACAAAGCTACAGACGAGCTCTTAATATTTGCACTCATTTTATGTACACTTCAGGGCTATAGGTCATAGTGGACCATATGACCTGGGACAGTTTAATTAATTTTATTTCTTTTGTGAAATGGAAGACAGTAGTTGTTGACATTAAGTGTTTTTTCCCCCCCCATAGGTGTCTGTGGTGTATCATGCTCTGGACTTTGACCCGGTCAATTTCTTCGCACTCGGCTCTCCTATCGGCATGTTTCTGACAGTGCGAGGGGTGGAGAAACTCGAGGAGACGTACCAGCTACCCACCTGCAAAGGCTTCTTTAACATTTATCATCCGGTATGTTTCAACACATCCCAAAATTTATTATATTTGTCATTACCTTTTTGAAAGTAAAAAGTTTTTATTTTGAAACTCAGTTTTCAACCACGTGTAAAAATGTTTATCACCCCTGTACATGACTGGTAACAATGGATTAACTTGTTAGCTTATCGATAATATTACAGGGAATTAGTTTTATATTGAAATTAGGTCTGTGCCAGTTATCTGATTAGTTTAAACATAAAATGTTCTCTGTTGTCAGTTGGATCCAGTGGCATACAGGCTCGAGCCAATGATTTTACCAGACATAGAACTGGAACCAGTTTTGATTCCTCATCATAAAGGGAGGAAAAGGCTTCATCTTGGTGTGTATGGTAGAATTATTTATATTTTAGATTTTGTATCTAATCATGATTAACACCACCAACGTTTGGTATTTTCTTTTCTTCAGAATTAAAGGAGAGCCTGTCCAGGATGGGTTCTGACTTGAAGCAGGGCTTCATCAGTTCTTTAAAGACTGCATGGCAGACCCTGCATGATTTTGCTCGTGCTCATACTGCCTCCACAAAGCTGCATGAACAGCTGGCCATAGTGGCCAGTCAGATAAAAGAAGAAGAGGAAATGCAAAAAGAAGGTGAGCTTTGAGAAGTTTTCTCAGCTACATTTTTTCTTTGCAAGATTTGTAAGCAATGATAATTATTCAAATGTGTGTACAGATGACGATAAGCTAGTGATGGAGAGTCCTGAGCCTGTAAAGGAGGAAGAAACTCGGGTGAAGGTGGGCATGCTGAACGGAGGTCGTCGCATTGATTATGTCCTGCAAGAGAAGCCCATTGAGAGCTTCAACGAATACCTCTTTGCTCTCCAGAGTCACCTGTGTTACTGGTATGTTTCATACAACGTAGTGTCCAATAATAGAAATATGTTGGAATCTTTTCTTTTTTACTGACAATTTTCTTATTTCATTTTCCAGGGAATCTGAGGACACAGCTTTGTTCTTCCTTAAAGAGGTTTATAAGACTATGGACATATGGCCAGAGCAATCAGCGCACTGATGTGATAATTAAAAATAATATTAAAATAAAGCACCTGTCATTTGAAATGGTTTTGAACTTTTCAGGCAGGCAGATGAATGACTTCCTTTTTATTTCCTATTCTTTTTTTCTTCTTCTTGTATAAATAAGAATACATGCGTATTATTCTGTATATCTTAAATTAAGAAACTGAGAATTATAGAGTGGTGGTAAGTTCCACCATATATCAGCATTTTTATAGAGCTGTGAAAGACAGTGGTGTTCACTAGACTTTATGAATCATGGTAGAAACAGAAACGTTACTGTATTAGGTAATTAGGTAATGAAGACTTAAGACCTGTGTAAAGAAGACCCATAATTCACCCATTAAACTGATTTTGTCCAAACTGTGTGCCAGTGACTGAGAGCTGGTGTACTATACATGTTTTTGACAATGGACATCATTACAAACGGAAGTCAATACAAAGCTGAAAGACTGCTGTCCATCTTTATTTGAAAAAAGGTGCCTTCACCATTGCATTGTGCTGTTTTTGAGATGCTACAGATGCCAGACTTGAATTAGTAGCCTCAACTGTTTAACTGTTAAAAAAAAACATGTTATGAATGGAAACTAAATGGCTACTAGGGATTAATAATGGTCCGCGCTTACACAAAACCAGTTGGGGTGAAGTGAGCATTTACCCACTTCACATGCAGTGACCGGTGTTTTTCACCCGCTGAATCTGATGCTTGCTGAACTGGAGTTTAAGTGTTACATTTCCTTGTTTAAATTCCTTCTTAGCATTTTGTTCATATCCATTTACAACTGATTGTCTTGTTTAGTAGCATCACCTTTTAAAAAACTGCCTCATTAACACAACACACAATTTTAATACTTAATGCAAATAAAAAGTAACTGTAGTTTAAAAAACAAACAAAAACTAGCATATGATAACCAGTAACATGCCTAGGTTAGGCGTGGCTGAACATAAAAGCACCAACTTAATTGGTCATTTTAAAATGGCCAATAAAATAAAAAAAATCTAAATGGACCTTCAGAACAGGAATAACGATCATCTTTCACACAAAGTGGGATCCTATACAGCACTTCATTTTGTTAACTTAGTCCAACCATATTTATTCTTAGTTGATACCTGTGATCCTTCATTTTAATTAATAAAATATCTTCTCATTATTTCAGAAAATGTAGCTAATTAATATAGCTATATCTGGACAAAACTCAGTGTGGTCAAGACTGTGCTTACTGTGAGCAGGTTTACTGTAACTTTTTCAATCCTCTGCTCTGCTCTGACTTTTGTAGGCCTGCTTGCGGAGGTGGTTTTCGATCTCCTCGCGGAACACTAACATGCCCAAATGAGAGTGAGAAGCTTCGTTCATAGCTTTGGACTGGATACACATGCGATACTGTTCTGGCGTTAACTCGTCTGCACACAGCTTCTCGTGCCACAGGTGGAAGAGACCTGAAACAGGCGTGCGCATCACGATCAGCTCGCTCCTCAGATACTTTCTGTACAAATGGACGTCCTCCACTCCCCAACCCTTCACTTCCAGATCAAATCCTCCTGGAATGTTAATGACAAAAACTTAATGCCATATTAAAACACATACATTTACTTAAATTAGATAATGTTACTCGGTTGCATGGCAGCTGACCGATAGTGAGGAAGTCTGAGCGGTACTGACACGTCATTCCAAATCCAAAGTCCCTCCAGAATCCAGCATCTTTTTTATGAATCTGTAAATGATGCAGCAGAGTTATAATATTAAATACAGGTTTATTCAATCCACAAAATAAAGAGAATAGGAAAAATGATCTAGCTACATACCAACTGATGTTCAATGGGCGGCGTCAAATCAAGATTCCCATATACTATGGCAGGATTATATAAACTAAACACTACTGGATAGAACACTCGTTTCCCTTCAGGGGAAAGAAAATGGATACACATCAAGCAGGATAAATTAAAACAGGTTTAAATCTCTCTCTCTCTCTCACACACACACACACACACACACACACACGATAATTTCTACTCAATAAGTTTTATAATGTTGTAAAGATTAACTGCAGGACATTTTTAAAACCTTAGATAACAGTAACCCAAACCTCTAACCTCTAGATTATTACTAGCTGATTATCAAGACATGATAAACGCATTTGTTATTAAATCACATACCAGGCATTGTATTGAGACGGCAGGCGTTGAGGAATTCTAATGTGAAATAAATATCTACATCGCAGAAAAACATCAACACGTCGGTTTCTTTTTTCCACGCGTGAGCACCGATGTCCAATCCTCTGCCACGGGAAAACTCCTCGTCCACAGGGATGAGAGTGTAGTTTGTGAAATTCTCTTTACTTTGACAAACGTAAGTGGAAGTTAGATAAAAAACAAAAATTGTTCACAACAAATAGATCATCATTTAGAGCTTGATGAATTACAAACTATAGGTTATTTTTGTTATATCACCTCTGACAACCAACCGCTAGACCGAGAACAGAAATGTTGTACAGCACAAACCTGGACATTTTTTGTAAGGATGATGTCACCTCTTGCAAACCATCTTCCCCAAAGTAAACCACTGTAAGATGGACTCGCTTATCCTGATGTATACACACCTCCCTAAATAAAAATGCAATAATGTATTTTTTACTGAAGCATCTCTCATTTTAATTACATCCTACTTCATTTAAAAATTAAACACTTTTATTGCACTCAAACCAACATAGGAGAAAAAAAAAACCTTCAGCCACAACTGAGGCACAGTCTACATATGTATGGCAAAGATCTGCACATTAACTGCTCGATTTCACACTTCATTAAATCTTCCAATATACTTCTCAGCATGTGCGAGATTGCTGAATATACAGTAAACATCTGCTCCTTTTACACCCTAAATGTATACAATTTCTAATTTCTAAGCTGAGGGAACAACAACCTATTAAAGCCCGACTTATTCAGGTACCTTTACAGACTTCATGCCACCATACATACCTGAAGTTGTGTAGAAACTGAATAAAAGCTTCTGTTCTGCCTGACAAAGGCACTATGATATTAATGATTGTGTTGGCGGTGTCCACAGATGTGCTCCTAACTTTCATTAAGGGACCAAATGGACGGAACAGAGTTACATGACGGAATTCATGTGAATTTTCCTTTGCAAAGTACAACTCGTACTGTGTTCCTTTATCCCGCTCAGTCCTGTAGAGGCCTAGAAAGCATAAAAAGTCACACAATGTCCTGACCAGTCAAAATTTACACTTTTTTAAAATGGCAAATATGCAAACATTCATAATATGAAAAGTTCAATGTTCTTACCTTCAATAAAGTTGCTGTCTGTGAAGGTCTGTCTCTGCATGGGGATGTCTTCCTCTTGACCATCCTCTTCATCAGGATTGTTAAGGACATCCAGGCCTGCCTCAATTACCTCCACTAGCTCATCTCGCCGGTCCTTGCGTACAGGCTTTTCTTCAGGATGCCGAGTGAGCCCCATCTCCAACTGATAAACTTTTGTTGTGGTGAAACTTTCAAAAGGCACTAAGGCATACTCGCTGGGGAGCCTTGCTCCTGTATTCACCTCGGCCTTATCGATCTGCGAATGCAGGAAATCCAACAAATCACTCGGTTCCTGATCTTTACCATCAACCAGGCCCTGTATTCCAGGGCTCTCTTTTCTCTCTTGCAAGCTCTTCAGCTTGTCATTCATCTCCTGCAGCTCCTGTTTAAGCTGGGCAATCTGCCTCTTGAGGCTGGCCGCTCGGCTGAGGTGCCGCTCCTCTTGCTCCTGAAGCAGTGCCTGATAATAATCTTTTCCATAAGGTTCCCCTCCGAGGCCAGGCAACCCATGGTTCACATCTGCAGGTGGTGTACATTCCAGTAAGTAGGCAAAGAAGAGGAAGACAAAGAGCAAAAATATACCCAGAAGGAGCCAGCGCACCCGGCCTTGCAGTGGCAGCCCTCGTCTGGGCATAGCGGGGAGGGGCACACAGTTCTCCTGATCAGCCACACATCTTCAGGGCTTTTTTGCCAAAACCTCACTTTATGCGCAGACAGGTCTAATCCATGACACGTTTATAAAGGCTTCATTTTGTTTTAAATCAATTCTGTATTCATCTGAAAGAGAAAATGTGGGCGTGGAGTGCAGCGAAGTTACACCCCTGCAGTCATATAGCATTCCTATGGCATTTCAGTGTTCATATTCAGATTCCTCAAAAACGTGTGACTATACAGCTGGCAAAGCTCGCCGTGTCTTCATGTTTACCTTGATCCGGCTCAACAGTAATGTGCCATCTGGAAAAATATGATTTTTTTTTCTTCATTAGAATAGGAACAAGCCAAAAAATATTTTTTTTTCTGTGAATGCCAAGCTCTCTGCTTAACATAAAAAAAGAAAAATTAACTTTTGCTGCATCTGCCATTAGTTCATGATTAATATTTTGACCCAAAAATCAAGCAGATTACAAAAAGTGCCTGCTCATCAACTGACACAAACCGCTTTTTAGATCAACCTGAATTCACTCTATGCCACATCACCTCCATGTCTTATATCTCAGGTCATATCAGATTACACGCTGCTTATAATAATAAATACAGGAGCATGTCCAGGCATGGGAAATAGTTTTTTCATTTTCTTTACTGTTCTCCCAAAACATATGACGTAATCTAATTTCAAACATGACAAACATGTTCCTCAGTCTCAGCTTCCTCAAGTCCACCTGAACATTCTCCAAAACACACAGGTTAGACGTGAAGCTGGACAGTATTACAGCTCGACCTGATGGATTTAACGTGTAGTAAAAATATTAACATTTGCACAGTAATTCAACTCAAAACACACACTCGCGAGCAACATAACAAGGGTATCTCCCGTTTAACTAATACAGCATTCGGTGGAACTGTTCTGATAAATATGATTTAAAGAACACACGTTACCTAAACAGAAGTAAACTACCTCAGCAACTTTAAAGAGCAGCTCGTACAATGGGTCCAAAACCAGACGCAATGGCTTTAAATGACTTTTAAGCCATATTGTCATTCATAAAATCACAATACGAGGTTGAATACAGACGCATCGCGGTTAGCGGGAAGGAGAACTAGAGGAAAGGATGGAGGGATTCGCCCGTGAGCGTGAACGTTTAGGCGGAAGTTATTTTCTTTGCAGAATCTATCGCGAAAGCTCTTTCTTTTTACTTACCTTCATGTTACATTAATGTTTACTTTTATTTTAGAAACGCGAGCCGATAGATAGGAAACAAACGTGTGAGCTAAACGCCACGGGGCAGAAAACACGGAAGCACAGAATTATGTCCAGTTTCCGGTTGTTGTTGTCTTTTTTTTCTGCTGCACTTCAGAATAAAAGTACACTGACTCTTAACTCCGAGGTTGTAATTTGTGTAGTTTAAATCATTTCCAGTGGTAACAATAATTAATGAAATAACTCACTTATTCATTCATCTTCTATACCGGTTTATCCTGTGTACTGGGTCGTAGGGGACCTGGACCCTATCCCAGGAGAGTCAGGGCACGAGGCAGGGTACTCCCTGGACAGGGTGCCCAATCTATTGCAGGGCACACACACACACACACACACACACCTGAGGACATTGGTGGCTCAGTGATAGATTTCTCTCATGCCATGCCAGTTGAGAAACCGACAGCACCACTGAGCGGAAGACTTGTGTTTGATTCCCACCCACCCAATGCCCAAACCCCGGTGCTGGTCCCAAGCCCGGATAAAATGGAAGGGTTCTGTCAGTTAGGGCATCCAACGTAAAACCTGTGCCAAGTTCTGTGCGTATCGTATAGTCTGCTGTGGCAATCCTTCAACGGGAGCAGCCGAAAGACTAACATCATGTTAGCCTAATTGGCATGCCTTTGGATTGTCAAGTCAAGTAGGCTTTATTGTCACTTCAACCATATACAGTTAGTACACAGTGAAACAAAAGAATGTTCCTCCAGGACCAATGTGCTACATGCAACAAAAATTAAAAACAAAAATTAACAGAAAACTAACTAGCTAACTAAGAAGCCTAATTGGCTGGCTAGCTAAGACAAGACAGATTGACATGACAACATAAATTTACAGCATAAATTAACAAAAGACTAACTATCTAACGTAGAGAACTAATTTGCTGGCTAGCTGGAACAAGACAGATGGACATTTAAGTTAACTGTGGAAGGAAACTGGAGTACCCGGAGGAAACCCACCAAGCACAGGGATAACATGCACACAGACCCGAGATGGGAATCAAACCCCCTAGAAATAACATATAATAGGATTTCCCCCCCCCCCCCCCCCTATTTTTATTTTATATCTATTCAAAACAAGAGCAGTGGTGGAAGAAACTGTAACATTCGTTTATTCCATCTGTTTTATGCACTGCTTATCACGTGTACATTCTCTGGGGGCCTGTTGGGTTTTTTTTTTCAAAAAGAAGAGTGTCTGAATTGTTAAGTTTTAAGATTAATTAGAAGAAGAATTATTGTTTGTTGTGTCCACCCCAATAAACGTCGACCAGGAGAAATAGACAAATGCACACTCAGCAAAGAGAGCATATTTAAGCGTTTGGCAAGGTGCCCTATGTCAAGTACCTCCAGAACATCAAAAGAACCGATCATTATAGCATTATCACACTTGAGGTCATGCTCTTTTGCTAGATATCAGAACTGCTGTGATGCCTTCAGCACTTAAGCTATGGCCTTACTATGGTACCTACAACTGCATCACATCCATGCTGATAACCACACAACAGCACTCCCTCTTTTGTGATATTGCTTAGGTAAACTCAAACAGTACTAAGTATGTTGAAATAAATCTGACACTGTATATATGATCACAGCAGCAGTTCCTAAATACAGATCTAGGGTATATGGGTGAGATTATTCACTGAAGAAAGAGGGACACACATGTACTACATGGTTGTTGGAAATGCAGATCTAGGGTATCCATGTGAAACCATCCACAAGAGGAGAAAGTTAAGTTGAAAATACTTTGTTGTTTTGTCAGTGTATCAAATTACAGTATAAGTATTTCTTATACTGATTGTTTATTGTGTATTTATTGTAATCTGTTTTTATTAAATATTACTTTCTTGCCTCAAGCTATTGTGATGTTCTTCTTCTTTGGCTGTTCCCATCAAGGAGGACCTGTAATAAAGATGCTCTTAATGGCTGGGTTTGGACATTGTCTGGGAATCAAACACATGACAAGCAAGAAGCCTACCACCAAGCCACTGGAGCCTATCCCAAGAGACATAAGACACAACGCAGGGTACACCCTGGATGGGGTGCAAATCCATTGCAGACATCACTTTACTTTCCCCCTAAATTACTGCCTATGATTTAAGCATGCCGTTTTATTTTCTTGTTGTGTATTGTTGTGTATACTGTGTACTGAAATTATTTTCTATGGATATCATCATCCATTCAAAGAGAATGGTTTCTGAAGCATTTCTGAACTCAGCCAGTTGAAATTCAGTCATATCAGCATCAATGTGTTTGATGTAATGAGAAATGTTTTTTGCTTTGTTTAAGGTGAAAGTAGTGTTTAATTGTTTAGTGCCATTTTTACTGTAATGAAGAAAGGGATTGTGGCTTCAGGGGAGTGCTATGCATTTGAGACATCAACTTCCTGTGCAGTGTGTCATAAAGAGTCATTTTTTTCTGATTTTATTTATATACAACATATGCGGTATAATACTGTATAAAACCAAGCAATGAGCCAAGCAATGTCTACCAGTTTTATTGATTTCAAATTAATAATGTTATGATAATATAACAAGAAATCACACTCATTTGCATTAGAATGGTTGCACAAAGAATGTCTTCACGAGAAATCAAAAATAACTGGCCATGAGACACTAAATCAGTATATTTACACTGTTTAGAATCAGTTTAAATTTGAGGTATCTTAAGAAATATTGGATAATTGTGACAAATTTTATTGGTATTATTCATTTGGCAAAGGGTTCAAGAATAAGTTGCAATTCTTTATATGGCCTTGGTATCAATTCTTTGTACAATTATAAAAAAAAAAAAATCTACAGCAGGTGATGGAAAAGAAGTTCCCTTTTAATTTCTGGGCTGAGATTTCATTTGTTATATTTCATACTTGAGGCTATAGAAGAAGCGACACAGGCACTTGAAAGACACTGAATATGCACATTAAACTTTGTACACAGTCATGCAGTGATATCACATTGGCAACAGGACTTCAAGATGAAGATACCTAAATACTGTGTATAACAGTGTGAGTAATTCCAGCCAATTTGCAGTTAGACGCCTCTTTATACAGAATGCTAAAGCAACAGAAATAAAAGGGAACAAACTTTAGCATCGTATAACTTATATACAGTTAAATATACATTTACACATCTGCAACTATTTTTCTTTAACTATCAAGCTTGTCCATAATTTTTGTAGGAGAAGGCAAAGCCATCCAGTTTGCATAAACACTATCATTGGCATATCTTGTAAATTCTGGATTAGTTGCATCAAGTCTGTTGAGCAGTACCGGGCTCTTCTCAGGCCAGTTCGGGTATGACATGCCTAAAAATGAAAACATATCACTGTTTCTGCACTGAAGGGAAAAAAATTAGAGGGCAGACAGTAAGGCTCTCAAACAAACTCTTTCTTGTTTATGTGCACCACAAATATCAAAATTTAAGTTTAAGAGTGCATGAGAGATGTCTTTGGTCCCAATATTTACATGAAGTGTTTCTATATTCATGCAATAACCTATGATGTGGTATTTTATTGTCTATGTTGTTTTCTTATGTAACATCTATTAGTATTTCTTTATACAATAGAACATAAAGCAATCCAGCCTTACTAGTATGCAACTTTTCGGAATATTTCCTGATGATCAGGGCATGAGGATAGCTGCATAGAAAGTAAGTTTATTGCTAAATACACTAAATGACTAAAGCCTTGCTTATTTAGTCATAATGGAAGAGTTTAATTAAAAAGCCTTACTGCGTCTCTGTTCAGCATTTTGAGCCTACTATAAACACTTAACTTTGGTAATATGTAAAAGATATTACAGAGAATATGAGTATGTAATTTATACCAGACAGATTTTTTCAGATGGGACCTGGTTCTAATGTAAATAAAAAAAAAAACTGTAAACCAAAAGGTAACATTAGCTATTACAAAATAATTATCTGAAACTGTCATGCTTACATTTAGGAACTAATGTAACCTGTGAATGTATTCATGTACATCAGAAGGAGGTCCAAAATAAAAAATCTGATCATTTACACCACATACTAACTCATTTTAAAATCTCACATTTTTTTTTTTTCAGACATCTCTCACGTTCATTCCATTAGCACAATCTCAGCACATCCTCTCTATGGAAGCCATTTAAAGACAAACAGGTTTTATTTTTTTTGTTTTAGAATCGAGTGAATGCATGGGAAATTCTACCATAGAGCTTGTTTTCAATCCAAGTGGAAGGGAGGGTTCGAGGGAGAGGGGCGTTATTACAGTCCACTAGAGGAGTATCCTCTTCAGACAGAGTGTCGTCATATAGCAGTGCGTCTGCAGGAGTGGAAGCTGCCAGATCCAGATAGTCCTTTTAAGAGAGAAAAAAGGGCTATTAAGACTTGAAGGAAGAGTGAGAGACAGAGAGAGAGCTAAATAGTTTAATGACTGATAATGGTTAGCTTAGGAGAGCATGAATCATGTTTTTTAAAAATCAGATTTTTTATATAAAAGCTTTAATATCTTTAAAAGCAAACTAAAAATTTAAATTTTTAATACTTTGCTTCACTTAAGAGTAAAAATAGCTACCAAGACATTATCTTGTTGCTGTAAAAGACAGGGGTAAGACACTTACCTTGAGCAATCTTACCAATATAATAAAACATAACCCATCAAGACCCTCAGTTTTAGTACATGCTAATCAATAGTAAGCACTTTAAAAATAAACTATTTAAACTTTTATAGCTGAATGAGCAACAAATCTGACAGTCTAATAAATCTTGTACTGAAATGCAAGCAAGGTGAAACATATTTCCTAGGGCCATTTGCTCACTTACCCCTGAACATCTTACATGACTTGTGTCAGCACTAAGGAAGTACAAGTGCCTTGGGCTGGTAAAAAACAGGCCCAGGTTTGTTGTCATTTTAGTATGCATATGGGGATGTGAGTATAGGCATTTCTTATTATTCTTACTCTGCTTTTCACCATCATCTTCTCCAGCTCTTTGCTGATCTCACTAAAGGTCGGTCTCTTATCTGGTTCCTGCTTCCAGCAGCGAAGCATCAGATTATACCTGTTTCATAAAAGACAATTCATCAGCCACATTTCATAGTGTGTCATAACCATTTATGTGCCCAATATTCCCTATTTAGTAGTTCACAGGACAATTTATTGGTTTTGTATATTATAACATGCATGGCATTTTGTGCATATCATTTAGATAATGACAAGAAAAATAATTAAACATGCAGTGCACGTTAAACACACATTTCTTCAGTGCAGTTCTCAGGTTTTTCCATCCTGTAGCCAGTCTTGAGTAGATTAAAGAGTCGCTCTGGTGCAATGCCTGGGTACGGATTTCCACCCAGGGTCACGATTTCCCATAAGAGCACTCCGAAGGACCAGCTTAAAACGAAAGAGAGAACCTTTAAAACATTGTCACAGAACTAGTTATTTGAAATCGTTTTCTTGTCATATAATACAGAATATGTACTTACACATCGCTTTGTGTGGTATATATGTGGTCAAACAGGGATTCAATAGCCATCCATTTGACAGGAATACGACCCTGAAAAGTGGGAATACAATATGTTTCAAATATTACTGCACTACACCTCATTAATATGCTATGAGGGTCATTCTATAATTTGGGGTCGATTCCACATCCAATAGATGATAATATATTTATAACAAAACATTTCTTAAAAAATATTTAAGTCATATTTAACTTAATAAGGGAAAGCATGCTATAATATCACACAAAGATTATATGCATCCTATGCTTCACTTAGCTTGAAAATTGTCATAATAAAAATATTTAATATATAGTATATAATATATATTGTATAAAAATTCACCCCACTTGTGATAAAGAGGAAATCTAACTGTTGAGACCAAAACAGGTTTTTTGTACCAGGCTGCAAACATGTTCATTTCTTTTGTAAGTTTATCAAGCTCAATTTACTGTAGTTTGTATATTACAAAGTTATAGTGCATTTTGTCCGGAAGTGGCTGTATGGCTCCTGAGTATCAGCCGAACTTTAAAATGCATTTTTACAGATATGTCATACTGAAGAAATTTACTAACTTGAACCACTATTTGTTCTAGTGAGATGGAACTGTGTTTTTGTTGTTTTTAC
>JAOVVA010000041.1:18976881-18987471 GCA_028565275.1 Leiocassis micropogon | reverse complement strand
CAGAAAGTTTCGCAGTGATCCATACTTGGCATATTCAACGATCAGATACAAGGGGCCTGAACAGACCGCAGACAGACAACGAAAGTAAAAAAGGTTTCTTAAAAAAATTCAAACAGCAATTTCTGAAATGAGAAAATTTGAAATATATATGTTTCTTACCATCCTGGCTACAAGCACCATACATTTTTATTACATGTGGATGGTTGACCTGCTTAAGCAAGGTGAATTCTGACAACAGGTCACGAAGTTCACTGTGAGAAGCGTTTTCTGTATGAAATAGAGAGATACACAGCACTTGTAAAATAACACTTTGCTGCAATTTTGAATTATTGGTGTCATTTATGATACACAGGCTAATAACACATAGATACAATATAACCTTAACCCACATTCATCATTGCCAGTTATTATTATGTAGAAGTGACTGCCTATATGATGTAAAATCTATATTACTAGTTTATTGGTTACTGGTTTTAATTATAATATATAACACAAGCTAATGTTTGGTAGCTTGCTACTGGTACACACTATATAAATTAGCCTAAAGTTGGCTAGTTTGCTATCAAATAGCTGCTGGTAAAGACAACAATACAAAGCTAGTACTTTTGGGCAATGCTAATACTTGGTTTAATAACTTTATATAAGACACCTAGATTAAAATTAACTAACATCTTAGCAAGATTGGGTTGCTTATAGAGAAGTATAGCCTAACAAGATTAATGCTTAGCTGGAAACATTAACACTTTATGCAGACAGCTTGCTAATGGTGCTAAATAAGGAAATGCCAATTATGTATTGTTAGGCATGTGCATTTTTGGTGTATAAGTGTGCCATTTGTTATAAACACACATTTATTTTAAAATCTATCTTTTTTCTATTCAGAATTTGCGTCCGTGACCTTCAGTGTCGGTGCATTTAGATGATAGCAGCCTTTGGTTTTTAGACTTACATTGTTGTTTGTCTTACCTTTCAACATTTTTACAGCTACTGTAGTGTAGCCTGCCTTTCCTTTAAGCCGGAATGCTGTTGCTTTTACGACCTTCCCAAACTCTCCCTCTCCGAGAGTTTTACCCAGGACTAGGTTCTTTCGTGGGAATTCCCACTTCGGATCCTCCTGTTAAGTCAAAACAACAACATCTACACCTGAAAGAATGCTCAAACACTTTACCAGACTTTTTATACACTAGACTGCCCAATAATAAATAAAGCGTTAAAAATCACGTAAAAGCCCTTACAGGTATCTTGAAGGTGTCGATGGCGACCTGGTTTTCCATGGAGTCCAGAGATCCTCGTCGGACATTGTTGGCAGAGTAGCTGATAGGATAGGACTGCGCAGGTCTGCGGAAAGTCATCTCAGCTGAAGCGATGGGTGGTTTGGGGGTGCTCTTGTGATAACGATGGATGAAGTAGGAGGAGAGGAGAATTGAGACGATAAAGGAGAGAAGGACTGCAGTGGCTATGACAGTCTTACACATATCATCGCATATCGCCTCTGTATAAGAAATAAAAAAGCACTACATGTTAATGCCAAAGGACACCTACTGCATGAGTTTGGACAAGAATCTAGAATGATCTAAAATGATCACAATGAGAAGTTAAAATCCAAAAGCATGGTTTATATCAAATTCAATTAACTCTTCCAAGACCATCCACATGATTAATAATGTAAAGTTTGAACACAAGGAGTAAAGCGTTCACCTTCCATATCATCTTGCTCACAAAAACACTTTTCTGAATAGCAATAGCAGGTTCCATGTCCTGCCTTAATGCCAAGCATCAGGCCTCTCTCATGGCCTCCAATAATTGGCTCACCTAACAAGACAACAGAAGCACTAAGTGTGTATAGCTCACAATAATAGACGTAATCAATAATTCACAAAGCATAAAATCCCAAAAGCTGAAGATCTGCTCACGGGTGCAATCCTGCGGACATATGGATATATTTTTGCTTTCAATCACATCACAGTAGCCATCTGGACAAGTACGCAGGTCTGGAGAACAAGTGGAGTACTTTTCTGATATGACTGTAAAAGAATGCAAATGTACAATTTGAAAAGTGTTATATACTGCAAATTATAAATAAAAATTCAAAACAACAATACACTGTACACACACCGTGGTGCAGCTAATGATAAAGATGAACATTAAGACCTACCACCCTTTTCTGTGCTCTGTCTCCACTGACATCTTCCACTGGGAGTTCCCAGGCCTCTAAATGTCTCACACTCCTCACGCTGTCTCTTTGCTGCACAGGCCAACAAGCGCTGCCCCTCTGTCATTAAAGGATCCGCTACAACAGAGTCATACACATACAGCAAGTCAAGCCTAGTGACATTACCTTCCACCAAAGTCCTTTCAGGCAAAGAGAACAACACTTACCTTCGCCTTCAAAACTGATGATGACTGCTGTTTTTGTCTGAAACTTCTTATGCAGCTCATCAGCAACAAGCACATAATGCAGCTCCTGACATTCAGGCCTGTGTAGGGGCTCTGTGTCGTTTACATAGAGAACACCAGACATGTCCTCGAGATTCCGTGCCACATCAACTGCCGTGTAGCAGGACTGAATGTCAGCCGAGATGTTCTTGTCACCCAACTCTAAATGGTATGCAATTTCAATACCCTTGAACTTCAGGCAGTTGTCCACACATACATTGTCAATCTAAAAAGAACCACCCAGAAGGGAAACGGTCATTTAAGTTAAACGATTAGTAATTCACTTTACAAACATTTCTTCATTATTTGTACAATGCCAGAGTACAATGACTTGCAAACAGCATCTGTATTGCTTCAGCAGTCAGAAAATACTGACTGAAATAATGTAAATCTGCAACAATAAACAAGCAATAACTTTGCACCTTGGAGTAGGCCATGGACTTCCGAGAGAGCCCAAAGTTGTAGGAAGTGTTACCGAAGCTTATAGGAACTGGCAAGATGGTAACATTGAAATGCAGCATCAGAGTTCCCTCAGGGCCTTGAAATGTAGTATCATTGACCAGAAAATCCAACTGAAATGAGCGCTTCTCATCCACTAAAATGTTCCTGTTGAGAAGCAACTCTGCACAAGGACAAAAGAGGAAAAATAAATAAACTTCCTGTGAGTAACTCAAAGTGACCAATCAGTTTGAACCAGACAGTGTTTCAGCATCCTTACTGTATTTATAGACTGTGCCTCGCACGTTGCCAAAGATGGGCTTTTCTTCACTGAAATTCTGCTGAATAGTAAATGTGTCTTTAATCCAGGAGTCATTAGTCAAAAGCGTCCATACATACTTATTCTGGCTCTGTTCCTTCTGATAGGTAGAAGTTGTGTCTCTGTCATAAACAAACAGATTGCCAAACACAGCTCCCTGCAAAGGGATAGCAACACTTATTAGACCTTGATTAAACAGGAAGAGACATTGAAAGGCTAAGGGTTCATGACAGCTATTTTTCTGATAAAAACGGGATGAAACATGATTTTAATTGAATTTAAGCTATTTGCATTATCTGGATTTTATAAAATTTGTCACCCACAAAAGGCGTGTAAAATTCAAAACGACATAAAGAGGCTTTAGTATATTGCTCACCTTACTGCGGCTAAATTCTATAAGCACATCCTCAGTGTCTGTGCCATTCACATAGGGGGGATTGTCATCCTCATCATATATGTTGATATGCAGGGGAGTAAGAACAGTATACAATGTCTCTTCTGTCCGTACTAAACATTTTATGAGCAGAAGATAGACCTCCTTTTCCTCACGGTCTAAAGGTGCTGTGACTACCAGCTCAGAAGTGGTGTCATTGACCACAAATGGCCCTGGGGTCTCTGCAAACAAAATAGATAGCATATATAAATAAATACTTGTGAATAAGTATAAGTATGTTTTTCTAGTTATCAGTTATAAATACAGATTTGCTTTAATGTTTAACATAACCCTATAACTTTGGGTTAATAGAATAAAAATCAGCCTTCAGATTTGATGGTACCTGTTTCCACCTCATAGCTGATGGTGTAGTTGGGACAGAGGTTAGCATGGGTAAAGCGACGAAGCTGGCGCAAAGATCCGGGTATGCGGTTCTCCTTGATGTGGGGGTTTGTGTCGCGATCAGGAAAGCACAGTTTCATTTTCTTCATGTGGCCACATGCGGGTGCTGTTGCATTGAAGAATATAAGATTGATCTCCACACTGGGACACTGAGCGCATTGCATTGGGGATACTGTCACTTTCAGGGACAACTTCCTTGCCAGCGCAGGCCAGTTGCTAGCTAGAAGATATATCATCATTGCAAAACATTAAAACAGACTCATGAATGATTATCGAGTCTCTTGGCATTTTTTTTTATATTAAAGAACCACAATAATCATTTACAAGACACGGTATTGCATTCTGTTAACCTAAAGCAAGAAAAGTAAGAAAAAAAATATCTATATCTATACCTATATCTATTTAAACTCACATAATGACTCAAAATCTGTCCAATCCAGAGTTTTGTTCATGTAGATCACTCCTGTCGCAGGGTCGATATAGAACCACGATGCATAAGGAGGTTTCTGAAGTTTCTTCCAGTACAGGCAGAAGTATGGCTGCTCTGAAGCTCTCTCCCGCATGGGATGCACCTGAAGCACTGGTGTACCTGCTGCCTGGCCAATATAGATGCTCTCTGTGTATGTGGGCTGAGGAAAATACAGTCCCCAAGAGCCTGTGATAAATAAAAGGAGCCAGACATGAAGTGATTTGCAGAGCTAGGGTGACAATAATATTGCCTTCAGTAACCAATGGGGCTTTTTCATATTTTGCTATAACTTAACGTAAGCAAAAGAAATAAGAAAAATAAATAATTTTGTCTATTACTTTCATCACTTATTATTTATTTATTAATTGCAGTTAGTAGTTTGTCTTCTTGCTGGCATATTCTATACCCAAGCAAGAAGAATGTTTAATTTCCATTTATTGCACAAGTGCATATTATACAAAGAAATATTGCTGCTTTACAATAAACACACAGTCAAGAACATTATTAGGATCAGGCACTAAAAAGCAGCACTGATGTATAGCAGTATATTAACTAAATGTGAATGGAGGACCCCTCATGTTGCAGTCTGTCCCAGACAAAACTGAACCAGAGGAGAAAACAGATATGAGCCACTCAGGCACAACATTGATTTGTTGGAAAGTTAGAGCTTTAGGTAAACATATATTTTTCCTGATTTAACTTTAGTCAAAAACTGGATTAGTTGATATTACATTGAATATACACACAGTAATCCCCCCCCTCAAACATACACACACACACACTTTATTTTCTTCCTTTTGTTTTAACATTTTTTACCAACTGACCTTTCATATATTTGCAAAGAAATATGGAGCTTGGAAATTTCAGAATATGAATTTTGCATATCTGATGATTCAAAAAATCTAAACCTGAGCAATCTTTAAAAATTCTAATGTTTCAAATGCTTGGCACACTCATGACATTCTCTTATCAGATTCATGAGGTAGTCACCAGGAATTATTTTTCACTTACAGGTGTGCCTTGACAAGAGTTAATCTGTCACATTTCTTACCTTCCTAATGTGCTTTAGTGCAGAGGAAGGGTGGGTACAGAGTCACTAGCCCTATTAGTGCCACTACATCTATTGTCTAAACCCATATTATGACAAGAGTCACTTAATTATAGAGAAAAATCAATCAATCATTACTTTTAATAAAGTAAAAAATCACTTCAGTTGCAGTCTAAAAAAACAGAGGATACGTTTATTAGACTGATCAGCCTCAAAAACCTTAGAGCACACATAGTTCAAGCGGCAGACATATTACAATATTCACTGTTCAGAGAAGACTGTGTGGCAAAGAAACGGCAAAGAAACCATTACTTTTGAAGAAAAACAAACAGGAGAGATTTGCTGTGACCAGAAATCACAAAAATTGGACATCAAAGGAAAACTAAAAGGTGACTTGGTCCGATGAGTGCAAATTTGAGATTTTTGGTTATAACCACCATGTCCTTGTTAAATGTAAAGAGGGTAAAAACACACCGTTTCTGAATGTGTGGTTCCCATTATGAAGCATGGAGATGGTGTGATCGGATGGAGATTCTTTGCTGGTGACACTGTTGGAGTCGAAATTAAGGTCACACTTAACCAGCGTTCCTACCACAGCATTTTTCAGAGACATGCCATCCCATCTGGTTTGCACTTGGTGTGGGACCACCATTTATTTTCCAATAGGACAATAACCCAAAAAACCCAAACACCCCTCTATTTAACCCATTTTTGTTGACAACATAATTCCATATTTGTTCTGTCATAAATTCATAAAGTCTTCAATATTAATAAACAATGTTTAAAACAATAAAATAAAAAACACTCAATAAGAAGGTATATCCAAAACGTTTGACTAACTGTATATTAGGCCAGAGATGAAGCATTTTGGTTTCTAGGGGAAGGCATTTAGCCATTTTTTTAATGCCAGCTTCTATAAACAGTTGTGAAAGGCCATGGAGTAGAGTTTTGGTGAAGTTAAAATGTATTACATAAACCTAAATGAGGTAAGAATACCCAAATTTCTATTAAGCAGCTACTTACTGGCTGGCTAACTAGGAAGAGCATTACTTAATGACATACGCTGAGCATCTATTCAGCATCAATTGCTTAACTTCACTGCTAGAACCTAGTTAATCAAGTGTGATATACTTTAAACAGTTTTATTTGTTGGAACATGCCAAAATCATCTACTTTTCCGTAGAGATACCAGATGCCAACTTGCATAAAAGAAGCATTTTTTTTTTTTTAAATTTGAATTTAGGTTTCTGTTTCAAATTTCAACCACTAACTCACAAAACCACCCCCCTTAGTAAAGTCACTTTAGTGCACAGGGATGCTGCTAGATGTTCAGGCCTCGTTGATATCCTAATATACTGGGCCCCCAATCTTGACAAAGCCGACCATTTTTTAATTGTCATAGCATTTTTAAAGAGCCCCTGTCAATCAAGGGCCCCTGGAATTGTCCAGACATACGCCCCCTTATGGTGCCCCTGTATGTGTATATAATTCACATATTCATATCCAAATACTTTTTTCTCAGTTTCCAAGCTCCACAGAGAATTATCTGTGTGTATACAGCTGTTCATTCATGAGAAAAAGCACGTTACTGAGTGAAATCAAGAAACACATCCAGGTTTTAGATCAAGCGCTTTAGTGAATGACAAGTAAAGCAGTATCTCATATGACACTGACGAGCCTCTTAATGAATTTCTCACATGTCAATATGATGTGGTTTCCATTTCTCCTTGTACTCACCTTGGGAAGTTTAATTATAGTGGATAACATAATACTGTGAAGAAATGAATCATTACCTACAGTGAGACTGTGCGTATTGGGGGGATGGGTAATCTATAAAACACCATAACAGCCCCATGTGCTTTACTGGAAATTGGAGAGGCGAGTGTTCGGCCTGTAATTATATCCCTCTTGTGTTCCTGTCCGACGGCTGTGGGCAGCCACTTAGGAACGTAGTAATATCATTAGCAGACATAGGAACTAGATTTTCTATTTCTGTTGTTGTAGTTTAGGCATTGGATCTGGTTTCAGACACTGATTTGATTTAACTGTGCTGGGATGACAGGAGTTCGAATTGATAGATACAAGACATGGCTTCCTGAAGAATGGAGATACTCCCAGGCACTCTCCAACCTCTTTTATTAAAAGCCTTGCTTAGACACAGACAAACATCAAAAGTAATACAGTTACTTTGTAAGCTATGTATCATTGTAAGGCAGTTGCTTCACTATATTTAATTGTTTAAATCTCCAATACCTGTACCGTTATTTGTGTAATGTAAAAGGAAGGCAAAATATCAGTATCCTATTAGATTCACCAAAGCATAATAATAATGCATAATATTTTCAAAGAGATAAATGTTTAAAAATTAGATTGTGGATTTGCCAATAAATCAGGCAAAGGTTATTGAATTCATATGGCGCTTGCATTTAGAGAGGTTCGTTCTATTGTACATGATTCAGAAACCAAAAAGTTTTCTTCAGGCTTTCAAGGTGATCATCATTAACATATATTTCCTTTAATTTGTGAAGAAATAATTCTGTAAATCTGTGTAGATATGTGAATTCAGAAAAAATATATTAAATAAAATTAAATTAAGTCAATAAAACAGACATTTACTGAATACTAGGGGAAATTATTTTTGAAACATATAGAATATGATACCAATTCAATACCACTACTGTATCGAGTGTACCCTAAGGCTCATAAAAAAAACATACTTTCAGTGATCAAAGTGATGTAAGGGACAGAAAAATTGAACTCAGTGCATGGTTAAGTTAAAGTAGCAGTATGTAGATTTTGGAATTTAGTGAGTTTTATGGCATAAGTTATTGCTAGCCTTTAGCAGAATACCATTGCAACATTAGTTGTGCTGTGCATTTTATGCTCGGAGTAATTTGCTGGTTGTGAGTGGTAATAGAATTTATTGCAATTTAAAGTATTCATATTAAGACCAAAGATTTAATTATCTACTGCAGTTACAGCTTTGCAGTGTTATAGCACTGATATAAAAATATAAACTATGCTTTGTGTAGCAACCTGACTGTTGAAGTAAGTTAGTTGTAAATTTTAACCTAATGTTAGTTATGAGAGAAGATGAGATAACACGTACAAGCATTACATCTCTGCAATGTTACATGCAGATTTTTGGCTATCTGAAGGTGCCAAGATAGAAGATGGGAAGTAATATTGAGGTTAGTTCTTTAGTGCTGCATCACAATAGGATAATGGTGAATAATTGACACCAATACAATGTTGCAAATACAACATCAAAGTAACATTAATTTATAGCATTTATTTCTAAATACTATCATTTATACTAATTACTAAATACTAATAAATACTAATTTATAATAGTGCTAATACTGCAGGTGTTAGTGGCAGAACAATGAGCCAAAGAAGTAGATTTGGTTGATTAATCATGGGAAGATGACAAGCAAATCTGCTCATTAAATGATGAGAGTGAAGAGGTTCAATAATCAACCTCAAGAAGGAAACTGGTTTAAAATAACAAATTATACTTAAAGATGCCTACAAACAGTGCAGATTTTTTTAAAAACATTATTGTTTTTTGTTTTTTGCAGACAAGATCATTGAGTACTAAAGCATAAATTACGCTTTCTAGGGTATATTTGTGGGTTCTAAGTTAGTAATTCTGAACACTTAATAGGAAGAAGGCATTGTAACTACAAGTTAGAAACTATTAGGAAGCATCAGAAAGTGTTGGAAAATAGCAGCTACCTTTATTTTGTTGATAACAGAGATTATCAACAAAGTAAACAATCATCAGTTTGTGGTATTCAGCTAGCCAGCTAACATTAACTAATTAATAACAGTCATTTGAGATCTAATTACAAGGCACATGCAATATGTGTTTCACCATGGATTTGGATATTGACAACATGCATAGCCCTCCAGCGCGGCATCTTACCTGGGGGCGGCACAGGGCATGCAGGAACAAAACAATATAAACATTCAGAATGATAACATTTGTGCAATTGGTTTTCTATTGTTCTGTTGCACGTCACATTTTTCATATCACCGTGTGAGTCATTTAACCTTCTTAGTACCCTGATTCTACTTGTGAGAGAGGCATGGGACTGACTCAGTTGTTCGGGGTCGGGTCTCCCCAGACAAAAAAAAAGTGAATATCTAACCTTGCACAGCTATGCAACTAGTTCAATCAATCACACTATAAAATACTACCAAATAAACCACAGATCATTCATAATACTGTGAATGTATACTATGCTGTATAGTTTTGCAGATATATCTCATATTTCTGTTGTGCGAAATCTTTAAGAATAATATATAACCAGTCTACAGACCCACAAGGTAAAATGGTTTAGTCTTGACTTTTAATTAGGGATGGGTAATGGCCTAGTGTTCGTTGATTAAAAAAAAAAACATTAAGTGCTCAGGTTTGAAAATAAGAAGAAAGAGAAAGAAAAACAAGCAAAAGACAAAGGTATGCAAATATGTTATCTCTTTATGAGTATAATATTATCCATGTAATAAAATAGTCCAGTATAACACTTCAGTTTGTTAAACTGCTGCTTGCTAACACAACATTGGAACTTTTTTTATATAGTTATGATTATTTACTTGTCTGACTAAAGCATAAGAGAGAAAGTTGTTTTTTAATTTTTTTACATTCTTTTATTGGTGGGGTGCTGAAAAACAATTCACCCAAACCACCACACACACTAAAACTACAGTACCACTGCGTTTCAACATACCACTTGAACACTTTATAATATTCAGTTGTGGTGAAATTACCATTATAATTAAGCATGACTTTAGACACTTTAATTGATTTGCCTTTTTTATTTGTTGTGTGCGCTTTTTGTCTTTTTTTGTGAAAATATGCTATGCTTTATGTCATTTTTATAATGAATAATCAAATAAGAATTATTATCTCAATCATTATTACTCAATATAAGAGAAATGAAAAATTTTATATATACAGTGGGGCAAAAAAGTATTTAGTCAGTCACCAATTGTGCAAGTTCTCCCACTTAAAAAGATGAGAAAGGCCTGTAATTTTC
>JAOVVA010000041.1:18959438-18973399 GCA_028565275.1 Leiocassis micropogon | reverse complement strand
TATATTATATTATATTATATTATATTATATTATATTATATTATATTATATTATATTATATTATATTATATTATATTCTCAGCTGACCTGTGCAACACTAATAGAGTAAGGCATAGTGACATACAGTAGACATACAGAAAACAACACATACTCAAAGCATGTAGCCAGAGTTTTTCTAAGGGTTGAGAAAACAACCGAGCCTGTGATACCATAAGGGTGATCACTACATTACGATACTTAGTTTTACTAAAATATAGATAATAAAAATTTCTTACATTTTAATTAAAAGTAAGAAACTATTGTTAGAAACATTCATAAAAATTTATTTAAGAGGTGGATTTCAACCGTTGAGGCATGTATAAAAAAAATTATGTTGCCAATGTACTGTAAGTGTAGAATATAAAAAGACAAAACTCTTCTCTGGAATGCAGTCTAATCAACTTTGTATTTGCGCCATCATGCAAAAGTGGTGACGATAGCAAGAAAATCAGCAAGATTTACACGCTCTCTGAAAGCAACTCAAGACACAGGCTAAACTAAATCATATAATGTAATAAGTGGCTAAATCAAATAGTGTCATGCATCAAATAAGATTTATTGGCCTGCTCTGTCTCAAAAGCAGTGGCTGCTGATGAAAATGATTGTGCTAATGCAGACATAGCAAGGGCCAAGCTTACCATGATCAGCTAGCACTACTTCCTTTGCAGTGAGCAATCTCCTGTGGCCTGATCATGAGAGATTACCACTTGGGTGAGAGTGTAAAAGGTCAGAAGTCATCCCAGTTCAACAGATAGGGTAACAGGGTCATAACCATGGATCCACAAATCAATGTTTCACACACCCAAAACACAAAAGGACTCAGGATTATGTGGATATTGACATACATATTGCTGTATGTCAGCCTTTCCTATGTTGTACAGGTAGAAAAGATGCAGTGGCTACAGAGGTGAATGAAAATTGACTTCTCTGTCAAAATGGTTTTATGGTAAATAAAATTTTTTTGCAATTATTTATCATCTTAAGCAACGAAAAACTCTGCAATATGGCACAGGGAAGAAACCATGAGTATAAACAGTCTGAAGATGAAACCCATCCTCTTCTGGGTGACATTGATATTTTGATCAATACAGTATACAGATGTATAGAGATATGGCCACCATAGCCTACATGTAATAAAAGCATGCAGGATGCATATTAGACATAAGAGTCCTAGAGTCTCATTCTTGTGTTATATTACAGCCTGTGTCTACAACATGGATTTATCCTTTACATAAACCTTATTTTCATATAAATTATGAAAAACAGATCATAAAATGACAGTAATGTACACTGAACTGAAAATCATTAACAAAGCATATATAGTACACTGTGGAGAATTTTATTGAATTTCAGTTGTATTTTAGGAATTTGGTGCTATTTAGTCTAACTTAAAGTAGGTTTAATGCCCAATACCCAGAAGGCCTCTGTGAAAGAACCATACCAGAGAGAAACAGGGCCTGTGGACCAGACACTCAAATTAGGGAAGTAGGCAGGTAGGAGGCAGAGATAGATTTAAACCATTAATGTTAACAAGAAATAATATAACCTAATATAATATCTAAACTAACAATGTACTAATAATACTTACTAATTTTATCTTATTTTATATTATTATACTCCTTTTTTAACCTTAATCAAGTTGAAAACTGTAGAAAACTTTATAAGAGTGTAACCAAAGGATGACCGGTACACACAGAGAGCAAGAAATAAGGAACTTTAATGCAGACTGAGCGTAATGGAAAAGTACAGAAAGTACTTTGCCTAACTAAGATTAACACAGACACTTAGGAAAAAATAAAGAAATAACTTTTACTTCCGTTTATTTTTTTCCAGATGCAAGAGCACAGATGGCCAGGCTTCCTTTTTTATTTAAAGCTAAGAAACAAAGGGATCAATAATCAATAATCAAATCCATTACTATCCCTTACTACTACAACTAACACTTATCACTCTATATTACACTACATAACTAAAATTCATCAATGATGGTTGTGTCTATAATTACTCCATATATACAATCCATATATGTATATGTACATTATCAAACGTCAATGTTTAAAATCATATAGGTTAAGGATCAAATTATGATTTAAGAGAAGAATTATCTTTACTTTTATTTTCTTTAACTTTTTATTAAAGTTTTTTAAATCAGAAAAAAAAAAAAATAATTAAAATAATATAATCTAATGTAATCAAGCATTGACAAAATTAATCATATTGATCCTAACCGTAATTAAGTTCTGCAATTAATCATTATATCACATGTAATCTTCAGATCATAAAAAAAGTATAATACAAATAAAAATTAATAAATAAATTATTTATTTCAATAACTTTAAGCATACTACGGACAGTTGAGACATGACTGTTGGGAAAGGAACAAAAAAATAGGAAAATAAGAATAAGATTATTACGCATCTTGGAAAAATGTCAAAACTTTCTCTGATGGAAAAATTAAGCCGTCTGCACTAGTGGTCGAAATTCTGGTTAGGAAAAGAGGTACAAACCAAACTCTCTTCGAAAAAAGGAAAAAGCATAATTAAATTTTTGGAGGCCCAATAAGACTGACCCAGACATGAATAAATAATAAATAAAAGATGAGATAAGAGGGGGAAAGAATGGAATTGGGAGTTACACACCACTAGGCTGAACAGATTAACATATACCTATTGAATATTAAATAAAAATTTGGTCGAATAAAAGAACAGCGATGGAGCGATGAGGCACTCATCAGGTATATAAACCCATGAAAAATAAGGAAGTTATGAACTTCGACAACCCCATAGTTAGAGCTTTTTCTGGAGGGTCTGTCTTTCTGGCCGGTTCAGAGCTGTCTATCTATGTTTGTCTTCAATAAACTTCTTTGCTTTTAATCTACTTAAAAGTTGTTTGGTTTTGTTTAAAATTTGGTGAGATAAAAAAAAACTTGCCACGAAAACTATGCCTACTGACAATTAAAAAATGCCTAACAATCATAAAAATAACAAAACATTTCAAAGAATCTGACACAGATTTGTTATATTACTCCAGTGATATTTTATAATATCATAAATTAAATATCATAACCCTGTTACAAAAAATGATGCATTCTTATCAAAGCAGGAAAAAAACACCCAAAGTCACAAAGGAAAAAACGCAGATCTGAACAAAAAAATTCTCATTGTTACACTGATGTTTTCCATGATATCTAACAATGTTCATCCAGAAATGTTGCTGAATATTTAATGTGTGGTATATGATATTAAACGTGAGCTCATTCTGATATGACAGTATAGTGAGACAACACCCTGGTATCAATTCCATTGTCCAGTAAACAGTGTTTCTTGGGTCTCCTACATGGTTAGTCTGTTCAGGTCCTGACTCAAAGGACAGTAATATATGATTTGTTCTACAGACCAGACTGCCCCACCCAATGCGTTTTCCATGAGTAAACATAAATCTAATGCTGGATCAAAACAACTGAGTATAAAAGAGACACCAAAACCATAAGCCCAGCCTTGTTAGCAACATAAGTCTTATGCTCTTCTGATGCAAATACATTGCATCAACATAAAATGGCTCTATAAAAAAAGGATGAGTAATCAAAACACAGAATAATTCCAGTAATCTAGCTACAGTGCAAATGTCAAAGTGTGGGCTGAAACATCAGACAGTGATAGTGGATTATTTCCCTTACTACCCATATAGTCAAAACTCGTTACTTTTGTACCATCCATTTTCATTGGGTGACATGTCATAAAATAAATGAGATCTATTTTCTAGGAGGAGCTGCCAACCATCTCGTGTCTTTAATGAGTGATTTTAAGCCTCATCTGTTATCAGAGCTGTGTGCTCTATTATTTTACTGCCAGTATTTTCCCTTCAGAAGACAAACACACCATGTTTGTTGAGAGTTCTGCCCACCTGCTGCACACCTGCCCTCTGACGGCCACTCAACCTTTGTTTTCTGAACTGTCAGGAAATAGGGCACTGTACCATTATCAACATGGGCTGTTTTATGAAACACACTTCTCAAAAAACAAAAAAAAGATCTCACAACAGGACAGCATCTCATGTGCAAATACTGTGAGTAATCACATTGAAAAAAGAAATATTATATTCTATGAGAGCATTTTATGATGAAGACGTTAAAACAAGATTTAAACTGTATTGAAAACAGATTGGGAAAAAGCTCTACTCTTTATGTATTAAGTCTTTGAAATGAAGTTCTGCAAAGACTGCACAGTAATTCCCAGTAATCAATTTCAGAACCTAATCAACTGACCATAGTAAAGTAATGTGGCAAAAATCATTTTCATTAGTTCCCCCCCGCCCCCCAACCTGACCTCTTAGGCATTAGGCATACTTCACAGCAAGCAGTAACAAATCACACAGTAATTTTTTTCTTTTTTAAAATAAGCATCTTACAAAAGTTATGCACCAAATAATTACGAACAAATAAAAAAAAAATAGTTTTATTTCATATTCTGCAGAGATTAAACTGCCTTGGAGAATAATAAAAAAATAAGATAAATAATAACAATAACAAAAAATGGAATTTATATTAGAATTTTTTTTCAGTTTAAATTCAACACAATGCAAGTCCAGATATGAGGAAGCCAACAGCGTAAACTGAATTCATATGTTTTGTGCTTGCATGTGGATTACACATATTACAATAAACTTTGTAAATAAAACAAATAATATTGAATGAATCATATCACTTTAATAAAGTATATTTTCAGTTGATCATAACTGATATTTTATTTTAAGCTTGATCATTTACTGATCAGAGTGTCACAGCTCAGCCTTACAAAGGGGGAATATTGAAACTGTGCTCACAGGCAGGCACACAAAGCTCCATGCTTTCTGGATGACCAAAATAGCAATGAAACCTCTGCTATGTACTACTTTTGCCTGCACTCAAACTGCATAAGTGTGATTATTCCCTGTTAATGTAACTAGCCACAGAGCCTTATCTACATACCTCTAAGCTATGAGTTACAATTTAAATATAGTCATTTTTCAGAGGGTAGTGTTAGTGCAGTTGCACTGAGGGTTTTAAATGGGATTATAAAATATAGCAGGGTATATATGGCTTGTGTAAAGCATGTGCTCTAATTTCTGTGGCTGCAATACAGCTTTCCACTTATAACAGGGTAATGGCATATTCTCTTTGAGTGAAAATAAGTAAGAGAGATGCTCTAGGACACAATTAAACCTACAGGATTTACAATGTCTAGTTGTACAAAAGGCAACATAAATGTGTGTTTTGTGTGACTATTTTCTCTCTTTGTATTTTCAATGAGCTAAAACTGTGTTTTATTTTTTAGGCTTCCAAATTCTATATTGAGGTGCTCGCCCTGTGATTCCAGTGCATCACTGCCAAGACCTAAAAAAAAAAGGTAAACGCTAGAGCCCTTAGGGGGAACTATATTGTCCTCCTTGGAAGAACTGTAAAAATTCTATATAAGACCTGACAAAGATAAAGTACTGAAGTAGCATTTTTTTAGGAAAAGGACAACCCTAAACAAAAGACGTTTTTCTAAGAATGTACAATAACTGATCAAAACAAGCCACAAAAGCTGTTGCTGTTATAAATTCCTAATGTGGGTATTTGATTACTAAACAACATATTTATTCTTACATAATAATTACTAACTCTTTAACAAGAGACAGAAGCATGTTCATGTTCTTATGTCTCTTCTTTGTGTTCTGATTATTGGATCATGTCTTTTTCTGTGTGGGTTGATGTGGTCTGAGTTTTTGGTGTAGCTATTATGAAGCCAAAGGCAATTTCCAGTGGTCGAAATGGACAATAAAGTTTACCATATTGGAAAATTGTGACCTTAGTATTAGACGGTTTTATCCACCATTCAGTCTGAACCTCATTAGAGTAAAGTCATATGATACGTGGTTATGACTTGGGTAACTTTAAATGGAACAAGTGCAAATGCGCAATAATAGCTTCACGAAGTGGTTGAAACAGACGTATGTATTATTTATTAGTTTAAATTAAAATAATGTTGTAAAGTCTGCGTAGGACACTAAGCTCAAAGCTCAGACTTACCTTCCCAGAGAAGCAAGAGGACCAGGACGGTGTCTCCCCACAGCGTAAAAACCCGCGTCCTACCCATGTCGCACTGTCATAAGGGTGATTTCACAACAATCAGCTAAATCAACCCGATCAAACCCGGAGCGCTTTTGTTTTGGGGAGAAAAAAAACAGACCACAAAATATAATAAAAGGTAAACGTTTTGTTTTTTTTTGTTATGCAGGAGTCCAAAGAAGTCCGTATGCTGAGTATCCCATTGACGGGCTGCTGAGAGTGTGCGTGTGCGCGCGCGCGTGCGTCTGCGTATGTGTGTGTGCGCGCGCGCGCGCGCGTGTGTGTGTGTGTGTGTGTGCGGAAACGCAGGGGGAGGATCAACTTAGGCATAATGTTGAGCGCGCACGCAGCTACAGCATCACCGACATTCTCGGATTCCCTAAACAAAGTCTTAGAGGCTAATTAAAGGACATGTATGGACCACTGAACAGATCTAACATAATGTAACATGTAACATTCCCAGGGTTGAATTAACACATGTACGTGGCATCATCACCTATTTTAGCTTTTCGTAGGAAATGGTAGGCTGAGCAAATCAGTCCCGTGCTTGAAAGACACTGATCGACGCTTTAAGTTACCCTGAACCAAAGAAGATGTTTTCCATTAATTTGACGTAACATATTTTATAGGCCATTGTCCCAATAAAGAATGCTTATGTTGGTTTTCCCAGGCAAGATGCAATCACTCTGATTTAAGAACAGAAGAAGCTTATGACAGTATACATGAGCAGTAAACAGGGAAAACAAGATGTTGCACTGATTAAATATCAGCAGAACAAGACAGCTAAATGGAGATGGCTGCTAAATAGAAATTATCTAGTAGGCTGGATATATGATTGTTTATCCCATGTATAGGTTGTAGCTTAATGTTTTTTCTATGATAAATTTACAAAAAAATGAGATTACAGTCTAGATAACATTCTTAAATTTAAATGATGTATGTAAAAAAAAAAGAAATTAAATTGTGAAGTAAGTTGTAATTCCATTACTGGTTTTCAGTAATAAGGACAAACAAGAGAAAAATATTTATGATATTATTATTATCAATCTTCTATAACGCTTATCCTGTGCAGGGTTGCGGGGCGCCTGGAGCCTATCCTAAAAGAAATGGCATGAGGCGGGGTACATCCTTGACAGGTTGCCAATCCATCACATGGAACACACACACACACACACACACACACACACACACACACACACACAACGGACAATTTGGGATTGCCAATTTGCCTAATCTGTATGTATTTGGACTGTAGGAGGAAACAGCATTACCCGGAGGAAACCCACCAAGCACGGGGAGAACATGCAAACTCCATGCACACAGACCCGAGGTGGGAATCAAATCCTGACCCTGGAGGTGCAAGACCACAGTGCTAACGACTACGCCACGTGCCGCCTTTCCGATTATTATTATAATTAGTAGTAGTAGTAGCAGTAGTAGGAATAGTAGTAATAGTACCTATCTATTAAATGTTTCTTTTAAATACTTGTTTTCCGTGCCCCTTCTAATTACAGAAAAAAAGCTTCATGAAGTTTTTAGAAATTGAGTCCACTGCAGTACAGGTGGTCTGTATGTTATGGGCTAGTGTTAAGACTACTTTAGTAAAGCTGAATCATGCACTCAACACAGCTGAGTAAATGCCCAGCCCTGCCCTGGGATATTACACAATGCACCAGTTTTATTAAAGAGCACAAAATGGCATGCAAAATAGCTGCAATGGAACATACAGAAGCCTTAGGCTGAAAAATAGACCAGCTCTGGGACCAGTGCTCCAAGTCAATGAGGCTTTGCACATAAATCCACAATGTTTACACCCACAATTTGAAAGAGCTATAATTCGGTTTGTTGCATGTTAGTCTGGCAGGTAATTCTCTACCAAAGCACCCTGCACTCCCTGCTGCTGGTACCTGGACCGTCACCTTCTTCTGTTCAAAACATAAAATAAACATTTCGCAGCAGTCTACCTACAGTACCTATACTGTATATTCCTACTACACATACCTCACATTATTCTGGTGAAGTTGGGCCAACTATAGTATTTTTGTACATCCTCCATTAGTGGTGGCACGATGGTTTAGTGGTTATCACTGTCACCTTGCACCTTCAGGGTTGGGGTTTGATTCCCGCCTTTGGTCTGTGTGCATGGAGTTTGCTTGTACTTTCCGTGCTTATTGGGTTTTCCCAAATTGCCCATGCTTGGTGTTACCAAATTTCCCATAGTGTGTGTGTGTGTGTGTGCCCTGTGATGGATTGGAACCCTGTCTGTGGTGTACCCCACCTCGTGCCCAACATCTCCTGGGATAGGCTCCAGCCACCTCACAACCCTGTATGGGATAAGCAGTATAGAAGATAAATGAATTAAATGAAATGAACCCTGTAAAAAAAATCTACCCTGGTGGTCTGGAATGTAAGACAAGTGACATCTGTAACCAGGGTTTTACAATTGAATAGAGGACAGAAGGCCATGTGGGCTACTCAGTATAATGATAAAGACATGAGAAAAAGTTTTACATAGTGCCTATTTTTTAATAGGCTATGTACATGGATTCACGGTCATAAGGTGATGACTTATATGGCAAGGAAACAGTACAGAGAACGCTCAAATACTTCCTGGCAGTGCTTAGTTTTAGAGATGGGTGTTACTACCAAAAGAAAATATATTAAGCCACTAATGTAACATATTGAAGCAAACTATTCTGACCCAATGACTATTTAGCACTATTAATCAATGCAGTATATTATTGTTCCTCTTGAGTTTGGTTGTTGAGCTGGCAATGGAAGTGAGGTTACTCTCTCTGATTAGCAGATCACCTCAGTCTCATCACTTGTGGCTCTGCCTCTGTGTCTGGCAACAGTCCACGATAACACCACAGTTACACAGTGACTGCTGAACAGAGGTCTACTAAAAACTATATGAAGATTAAAAATGCCACATCAGTAATGTTTTCCTGTGTACATACAAAAATGACAGCACAAACAATATGGAAACGCATTGCAAATACAAAAACACATGCAAAAGCTAAAGCACATGGAAAAGGCTATAGGTAAATTAATTGGTGCTAATATTTACTATGCAACTTTATTCTATTTCTGTAATAATGCACAACACAATAGTTCTAATAACATCAAAACAAACAGTTACACTGACTGACGTTTCATTCATTGGGAGCTCTTGGTTGCTGCAGCCGCTAGACCAAATCGAGCTCATCACCCCCCGCCCCAAATGTCCCCAGAGCACTTCTGGTGTAGCAAATCTCTTTTAAAGATTTTCTTTTTTCATGTTCTGACATTTTTGTGTTTTTGTTGTTTGGAGCATATTTCTGTAATATCTGCACTTTGATATTTTTGTTTGCTTTTTGGTTTCACAGCACGTTTCTGTAATGTTTGTGTTTTTCACTTTTTATGTGCTTTGTCCCTAGGGGCGTCCAATGCTTTCCTAAAAGTAACAATGCAATTGAATTAAAAGATGCACTACGCTGGTGTACATTCAGGACTTAGTGACTCATTTATTTAGTTGCAGTCTAATGTTGTTCTTAATCACAAATGCAAAGGCAGAATTTTGGTCCTGTTAATAAATCTTAAAGTTACTACTTAAAGTTACACTTATTTCTTTTAGCCCAAGTAATGAACATTTGCTCTCAAAAGAGACTTGTGATAAGCAATTTATAGCTAATACACACAAATAAAATACATTTTTGCATTAATAGAGTGCATAGATTGACGTTGCTCCATTTTGTAGGAATATTATCACACTGTCAATATATTTCTTATAGGAAGACAGTGTTTATGTAGCTTTACTTAAAAGGGCACATGACAGAGCCTAAAAGGTCTCTATTAACAAAGACGAATTTAGTCTACAGTAGCCATAACATGTGAATTTGAGACATTGTCAATAGTAATCAATAAAGACAAGCAAACACAAAGCAAGATCCATGACACATGTCCACAGTGAGTTTCTCTTGTAAAATTAGCTTATTCAAATGAGATTCTATTTCACTCCTTCTTAAAAACCAGGTTCGGTGAATTTCACCTGGTCACCTACTTCATTTTCTCCAGTAGACCATTCTTTTATCTTTTAATTTTTTCTGGTAACTACCACATCCCCTTCTATCAGACAGGTGAGGGGCCTTTGGTGCCATGCTGCTAGCACATTTGAGAGCCTTACTTCCTTAACTCCTGCCGCTCTACACTAGTAGGCAGTAGCTGGCTCATGTACCATACAGCAAGACCTGCAGTTGTGCAGCCAATGTCTGAATTCCCTAAAAGCCAAAGACAGGCATCAACAATGTGTTTGCCATCTTAAATGTGATGGCAGTTTGCATTAACCATCTTAAGGCCACGACCTGTGGTTGAGACATCATTTGCACTGATACAGCATGCTGTCAGATTTAGATTCAGTGGAAGCTCCTCAAGTGGGCCCATTCATGGTTATTCTCACTGAGGCTTACTGTACTCATTGGCATATGTATATCAATTCATTCTCAATTGTGCCTCTCTCTGGAGAGCCAGACGGCTAGCTGATAAAGGCAGCTCTTACAGGTCAAACTGTCTAGCTCCCATTCACACTAAAGGTGTACTGTATTTGGTGGCTACTGCAGTGTGCAAGAACCGTGCATGAAATTGAACTGGGGGATCATTAATTTATTTATAACTTTCTGAAAAAGCAACGCACCACCATGAGCCATGCCCCTCAAAACCCTAAAGTGGAAATTCTCTCAGTGTGCTGGAGCACCTTACAGCCTATGCAGGATGCGGAAAGTGAAGTGAAACTGAAACTGTCTTTTTGCTAGTGACAACCTCAGGGGAAATAATAACTTTGTCTTGCATGCACTGGTGGAAATGTAATTTGAGGGGTTGCCGTTACCTTAGGCAAAAACCTGGTTTTCAAACAGACTATTTCTTCCATTTTCATTGAGTAAAGACATGGGTATATCCATGTCTAACATGACATAGACCATTGGGTGATGGATGTCATTGCCATGGCCTAGTGGCAGGCTGACTGCCCAAACTGCCACACTACAAGGAGTGTCTCGCCCCTATGGGCCTCACTTAAAAACATGCTGCTCCAGGATGACTGGCTTGTCTGCACACAGTAAGGCCCAGTTAATGTTTACCACCTCTGGTCATCTGGTGTTTAAAGAACTGGGCGTAGCTAGTGATACTAAGTTTGAATATGCTTACACATTAATGTTAGTAGTATATTTAGTTTAGTTTTCCATCTAGAGTATTTTCTAATTCTAATGAACAAAACAAGAAAACAGAAACATTTCACATTTTCATCTCCTAGTGTGACACCCATAATTACACATAACAAAAAACACACTGCCATTATGATCTGTAGTATATCAATGCTTATTACTCCATTTCCTTTATTATTTAATCAACTTTATTCTAGGACTACTGTAGTTAATTTGATCAGCTCCAAATGAAAAGCTTTCTCCTAATCTAACAGAGACATATTTTGATTGAATTTTCAGGACAATAGTAAAAGATAATTCAAAAGATTCAAACTTTTGATAGCTATGTAAACAAAAAGAACAACAACAACAGTTACAATAACCAAGTAATGTCTGTTAAGTAACTTTCTCTTTTTATGGAACAAGACATAATGCAGTTTGTTAATGAGAGGACGTCTGAAAATGTTCCATGTGAAGCTGCTTCTGAGAACTCTCATGCAGAGAAATTAAATCTTCCCATTCTGACTAACGCTCCCTTGATAACCACTCACAGCTGGGAGAGAGGTTGGAGATGCTGTTAAACATTTATTATTCAAATTTCTTTTATCAGAGTTAATAAGTGAAGCTTGTACTGACTTTGCCTTATTTGATGTAGATCCACTTGTGAAAAAAAACGAGAACCAGCAAGGTAATTTTCCTGATTTTGCATTAGTGAGTCTGAAAAGTGTGCCCTTATTAGAGCTACTCCTTGGTGAGCAGTCCAGCTTGACCCCTATTAAAAGACTGTCAGCTGAAGAGCAGATGGTACTCACTCTCTGTCTTACAGCCCTGAAGGGGGCTGACTATGGCAACCGGTTCAAAATGGTCACCCTCGAAGTGGCAGAATCACTTATTCTAATTTGTTAAGTACTACTTCAGCCCCAATGATTTAATCAGTACATTCAGAGCCTTATGCAACTGACAACAAATAAAAACCCAGGTGTCTGCAGGAACCAGTAAATCAGACAGGCAGGTTTCAGCACAGATACCTTTTTACTAATTGGGAACGGGAATAACCTACATTCAGTTTTATGAATTAAATGAATACATCACGGCTAACACAGAAACATTAATTTGAATAATAAAAAAAACACCATATTTGGAAGTTGGGTCATCTCGCTCTACATAATTAAACAAAAGACAAACTTAGATTTTAAGGAAAAAATGTTTGCGGTAAAGCAAATAAGCGATAAAGATCCAGAGTACAGTTCCCCACAGGCTCTGGAACAGTGGCTCCCAGTGACTGTCCTGGTTGCGCATCTCCCAGCTGAAAGGAAAGTAAAAGCCCAGCAGGGAATGGCCCACATACACCATGATGGAGTTCATTCCTGAAAACCAGTTCACACTAAATTAACAAATTGGTTCCTCCATCAAATGTATAAATATATATATTTATAATATAAATATATAAGACATTAGGAAATGTGTTGAAATATTAAAAACACTTCCATATAAAGTGCTACAAGAGCTGCATATAAGGATACAAGTACATTGTAATGTCATTAGTTGTGCATGAGTTTCCTGCTTGATCGCACCAGGATAAATGAAAGGTTGGCCACCCCACCATCCCTTGATGTCCACCACAAAATACATCATACCCAGCAACACAAAGGACATAGAGCCCATAAAGGCCACATAGGACAGGGACCTAGAAGATGAGTGAAACAAACAAAATGGTTAAATGTAGAATGCTAGAAAAGTTGTACAAATTTTAAATGTAGAATGAACTGTTCTTCTGGCAAGAACCTGAACCCATAATAAACCATTCAAGAGTTTTCCCGAAAAGTGTAGATGTGTTTTTTTATTTTGGTAATGTCTTGTTTAAATTTATAATGACTTCTTGATATTTTTTTCAATCTACAATTCCAGGCATTAATTAAATATGAAGGTAAGTTAAAGGCTCATGGTTTAGTTGTACTTTAGTTTGTACCTGTGAGGAAGCCTAGTAGTCTAAGAGTATAATATGATATGATATGATATGATATAACATAACATAATTCTTCCTTGCTTTTACAGTCTTCCTTATATATATATTCCAGATTTTGTTCATTTGAAAGGCAGGGTTTTAATAACATTAAAACTTTTCACACATGCACAAAGGACACATATCAGTATTTTATAGTGTATTCAGCAGGGCCACAATAGACTGAACAAACAATAATGATAAAGAAAACAAATTACAAAGAAACAGATAAATAATTTACAATGCACAGAATGTGTCCTGAGATTATGCCTAAGAGAAACATTAGCATCCAAAGTGAATGTTTGGCATTTGCTCAAAAAAAGAAAATCCAGAGGTCTGCCAACAAATCACATTCCTGTCGGTTCCTAAGTACGAGGATGCTGGCTGGAATTTTTGTCTAATGTAAAATGGCTGCATCCCAGGGTGCTCCAGCAGGCATTTCTTATGTCAGCTGACGCGGAGCCAAAACTGACTCTCAGCTCATGGTTAATTACTTTTAGGAATCAAGACAGACACTCTCAGGGGCTCAATAAGCTGCATATTATGATCTGTCCATTAAACTCAGGTATGTAATTGAGTTAGATGTGCATAGATGGAAGAAAGTCTCAAGTCTCAAGACAAAACATGCACCACACACACACACACCCACACACACC
>JAOVVA010000041.1:18872401-18913152 GCA_028565275.1 Leiocassis micropogon | reverse complement strand
TAACTGATTACTTTTTAATGACAGTAATTTTGTAATGTAATTAGTTACTTTAAAAAGTAACGTCCCCCAACACTGGTTGTTACACACCAAAATGTCAGTTCTAGCGCTAGCCAAACGTTGTCGTTGGCTGTTTTTGGTCACAATGGCATTAAATTGGCCACTGTTGAGCATGTCACATTTTGCATTCCAAGAGTGCTAATCCTCTGACCAATTCATTGTTTTATGATGTTAGTTTGTTGTCTGGGGTTGGTAACTGCCTTAAAGTACTACACATTACAGACACAGGCAGTGTTTATCAATATCACGCATAGAGTTCATCACAGAAGCCACTTGAACTGACTCACTCAGTGTCTGGTACTCTTTGATGCTGTCTAGGACTTGTTTATGTGTGAGGCCATGTGTAGGCAGGCACTTTGTGTAGCTCATTCCTTCCTTCAGCGTGCACAGGCTCATTGACATGTCATCCAGAGCCTTGTTCAGCTGCTTCTGAATCTTCAAAGAGACAGAAAAAAGTTAATACCAATAAATAATCACCCCACTTTGGTGATCCATTTAAACTGTCTGCCAGTATTTTCTAATAACATGCTGCATTCATCTTGCCATCAATTTTGACTAACTTCCCTGTGCCCGGTGCATAAGAGATCCACTACCATGATTTACAGTGGGGATGATGTACTGTTTACTGTAGGCCTTGTTGACTCTTCTCCAAACATTTAAACATTTATACTGTAGTTGTGACACTCCAAATGACTCTGCTCCAATAGCTGTGAGGCTTGTCTAGGTGATGTCTATTATCTATATCCTTTTTCTTTGTCTTTTGTAAAAAAATATACAAGATTTTAATGCAGCCCAAAATCATGCAAGATAAGCACTTCTGAATAAATAGGTCTTAAGACACGATTTGAATGTGGTTAGAGAGTCTGTGAACTATGTAACAGAGTAACTATGTGGAACTTATAAACTAGTTTAGGGAACTACCTAAACTTACAGAAAACGTACACATTCATTAAAGATAGTACACTTACACTCATATGTTATTATTAAAGTATAGTCTACTGAGCTAAGAATATGAAAGAATAAAAAAAAAGTTAAATTAGATACATAATAAGCAGCTGATGACCCAAATACACTGTGATCCTGATATCACAGTGTCACAATACAAACTATGTCACTTGTGCTACGGATGTGGATGGGTATGAGTCAGAATGTGTTACTGCAACAACAAAAGGAAACCGTGAAACCTCTTTTAGGGAAGTATAAAAAAGCCAACCAAAAAGAACCACAAAGCACTTACTGATGCGCCAACAAACGGAATTTTTCTGATGAGTCGAAAGCACTGCTTCTTGGTTCGAGACAGCAAACCTGCAGACCGGCACACAAACAGCAGAACATGTGACATATTTTAGGGATGTATATGCATTAACACCACGAATAATGATAATAAAAAAGTCAGAAGGTTTAACCCTTTATAGACTAGTGTACACTTCCACTCAAAAGTTTGGACACACCTTCTAATTACATGGTCTTTCTCGATTTTTATTTCTTTCTACATTGTAAAATAATGCTGATGCCATCCCAAATATGCAATAAACTTTGAAAAGTTGATACTTCTGCTACTAATCTTCTGTAAAGCCTTCATAACAGCTTATAACTTTTGACTGGTACTGTATATGTAGATACAGTAGAGTATANNNAGAGAGAGAGAGAGTATTTTATATATATATATATATATAAAACACAGATAAAGTTAAAGGTATTTGTAAGTTACCAAATGTGGTTCCTGATTAAGGGTTAATTTTACATAATTGGGACTGACCATCTGTGTACAGATTAAGGTTGATAACGTATTATCCTGCTCTACATTATGTTCCATGGCAAGCTTATTTATCATCTACAAGAAAATGAAAATGAAATGAATTATGTAAATATTCAGATAAGTGCTGTCTGGAATTTTGTTTCCAGTGTCTGCTGAAAATCTAGTGTACTGGATAATAAAACTACTACCATAAATCTATCAAATTAGTCTTATAAAATTATCTTGGAAACTTTCTGGGACAATTCCACTAGCAAGTGACTGAGCTGAGCTCGCAAGTAAGCTGAGACTACTTACTCTCCTTCTGAAACAGGAAGCCTTTTAGCCAGACTGCTGCAAGGGTAGACACCAATGTTGATGCGATGACCTGCCATGGCTCCAAACCAGCACACGTAGAGTTAATGTAATGCTTAAACTCCTCCACATACAACAGAAGCATCTCCTTATAAACCTCCAAAGCTCTCTGAGAACAGAATTAGAAAGACAGTTAATTAACAGTTATTCAGTAGCAGCACAGTGTTGTCCCCTTATTCTTATTGTTCCAGATTTCTAGGTTGGTTAGGAGGTTGAATTACTTTCTATGCACAATTTCAGCTGTCTTCCCTGCATCTATATGAAATTCCTCTGGGTTCTCCAGTCTCCTCCCACTGCCCAGAAAATGTACTCAGGTGGGTTAGTTATGCTAAATTGGCCCTGGGTATGACTTTGTATGAATTGTGCCTTGTTATTGACAGGCATCCAAGCCAGGGTGTATATTCCTGTCTCCTGTCCGATTGTCCTGCGATCAGGGTCTGAAACCTCCACAACTTGATTCTCTGGCTCCCCTGTCCAAGATAAAGCTGTAGCTCAGAAGGAATGAATGCTTTGAAACATTTTGTCCGTTCCATTCCTGATTTACTTTCAACTAATGTTTATTAACAAAGTGTGCAAAATTTAAAACCAAGGTAATGGGTGGGACCTGAGAGGTTAAGAAACAGGTTCTGTGGGTTTTTTTTATTTTTTTTACTATGACCTACCTTAGTAGACACCCTATGTTTTTAGTACAAACTCAAAAAGTTTAAGTCGGTAAAATATTCCAGTATTACACCAAAAAATTCTAAATTACAGATAAATATTTGTATACCAGAAAAGAAAGCAGAATATTATATAAATGACCACTTTTTAGACATTTATTTTTTTTAAAAAAAGGAAGTTGATGGATTTTCTATGCAAAAAGGAGCAGGTGCAACAAAGTCCTCAGAAGAACTGTGGTGGTTCTGCAGGATGCTCAGTAAAACTTAGTAGTTAGTTTCCCTATATAAAACTGCACAAATTGTACCTGATACGAAAGGGTCCTCAAAGCATTCCTCACACCAAATACTGACTTTGTTTCATTAATTACTGCTTACTGGGTTATATAGTTTTTCAGCACTGTATGTAAAATAGTAACATGGTAATTACCACCTCTGCATACACAAATTCGAACAATAGTAGACAGTACACTGAATCCTGACATTGACCTATTACACACGTTTTGCTGTTTCTTATCAATTATATATGACCTATGTCCGACTGAACAACCAGTTCAATATCCAACTGAAACAGAATCATACAGCATAACAACCCATAAAAATGATGCAAGAGCATTTACAAAAATCAAGTAACAATTTTTTGTGCTAATGTTTTGCTCTAATTTTAGAGTAAATTAAGTAATTGCTAATTTTGAAGAATACAATGTTACTGACTATATAATTAAAACGTATATTTATATTTTCTTAAAAAGACACAGGTACACCACAGGGCTTTTATAAAGGCTTTGCTTTGTGATATGCACATCTATCTTCCTTAAACGCCTTTTGCTAGATAATGCAGGTGGGTTAGGCTGAAGGTTCTGTAGATAATAACTTAGATAACCCCGCTTTTATAATATCTGACTTAAAGTGTCAGCACGTAGTGCTATCTTGAATAACCATTGCTGACTTGGTTCTGATAAGATATTGGATCAAATTAGACAATTAGAAATAACTGGTATGTAATTTCAATATTACTTATAATGCATTCCAAGAATTACTTTTTCAGCTGTCTACTGTACTTAAAAGCTACACCTAGTTCTAGATACTTGCCATTGTGAATAAACAAGCAAAAAGCGCCAGGAATCACCAAGATACCAGGTATCGTCGAAACAAAAATGTGAACTGATCAGTTGGCTCCATCTGAAAGCACAGCACTTTCACTGCACTTTCACACACTTCTCAACACAAAATGGAATTCCTTGTGTCGAAGTATTATCAATGTAAATATCTCATTCAGTCACTCTCTATACTATCCCGTATTGGGTTGAAGGAGTCCTGGAGCCTACCCCATAAGACTAAGGGCACGAGGTGGGGTATACCCTGGACGGGGTGCCAATCCATCACAGGGCATACAATATCAATATAATTAATAACATTATTCATGAAGTTGTTGTAGTCCCTGCCTAAGACCAAGCCCAGTGAACAAAAGTTTAACTCCTTGCTCCGACAAGCATGACATGTTGAGCCAAGACTAGAAAGCAGTTAAACAGGTCAGAGAAAACAACAGAAACTTTTGGCAAAGATTACATGCCATTGTGCCTCAAGTCTTAGGTCTCTAAACACAATACAGAAGCAATGTACTGTAGGAACATAAGGTTACCACAAGTCCCTGGATAACTGTTTATGTAGGTTCAGTATTCATTCCTCGCAAAAAAATGAAAATCCTTAAACCAGACAGAGGCCTTTTCTTGTACCATTTAACATACTTTCACGGAACTAGTCACAGTGATAGTTTTGGGCCGGCTGTGGCACCATTTCCTCAAGCAGGTCCTCAAGCTGGCTTTTAATATATCCAGATTAACATGTCTATACAGAAAAGTGGATTTGTCACCTCTTCTTCTTTTTCTCTTCACAAAAAATAACAGCTCAGAAACTGAAGTGTCATTTGTAATAAACAGGCTGATAGCTTTAGAAGGCAAGAGGTAAAAAGCAGCAGTGTTTTTCAACACATTTTCCACATCTGCTTTGTGCAGCGTCAGAGTGGAGCCCAGTATATGCCTACTTTGTTATGCCATTTTTTATCATATACTTTATATATAATATAATTTAGATATTTATATATATAAATATATATTTTTTATATATTTTATATATAGATTTATTTGATTAAACTGGCAAATAACTATTTCCTCTTACATTTTCAAGATATGCTGATTTAGTTACAGTATTTAATTTTTCTCCCATTGTGTTGCAAACACAAACACCATTGCTTACCCTTGTTTGGGGAGCTTTGAAAGAAAGTCTTTGTTGAGTTTGAAAGGAGATCATATTTCTAAAAAGACAATGAACAAACTGCTAATTTTGTTTGCTTTGTACTTTCTGCATTAATGAGCTAAAACCTCCGGCTTGATGTACACAAAATTACTTTAATAAATCTCTTTGGTCTTAAAAAGACCACCAAAGCCCAATACATCTACTCCTATTTGATTTACAGGACAGAGTGGCACTTTATTTACATACATTACAGCAGACACAAATCGGCATTTACCAAAACACACCATGACATTCAAAGCTGCATTGCATAACATATCACAAGGGCACGACTTGAGCCAGTAAAACTGAGAAACAAGGCAGTAAAAGTACATAGATGTGCCCACTGACTTCATTGTATACTGGTAATAATAGCACTTCCTGGATGTTTGTGGCATATACAGGGAGTTTCCTGATGGAGAAGCACACAATGAAGTGTTTCAGTGGGAAATTTCCCTAACCACACCTTCAGAAGTGACTAGAAGTGAAGATCAAAAACCAAATAAAGAGTCTGATGTTGACATAACGGTCCTGGTAGCCGGAACCTACTCTAATGTGTGTCCCAAAAGTCTACATACATACGGAGAAATTAACACTTTTGAACACAGACTGAGCAACTTTTTTTTTTTAACATGATTGAAATGACATTTAATGCAATTGCACTTCAAAGGTGTTTCTGTAAATAATCTTTGTTCTGTATAATTTCCTGATTACACACTGCTTCAAAGTTTTATATACTGTATTTAGAAAACATCCGGCTTTTTGCACAGACCTGGACACCACCCTGCTAGAACACCTTGTAGAGCACCTCTACAATACACTCTCTTAATAAATCATATTAAATTGTATTTTTACTCATCAATAGGGTGGTTTGTTTTTGGACGCGAGGATCTTGTGCACCATTATTTAATGAACATAAAACAAACCTTATTCATCTTTACAGTACAAGCTAATTCAAAGGTAAATGATAAAAATTGATACACATAATGATACACAGTGTCCTTTATTATTTCTAAGTGTACTTTTAACTTGACATGTCATTACAGCTCAGAGTGAAAAGATGATTCTCATGAATCATTTTGCATGCCAGTCACTGACTTAACAGCTTGCAAGTTTAATGGATTGTGCAATAAACAAATTATGAGTCATTTCACCTCTTTGTAGGACCTGAACACCAAAGATATCTCACTTTATCTTACTCAAATCGAGATAAATATCAAATTAGTTTTTGATCAAGTTTCTGTCCGTGATCAGGTCAGTTTGGATGTGGTGCACCGGGTGTTTTGAAACTAATGTGGCATTAAAGACACTCACCGTGTAGTCCATGTTGCTCCTCAAGGGCAGAACACACAGGCACCGCTACTGCCTTAGAAATATTGCTGAGAAGTCTGATGAGAGCTTTTGTTGTCGCGTTGTAAGAAGAGCGACAGTCTATTTGTGCTACGTAACAATCACGGGCTCGACCTCAGGAAGTGCACACCGGTGGGTAGATCCGCGCTGCGCAGATCTCTAAGCTAGAGCATTGCCTCAGTCGCTCATGCTCACCCTTTAACCATGATCTAGAGATCAGTGCCGTGGCGAGTGACGTTTTCCCCGGAAGACAGCTCGAGCTCTTCTCAGTAATTGGCTGCTGTTTCTCTGTTTTTGAGCACGCGCGCAGGCTGTGTCTAACCCCAAGTACACAGTACTGTATATTCAGTCGCCTCTGTGTACGAGATTGGTTTTAATCATGCCTCGCTAATGCTGTATTCAGTATCTGTTAAAATCTGTTATCAGAAATAACAGATTGTTCGTTGTTCGTGTCCCTGTGGCATAATGTCCTTTCATTTTATGTTATTTAGTCATTGATCTGAGATGGGTGCGTCTTTAAAACCAGACATACAAGAAGTAATATACTGTACATCCATAGTTGTATGATAAAATGTGTGCACAAAACAGTGTTGAAAAATTATTCTGCCTACTATTTGTTTCCTTATTTTCAGATTGGAATATAGCCATCTTTAATCATGCCTAGGTGTTGTTCTTCCTTCAGATACGATTCTGCAGGCCATCATTATCTTTGATTTGGAAGTTTTGAATGCCAGAGGGCCGCCTCTCTTTTTTTACCTGAGCTTGGGACCAGCACTGATTGTGCAATCCGATTCCAGATTGTTGGTCAATCTGAGGGTTGATGTTCTTTCTATCTATTCCACCCTTTCTATATTCAATTAAATTAAAGTTTAATTTAAAAGAAAAGATTGAAACATCAATGTGTCATGGCCTGGTCAACCTGGGCCTTTTCAAAGATGTCATGCTGTTTAAAGATTGAGAACACGGCATGTTTAGGCGAGTGGTTCCTCTTACAGACACTTAAGGGAAGAAAAAAAAAATTAATAATCTAGAGTTTGAGTTTATCCAGTAATAATCACACCCCGCACTGCTCGACTCGTCCCTAGACTGTTTTCTTTTCTGGCATCTAGAACCAACTCGTGGAGTGGACTTCCTCTAGATGTCTGTCCAGCCGAATCACAGGCAAGCTTTAATATAAAAGAAAAAAAAAACCTTCAACAATACAATGCCTTGCAAAAGTATTGACCCCCTTGGCATTTTTCATGTTTTGTTGCCTCACAACCTGGAAATAAAATGGATTATTTGAAGGTTTGCATCATTTCATTTACAGAACATGCCTACAACGTTAAAGATATGATTTTTTTTTTATTGTGAAGCAAACAACAAATAGGACAAAAATAACAGAAAACTTTAGTGTTCAGCCATTCACGCCCCGTAATTTAAGTCCGTACTTTGAAGAGCCACATTTTGCGGCAATTACAGCTGCAAGTTGCTTTGGATAAGTCTCTATGAGCTTGCCACATCTTGCCACTGGGATTTTTGCCCATTCCTCAAGCCAAAACTGCTCCAGCTCCTTGTTGGATGGTTTCCGCTTGTATCCCTGTATTTAGCACCATCCATCTTTCCCTCGACTCGGATCAGCTTCCCAGTCCCTGCTGCTGAAAAATATGGTGTTCTTGGGGTGATGGGATGTGTTGGTTTTGTGCCAGACATAGCATTTTCCTAGGTGGCTAATAAATTTAATTTTAGTCTCATCTGACCAGAGCACTTTCCTCCATACATTTGGGGAGTCTTCCACATGTCTTTAGGCAACCTCAAAATGTGCCTTCTTATTTTTAACACCAAGTCATGGCTTTTTTCTGGCCACTTTTCCATAAAGTCCGGTTTACAGCTTATTGTGATCCCATGCACAGATACACCAGTCTCTGCTGAGGAAATCTGCAGCTTCTTCAGGGTTACCTTTGGTCTCTGTGCTGCCTCTCTGATTAATGCATTCCTTGCCCGGTTTGTGAGTTTTGGTGGGCGGCCCTCTCTTGGCAGGTTTGTTGTGGCATTTTCTTTCCATTTGAAGATGATGTATTTGATGGTGCTCCGGGGGATCATCCAACATTTGGATATTTTTTATAACCCAACGCTGGCTTGTACTTCTCAGCAACTCTATCCCTGACTTATTTGGAGAGCTCCTTCTTCATGGTGTGATGCCTCTTGTTTAGTGGTGTTGCAGCGTCTGAGGCCTTTCAGAAAAGGTTTTATACTGACAGATCATGTAACACTTAGATTGCACACAGGTGGACTTCATTTCACTAATTATGTGACTTCTTTTAATTATGTGAACTTTTGAGGGGATTCATAGCAAAGGGGGTGAATTCGTATGCACATGCCAATTTTCAGATTTTTACTTTTTTTTAATAATTTTTATATATATATTTTTTTTCTTATTTTACTTCATAAACTTAGACTATTTTGTGCAGATCGATCACATAAAATTCAGATTAAAAACATTTAATTTAAAGGTTATAATGTAACAAAACATGAAAAATGCCTGGGGGGTGAATACATTTGCATGGCACTGTATGTGACTGATAGAAATTAATAACCTAGTAAGCAGTGTAAGGATCTATCCAATGACATAAACTTCAAAGCTGGATAAGATCATTTACCAAATTCCTAAATGTAAATTATAAATATCATAAAACTATGGGTGTCATTACTTTTTGCACAACAGTAATGACACAGTACATATGCTGAGACATATACTGCATAGTCTTTTATTCTTCTCAACAATAAAACTCATCTTAACTCACCCCTTCACTGAATTAAATTGTTAGGAAATAAATAATGGCAAAATATTTGTTGCAATGCTCTTGGTTTGTGATGCTAGAACTATTGACTGGTTTTATTACAGAGTCTTCTAAAGTAGCTGGATTCTGTTTACTGTTCTGAGGCTAGACTCAGGTTACTTTCCATATACATTTCGTTCTCTCCACCAGATCAGGTTCTATGTCATCCTTACTTGTTTAGCATATTCCACATACTGTGTAGTCAGACTGAACGGCAGACCTGTGTTTAAGCACTGCTAGATTATTTGAGTTATTTTCCTCCTTTGTACCATATGATGTTTACTACAAAGCCTGTTGGATTAGAACTCCAAGGCTAGTGTTTAATCTGATCCTTTTTGTAGACCGATGATTATTCATAAGAGGAGCATAATGATGTTGGGACAACAACCATAACCAGACCTGACAACATTTTAGTACGGTGGTTCTCAACCTTATTCCAGGAAAACCATTGCCCTTCATATTTTAGTGTTTTCTCTGCTCTTCTTCAATTAAGAAAAAGCTATTAATCAGTTGATTAGTAAATCAGGTACACTGTGAGCTGAGAAAGCACTAAAATCTGCAGTGCAGTGGTCCTCCAGGACTGGAACTGAGAACCACTGTTCTTTTAAGAACTTCTGCTACTGCATCGGTTGTGTAACACACTTACAACACTTTGGCCATTTTATTCCCAACATTAACCCAATCAACCTATTTTACAGAAGAAGATTCCTTTGTGGGGAACGAGCTAGGTCAGGATATGGACCTAGCTCGTTTGGAGATATAAAGAAGCCAAACCTTCTTTTCACTGCCAACCTTCTTTCCACATTAATACAACATAGTTTGTTGGGTGTTGAAAACAGTGACATGAAAACTGCCCTGTGTTCCAAGGTCAGACTTTGGGCCTGTTGCCAATGAGACCCTGGAGAGGAGAGCACAGGTTTAAAAAACAAAATATTAAGGGTCAAATAAACTATCCATGCAACACTTTAAGGTCACCACAAATTGCCAATATGCCAGTGTCTGCAAAGATTCTGTTTGCCTCACACAAATCCTAGGAAGAGAGAGTCATGCCCTCGGGCCCATAGCAGGTGCTTGACCCCCTCTCCGGGCCCTTAATGACAGACATGATTATAAATATACACCATATTCCACAAAGAAAATAAAAATACAAAAATGTATATCTGCATCAGGAGACTACTGCATGGCTTGTTATGCATATACTGTACATACAGAAGCAGAAGATAATAAGGCCAATATTGCTATAAACCCAATCAACACAGCGAATCAAAGACATACTATTTCGGATCACTCTGTACTATATTACACACTGGCTGATGCAGGGTATTTGTGTGTACGGGAAATACACACAAACACACAAACTGAAGCAAACTGGCAGTAATAAAGTCTGTTTCAAATTGAAATATCAGTTGGTTTATGTTATACTATTAATCTTTCACTTTCATGTACTCTTTTAAAACATTTTGTGTACACATTAAATAATTGAAACTAAATAAAACTAAATTAGTTAATTTAGTTAAATTAAATTCATACCAGAATATGCATACTACTATAGAATATGCATGCTAACTTCTATCCCTCACATAATCAGAAAATACTCAGCCACAGGTTCATCTTTTGTTGACTCCCAACGTGCCAGTCACGTGACCAGAGTGCTTAAAATTAATATATTAATAAACAAACTCTAATATAATCCGTTATAATGCATTTCATGAAATCGTTTTATTTTATCGCATTACGTTTTTAAGCTTCAACTATAATCTGTGACATATATAATTATTAATTTCTACAGGAATACCACTTAAATAAGTCCAAATTGAATTTCCACGCCCTAAAAACAGGCTGATAAACTAAAATCAACGTGCTGAATGATAATTATAATCCGTATAGAGAGCGCCCCTAGCGGTCAGAGGTAATACCATACAGATAAACACTTTACAATGATGATTATAATTTCAACGAGAAAGGGAAACGGACGCTCAGTTAACGACATTAAATGTTTTTTTTTGTTATAGAAAGAATATCAATTTAATGAAAGCGTTAACACGGTAATTTTTTCAGCCCTAATGAATGTACAAGAAATGTTTTAATTGTAACTATTTTAGACTCAGTGTAGTGCCATATTTCTACCGCTGGGGGGCAATGCCCCTCTGTCTCCCCGCAAACTCCACCTCTGCTGTTAATTAGCTGGTTAATTAAATCGTGTGCTGGGCAGAAATAATTACATTTCTATTTAATATCACGCGTATTGTACTACATTAATTCATTTTACTTGGATCATTGTTTTGTAACATTACTGTTTCGACTAATATATTTCGAAATAAAGGCTTATACACCGGTAAGAAAAGAAAAAAGAACAAAAACTTACACTGGGTTGCAGGCTAAAAAGTCTCTCTCTCTCTCTCTCGTTGTTAGACGCTGGTCAGACTTCATTGGCGCAGAGTTTAGCATCGTTTCGTCGTGTAGAGAAGAGATCAGATCAGCACGTGCCTGAGAACTGTTTACTGTAAATTTGGATTTAACTGTTTTTACTGTAAATATGTTTTTTCTCATGCCAGTAAAATTAATGATTATACTCAGGATTACATTAAATTGACTTAATACTATGTACTACTACTACACTGAAAAATCTATAACAGGTGATTTTAACTGAACATGCAATCAGTTTTAAATTACTAAACAAAACAAAAGTTCTTATTCAACTTCAATCATCTTATTTTAACAAATGGCATTCAAAAATTATGGGAATGCTTCGAACATTGTACCCTTGCACTTACCCCATCCAGTCACTATACTGGCACTATACAGTCCACCCTTCGGTCTAGGAGCCTCTGTAGTCCATGGAGATCGGGGGAAGCCAATTGTGCCTATTCCCATTTTACAACAAAGGTAGCACCTCCAGTCAATATTCACACTCACTCACTCATCTTCTATACCGCTTTATCCTGCATTCAGGGTCGCAGAGGCCTGGAGCCTATCCCAGGAAGCTTAGGGCACAAGGCGGGGTACACCCTGGACAGGGTGCCATTCCATCGCAGGGCACACTCACATACACACACTCATTCACACACTACTGGAAATTTGGGAATGCCAATTATCCTATTCTGCATGTCTTTGGACTGTGGGAGGAAACCGGATTACCCAGAGGAAACCCACCAAGCACAGGGAATCGAACCCGGACCTTGGAGGTGCACGGCAATAGTGATAAACACTAAGGCACCACCTTATATTAGATTACCACCAGTATATTAGATTATACAATAAAGTAGTTAGTTTTGACCAGGTAATCTGTTTGGATGAGAAGCTTTCCATGAATGGTGATAATAGACATGTCACTGGTTTTCTACCAATGATTAATTACACTAACTATCTGTTGCAGCCTGGGTGAAAGTAGATCAGTACAGTCTGTTGTACTGAGAAGAGACCATCTAATAATGTTATGTATAATCGCCTCAATTGCCTGTTACTTAATTTATGACTACAGAAGTAGAAGTTATCTACAAAGATAACTTCTAACACAAGGCTCATTCACAAATCCCTCCCTAAGTCTTAATCATGGGCAATACTTGGTGTGTGGAAAAAGTGATTGTAAACTCTACATATTGGAATATCTGAAACACTATTTAGGATTTAACCCTGGAGCCCAGAAGTTAACTGAGCTGATAGTCTGAAGCAGAATAAGTGGAAAGATAAAGAGAACTTTACAAGATTTACAGGGCTGTCCACCACTTTCATGGTTTATTCTCCTCACATTTTAACTAAATAGTACCAGTATGAATTTAAAACTACTTTCACACCTGTTAATTACACTGTTGTTTGCCAGCTCCACCAGTCACGAATAGTTAGTTCTGCTAGTTGCGGAAAGATGTCTGTTGGCAGACCAAAATGAACAAACAAATCATAATTGATATTGATAATAAATGGTGTTTGTGGAACTGTTGTATGAAGGCAATATTACACTCAAGGTCATGTTGTTGTGGTGGATATCATCATGGAATTGATGCCTTCGGCACTCAGGCTGCGCTATCGAGCTTACAGCTGCATCACAACCATGCTGATAACCAGCACAACAGCATGACCTTTTTCTGTGATATTGTTTAAGTAGATCTCAGCTGAAAAACATTGTATTAGTTTCATGGACATGGCCCCTTCTTGAAATTGTACAAGAATGAAAAAATGAGATTTTAATTTTACTAGACTGAAATGCCTACTTCCAAGAATGTTGTATATTGTCTCCAAGCATTTTTCAGTGCAGTAACTGAAATTCTTGTTAGCTTTCTGGTGTCTGCATATAGAAAACTAGCAAAGCAGTTAACTAGCAAAAATAAATAGCCTGGTGTGTCTTTATTAATACATGGACTTCATGATATACAAAGAATACATAAAATACATAAGACCATACACCATGGGTACCAAGAATGTTAGTAAGCATGGTAGCAAGAAGAAAAGGGAGCCACTTTTAGTTTCATTTTTAAAGCAACCGGTACCAAGAGGAATCATAAATTAAAGTTACGTGAACTTTAATGTCTACTTATTTCATATTTTACATGTCTTTTCTAAATTTTTAATTGTTTTCATGTGCAAATAAATATTATAGTGTTGTAAATTGGTAATATTGATAATATTGTGGGGGGCTGGAATGGATTGTCTGCATTTACATTATTTTCTATGGGAAAATGCATTTTGCAATGCAAAATTTCATCTTAAGAACTTGCCTCCGAAATGAATAAAATTTGTATCCCAAGATATCACTGTAAAATAGATTTTGATTCATGGCGCAGTGCTAGCTCTGCTTATCTAGCTAGGCGATCACTAGCTAGCCCAGGCTGCCAAGTAACCAATTTATGTCAAATGTTTGAAACCCAAAATTTACTTAAAACAGAAAATATGTAAAAATTACTCACTGGGATGCTTTGTGTGTTCTCCACTACTTTTCTTCATAGCCCCAGCATCCTGTGTCACATGGCGTCCCAAGAAGTCTTATAATATTTAGTTACGTGTACTTAACTTTAGTGAACATTGGCATTTCTTAAATTGATTGCAAATATTTTTGCAAGATCTATATAAATATAAGAAAGGTTTTGTCTGAGCATGGTCAAAACTCACTCGTTCAATGATTTATTTAAGGACCCAAAGTCTCAGAAAAAAATTTGTCTGTATGTCTATCTGTATGTATGTATGTCTGGCCAGATTTTGTCACAGCATCATACAAAACTGTGAATTTAAGGAAACTTAAGTATTTGCCAAAAGTTAAATCTGCGCCATAAATAAAATCAAAGTTTTTTTCCTTAAGGTGGGCGTGGCTATACATGTCACTCAACAGAGCCAATCAACGCAATAGTTTAAAATGTAGAGACAGAGTATGCGGAACACAGGAACGAAGGTAATGCACCTACAAGCAGCCAAAATCCTCATGAAACAGAAACAAAACGCAACACAGCATAGCTTACTCCAAAAAAAGGCAAGTAGACTATGAAAACTAAACCTTTAAAGATGAATTCATGGATCAATGTATGTTTATTCGTCCTGCCCTTAAGTCTTAATCCTTAAGGCCTCCCGCGCTGATCGGTTGCATAGGGCAACGAGTGTTCTCCATTCTGTTCGATCAGCAGCCGCAGCTTCGGCTTCATCCCATGTGAGGTCGACATTATTCGTCCTGCGGGAAGTTAAAAAAAAAAACAGTTTGTTTTATATGTTCTGAAACCATAGCGCTACTATGAGATAAAATATGGGTTGGTAGAACTAACATATCTGCAGCAGTCCAAGGTGAGGGCACGTAAAATACCCAACCTGAGAGCCCAGTGTTATGTGCTGAAATATATAGTTTATAATATTTATATACAGTATATAAATAATTTATTAAAATTTTCCATCAATGCATCCATCCATCCATCCGTTCCACAATGGAGTGGAACTCGTTTCCCAGGTACTAACTGTTGTTCTAAATATAACAAACACACAAAATGTTCGGCTGCATCTTTGGATTAAGTGAAGTTTTTTTTTATTTTATGTGAAAAATCATATTAATGGGCAAACTTTATTAGGCTCATTTGACCTAATAAAGCCTATCTTGTAGCCCGGATTTAAGGATTTTGTTTCCAGTCAGACTCTATAATCTTATTTTAACCTGTTAGCAAAAAAATATATAGTTCCTCTGAATAGAGATGCCACCAGCAATGCTCCGTAGTGGACAACTCACTCACTCACTCACTCACTCATCTATACCTCTTAATCCTGTATACAGGTTACAGGGAGCCTGGAGCCTATGCCAGAAAACTTAGGGAACAAGACAGGGTGTCAATCCCCCACAGGGCACACACACATATTTACACTCATACACACACTACGGGCAATTAGGTAACACCCATTAGCCTGATCTACATGTCTTTCGACTAGGGGAGGAAACCGGAGTACCCAGAAATAACCCACCAAGCACAGGGAGAACATGCAAACTCCATGCACACAAAGGCGGAAAATTTAACCTGGCTGGGAATCAAACCTGTACCCTGGAGGTGCAAGGTGACAGTGGCAGGCCTCTGGTTTCACATGCATTTTTATGTGGTGTTCATGCTGGTATTTTTTGTCACACACTTTAAGGTTTCAATCCATCACCCAATAGCTTTGATTATAGCACACAATGTGGTGGCCACATTGTGTGCCACATACAGTATGTGAAAATGATTCCTCATGAAGAACCATTCTTTCATACTGTGAGCCTTGGAATATGTCTGTTCCATCTGGGAAGAAAAACTCCATTGATGTGATTCAGTCAATTCAGGTCACCAGCTGACTTGTACAGTGGGCCCTGTACATGTTGGGTGCATCACTTTATGCGCTTCCCTTCATACTCTGATGCACACATCACTCTGGAGTAGGTTCAATCTGAGCTCATCAGACCACATGACCATTGCTCCAAAGTCCAATCTTTATTCTAACTAGCAAACTGAAGCTTTGTTTTTTTATCAGTGTCACTAACAAGTGGTTTAATTATGGCCGCATAGCTGTTTATTCCCAGTTCTGTGGGTTCTCATCACATTATGTGTGTATGGTAATGTTTTTACATTCAACTATTAAACACAGCTGTGGTTTTTACTTTTGATTTCATACCATGCAACTTCAACAATTGATTTTTTTTTTCTAACCACAACTTCCATCAAGTTGACTCTTTAGCACTATATTTGCAAGGTTTAATAATGTGTTGAAGAGTGCTTAACACCGTTCCAGTAATTTCAAATCACCTTAGTCGTTTTCTTTGTTTGATGCAACCTAATAATTTGACCCTTCTGAAATGGTGACTTTGTTTGACTAGGCAGTGTAGTTTGGGGCAAGTGTGTGATGATTATAATAGGAGGCTTGCAGGATGATAGCTGGTGATGAGGCTCTCATTGGCTAGGCATACTTCTTGTAGTCTCACCTAAAGATACAAAATTAGGGTACTATACATGGTGTAGTGGGAAGGGTACTGACAAACTCAACTATTTTCCTTAGTTGATGTTCAGTAAATTATTGTTTATTATCACTTTTCTCAGTTTTAAGTTATATTTTTTTCTTTAATGGAAATAAAGACTAACAAAACTGTTTAGGACAAAGTAAAAAAATTTTAAATACATTGACTATATTGACATGTTAAACTAAAGTGTGTCCTGTAACTATAGGATCACAGTTCTCTAAAATCTTATAATCAGATAGTCAGGCTATTTAACTGGTGAAAAGTAGTCACTTTGCTGTTTAGTATCATGGTGTGTACCACATTGAACAAGAAAGCAAAGGAGAGAGTTGTCTAAGGGGATCAGAAATTTATTAACATGCATGTTAAAGGTAAAGATAACAAGACCATCTCCAAGAGCCTTAATATTCCTGTGACAACAGTTTTCCTCCCTGGATGTGGCCACAAAAGGAAATGTGATGTCAGAGTGAACAGAAGGATAATACCAACCCTAACCAAAGAGCCAAGGCCAACTTCAAGAGAGATTCAAAGTGAACTCTAATGTCAAGGTACTTTACATCAGTGCTGGATCATACCATCCATTGCTGTTTGAGCAAAAGTGGATTTAATAGACGATGACCAAGGAGGACTCTACTATTGAAAGCAAATCATAAAAAAACACATTGGAATTTGTCAAAATGCATATTGACAAAGCACAATTCTTCAGTGCTTTGGACAGATTAGACAAAGCTGGAGGTTTTTGGCAAGTCACAAAAGCTGAATGTTCACAGCTGCAAAAATGAAGCTTTTAAAGAAAAGAACATTGTACCTACTATGAAATATGGAGGAGGCTTGGGGCTACTACTGAGGGTACTGTACAGCACAGGGTGTATTGAATCTGTGCAGGGTACAACGAACTTTCAAGAATTATCAAGGCATTCTTGAGCAAAACATAATGCCCCATTTTAAGAAATCTCAGTCTCAGTCATAGTTCATGGGTTCTCCAACTGGATAATGACCAAAAACACAGTTTAAAAAAACACCCAAGAAAGGTTAAGAACACAACATTTGACTATTTTGAAGTGGCCTTCTTTGAGCCCTCCTCTAAATCCTATCGAACATTTGTTAAAAGACTTGAAACATGCAGTCTGGGGAAGACACCCTTCAAACCTGAGACAGCTGGAGCAGTTTGCTCATGATGAGTGGGCCAAACTACCTGTTGACAGGTGCAGAAGTCTCATTAAGAGCTACAGAAATCACTTGATGGCAGTGATTTCCTCAGAAGTTTAAAGCAGCAAAAAAAAGACAAAAATTTATTTTAGTGGGTCTTAAGTTGTCACATTCATTTTCCCACTGCTAATAAAGGCTGGTTACCTGAAAAATAATATGAAATAAATGTTGACATTTATAGCCTATTCTTATGACCTATTCTTTCATAAGATTAAAATGTATTTGCTAATAATAATAAAATAATAATAATAATTAAAATAATAATAATAATAATAATAATTATTATTATTATTATTATTATATCTTTAAAGACAACAGTGATTGTTGTATCAATTGCTTATTTAGATATATTCCCGAACAAACGTTTAAAGCTAAACGTGAAATACATAATTAAACAAAGAAAATTAATGATTTTAGTGAATTGCTTTAACTGTTTTAAAGGTTCGTTGGTGGTGTATTTCGTTGTCCTCCTGTACTCCCTGTTCATGCTGTAGCATAACATTTGTAAATGAAAAACAAAGTTTAATAAGCACATAAATATTTTGAAAATACAAATTAATTAGAGGGACTATGTGCTGCTCAAATGGGGCCCGATGTGGTAACTCCTTGGTTTGAATAAACAATCATTCGCAACGTTAAAGCTTGATTAATCTGTGGAGCCCCAAGTGCTTAACCGAAACAGAGGTTTACCAAAGTGCTCTTAGCTATTCACTTATAATTGGTGTATTCGGGCATCACAAGCATATGCGTTATAGTACAATAGACCGACTCTAAAAGGAACCTCGACAGCACATTAAACTAGCATTAGTTCTTCCAAGAAGTGTACTCAAGGTCATTCTGATCTCGATGCGCACACCTTTCCAAAAGCGCACACGTCTCCAAAAGCGCACGTTTTAGCTCACAAAAGAGTTGACATTGTTTGAGTTTTTGTACAAGTGGTGTACATATGGCATCCGGGTTGCAATTAAATGTTTTAAGTTGTGTGTTTTTTTTCCTTCAGAGCGAAGTTTCCTTTTCTTCTTTATAGACAGCCTGAACAAGAGGGAAGATTTCAATAGCTTGTCTGCCAGTTTAGGACAAATGGATGGCAAAAAGCTGGTCAGCGAGTTTTCAGTCTTTCATTGGCCTCTTCATTGGTCTCCTTCAAACAAAAGCTGAGGATGAAAATAAAGCCCCACCTGGTACTTCTGTTTGCTAAAATAATAATAAATAGATTTAATATAGAATTACAACAGATTGCAAAGTGGAGTAGTTGAGGAAGTATTAATCAAGGAGCGGAGGGCAGGTATCACCTGCTCTCGAGTAAGTCTCGTTTATTGTTAAATATTGTTAAATCTCGTTTGGACCAACTCTTTGCCGATATCTCTGATTTCCACAGCAACTGCTGCCTATGTTTGCCCATACTTTGCATAACAAGCAGGATATTACACGACACTGATAAAAAAAAAAAATCGGACGAGAAATCTGACAGCCCCAAACTCACACCTGTCTGCGTTATCCGAACATGGATCTGGCATCAATATTTGTAAAGGGGTGAGATTTGGTTTACTTTGGATTATTTCAAGGCTTTTTATAACAGCATGGCAACATCTCCTATCTCCCTGACTTATTTGTCTAGTTTATTGAAAGCATATGGTTATCAGACACCCTACAAAATACATATTTAGTTAGACTGTAGATGAGTGCTTTTGCGGAGATGTCGTCTACAATGGCAAATATATTTTGTCCACAGTAACACACTGACCTCTCTCCAATAAACTAAGATTTATCAGGACTTGTAGGAGAGAGTAAAGTTAGGCCAATCATTCACATTTAAATGTCTTTTATCCTCAACTGCGAATAGAAACAAATTGCGCACTGGCCTTGGTAAACAATTTGGAGCAATTTGGAGACCACACAGCGCACACCAATTTCTACAATCCAGTTAAAAGTAAAGTATTTACTATGTTAACCAGCAATGGCATGGATGATGGGCACAATATATTTTAAAACATTTCCACAAAAATATGTTCTATAACTTTTTAATTTCGTGTAAAGTAGACGACGCGCATAATGAAATTGTAGGCTATTTTGCGCACGACTGCCATAAACCTTAATATATATTTTAAACTTTTAAAGTTAATCTAAAAAAAATATTTTTAGTTCATCTATTCTTAAAGTAGATACATTTCCATTAGTAGGTAGTTAATTATATCTTAATATATATATATAGATAATAACGTATCCTAAAGCAAAAATGCAAAACAACGTAGGTTTCCGTTGCGCACTGATTTGGAGACTATTATGGATAGATATTATAATGAACCTAAAACCAGCTTTTTTAATCATATGATATTCATTGAACACAAATATATAATATTAAAAAACGGTTGTCACTATGCAAAAAAAGAGTCATTATTGTTGGTCATTTTCAAAATAAAGGTTTACAATTGCATGAACTTAAAATTACACAAACCTCTGCGTCAGAAAGGACTGCGTTCCTTATAATAATAATAATAATAATAATAATAATAATAATAATAATAATAATAGCCTAAGCTGGTAAGCTAAAACAAGAAACTGCACGCGCAAGATTTATTGGTCAGTCGGTCTCTACACGCTATCCACACGTGCAGATTGGATAAACGGCGCACAAATGAAAGAGCGGCGCGTCACGTCCCTATTGTCCACGTGCGTTTATATACAGAGGTCCAGCACTCAGTCCAGTAAGTGTCCACGCGCAAAAGTGAAAACAAACTTTGTTCAAGAGGACAATAAGGTAAGACGGAGCTGTATTTGAAAAGATTTTATGTTAAGATGAAAATTATTTTATTTTATCCCATTTTATGCTTTTTCTTGCAGCGTATTGACGCACACTTTTAATTTTACAGCCTGTTCACCAAGTCGATGCGCGCGCGTCAGTGGAAAGAAACAGAGCAGTGTCACTGAACAGAGGTTCAACTTCACGTCCTTTAAGCATGACCAAACACAGAGCAGGCATCACGACCCTGAGTGACCCTGGCCAGGAGGAGAGCGCACCAAGGAACGGCGCATTTTCCCTCACGTCATGCAGGAGAAAATCAGTAAAAAGCCACCTGAAGGCAAAGCTGTTAACGTGTGGAAACCGCAGGGCGAAAGCGAACGACAGAGAAAGGCATCGCATGCACAACTTAAATTCCGCCCTAGACGCACTGAGGAAAGTGCTCCCTACTTTCCCCGATGACGCCAAGCTGACAAAAATAGAGACCTTACGATTCGCGCACAATTATATCTGGGCACTGACGGAAACGCTCAGAATTACCGAGCACTTGGGACACACACAGGGTTTGGAGATTAATGATGAACATCCACATGCATGCGGCTCCGTCAGTTCACGCTGCAGCTCGGACAGCAGCTCTGCAGCCAGCTGGAGCGGAGCACGAACTTATTACACAGATCTACTACTGGAAGAATTTGACTGCACTTTTATACAACATCTGACATTTGGATGTAACAAAGATGATGCAGTCAAGAGCAGAGGATCGTTTTTCACATGCACAGAGCGCCAACAGTAGTAGCTGTAGTTTGTGAAACTTTGGTGAAAGTTTTTCAACCTTAAAATGAACTTTTCTTCAGCCTTGGTTTCAAGATGCGTGATGCACATTTCCTTGGGTTTATTTTTGTAGTAAAAAAACATACCCATCCAAATATGTCTGGAACATTTTTTGCAAGGATTAGATTTGTACACATTTTCTGTTCACATTCCAATAAATTTTGAGATGAAATAATAAAGTTGTACTATGTTAATTGATGTACAGAAAGGTTTAACTGTAATCTTTTATTACAATCATACATACAAATATAACATTTTCTTTTCTGCATATATAGTAGCAATAGCTTAGCACTACAGTGTAGCATGCAGTGACCAAGATAAATACACAACACAGTGTGTCCCCATGCATCATTACCCTACACTATTTGAACTTGATTTCAAATGCCTTAGAGGAAATTGAAGCTACAATTTGCTTCATGAACAATAAGCAACAGTGGGTTCATTTACTACCTGCATGCTCAGTACTGCTTAATGTCTGTGACAAAAGAAGACAAGCTTTCCCCAAATATCCAATGGTAGTATTGTGTGTTTAAATGCTATTTACTTAATAAGTAGGTAGTGATACTGACTTTGTCAATGCTGAATTGTTTATTACATTGGATTCTTATCATGACTGACACTGTGATGGAACTTGCAATAGTGGAGTTGGGAAGAACACCCCTGGGAGCCTGTCATGTCGTGGGAGCCTATCCCAGGAGACCTGAGGCGGTATAAACCCTGCCAATCCATAGCAGGGCACACATACACATTCACAATGCCAATTAGCCTAATCTGCATGTCTTTGAACTGTCGGAGGAAACCCACCAAGCACAGGGAGAACATTGAACACTATGCACATAGACCCTAGGCGGGAATCTAACCCGGACCCTGAAGGTTCCAGGTGACATTGCTAATCATTAGCACTAATCAGGGAATCTAACCCTGGAGGTGCAAGGTAACAGTGCTAACCACTAAGTCACCATAAGTTAATTCTGCAATCACAATCTTATTTTTTTCCACAATAATTCAAGGAATTACAAAGTATACATTTCTTTTGGGGAGGTAAGTAAGCCATCTACTACAGAGGTATTTTTACAACACTTAATTAGTGAAAATCTATTTATTTAAGCAGAATTTCAGTGGGTCAATTACATACATACATCAAGTGACTTTAAACAGAATCTGGAAGATTCCCGAAAATAATGTAATGACGTTTCTAACATTCTGATTGGCTGGTTGTCATAATTCCAGTATTATTGGGGAGTGGGCTCAGAGGTTAAGGCTATGTGTTCCTTATTGGTAGGTTGGGGGTTCAAGCCCCAGCACTGCCAAGTGGCCACTGTTGAGCCCTTGAGCAAGGCCTTTCCGAATATGTGATGTATCCTGCCTGATGCTGTACTCTGACCCAAGCTTCCTAACTGGGATATGCAAAAAATAATTTCACTGTTCTGTAAGGTACATGTGACAAATAAATGAATCTTAATCTTATTGGGAGTGTACCATTGGCTATTTTTAGAGCCAATGTCTTTTTGTCCCTGATTTTCGTGGGAAAATCCATGCAACTCAAACAAGATCTCAGAAAAACAGGGCAATTTCCAAACAATTGAAGGTATTACATAAATTTGTACAAACAATTGTACTGTATGCAGACCTAAAAATCTTGTGACCACACAGACGCTTGATTATCCAGGAAGGAGGTACAAACGAACTAAAAGGGACGAATGAACTGTAGCCCAAAAGATTCAACTGAATGGCAAGTCAACAACTGGTGAAGGAATTGGAGACATCAGGTGCCAAAGTATATACATCCAACACAAAGAAAGACCTACACTGTCATGGCCTGAAGACACACACACACAAAAAAAAAATCAGACAGACATTTGTGTATTGACAGTAGAAGTATTGTGAAAATGCTTATGAAAGGCTGTCCTAAACATTTGAGACAAATGGAAAATTAAAATGTAATGCCACCAAATACTAACAAGCAGTATGTAAAGATTTGACAAGAATATAGTAAAGAAAATATAGTAATCTGATATAGTAAAGAAAAACTGAAATAAATCTGATACCCCTGAGTGGTAACAGTTATAAAATGACCATTTATGGAAATAAATTATGTACCATGATTGACTCTTCATGGGAATATATTGTAGAACAAAATGTGTCTGAATTTCTTTATCCTAGGTGTCTATAAACACTGATCCATAACTCAGTGCCTTAACCCCCTGACTACAAAATGGTTGAAGTGACAATAAAGCCTACTTGACTTGACTCAAGTATGCTTTTATTGTCATTTTAACCATATACAGTTCAGTACAAAGTGAAATGAAACAACGTTCCTCTTGGACTAAGGTGCTATATATAAAACATAAATTAACAACATAAAAGTAACAAAACTAACTAGCTAACTTAGACACCTAATTAGCTGACTAGCTGAGACAAAACAGATTAACACTATAAATTAGCAAAAAAAAAAACTGCGTGTACTATGCGAAAGACAACAGAAAGTGCACATGCAAATGTGCAAACAAGAGTGACAACACGACAACAACATGACACAATCCAATACTCTGTGGTAATGAGGTAATAAGTTGAGGTAGTGAGATGAGAAACAGTAAACATTTCTTGTAAGTAGCAGTGAAGCTAGAAGAGTGAAATTGCCAGATGGTTGTTGAGTTCATCTGTGTGTGAAGAATTAAAGGCAATCCTTATGTTTGTAATTATGTTCCATTATTTATAAGCCACCCAAAATAGGGTGTGTATATGAAAATGGTTGTAAGTCCAAAATGGTTGATGTCAAACACCTTGAATTAAAGTCTTGAAAGACTTGACTTTGCTCACATCTTATATCATTTCAGATTTAATGTAGTGGTGAATAGAGGCCAAATGGCAAAAATATATTTCTTACAAAATCTATGGACTTGGACCTGGATGGACCTGGATGTACAATATTTCAACAAAATATTTGTAAATAATTTTACCTAGAAAATATGTTGCATGTACACAGCATACACAAGGTCAAGGCAAAGTGGTATCTAAGGACCAGGCAGTCACAGCAGGGTCAGGGAGTTAAAATAAAAAGCTAGTGAGGGCTCTGTACTGCTCCCAAGAGTGGACAGGGGCATCACAGTCACTCTCAGGACCTGTCCCAGTCTCACAGAAATGTTATATATGTCAAAACATTCATCAATATGCTGATCTATTAGGAAAATGTATATTTTAGGTACTATGGTATGTCTTTCACCACAAGACACCCATCTTAAAAATCAAAAGACTCAAGAGTTATATATAGAACACTATAACAGAAGTTTTAAGGTAAGTAAGACCCCTTAATTATCCACTAAACTAAAACTTTAAAAAACTTTTATACCATTTACCAAGTTTTTTTTTAAAAAAAGGTTATTTTCGGTACAATGTTACAAAAATATGTGCCAATTTAAAAAAAAAAAAAAAAGTGTATGATCACTGTCCTCAACACATAATTGCTAGTTATTTTCGCTGATATGTTTTAAGTTTATTAATTGAAATGCCATTGCAAAAAACTTAATATTTTTTCTCTCCTTAATTTTAATTCAAATGTATATTTGGCACACTAACATGAAGTCATATAAATGAAAGGTTAAGTCAGGCATTATGCAATAACTATATTTTGTTTTTCATCAGAATAAGATAATGACTAAAGCTAATTAGGCTAATTTGGTTAACAGCTACAATCAGGAGTTTAACTGCACCATCCCTTCCAAAAGTAGTACAGAATTATACTCACTTTCCCATATTCTTTGCAGGTTCATAACCATTGAAAAGACAATAACATAGCTTTAGCCTTGTAACACATTAACATAATTTTTATCCTTTAAAACTTTCTTTTTTCAAGCATGGAGATTAAAACTATAAAATTAAGATAAATTATTTAATCTTTTTATCATTGAATCCATAACTATTTTTTTTTTATTGATCTTAAATATGATTGTGTTTGTTAATAAAAAAAAATTACAAGTTTTACATGGTAGCATGATAATTAGCACTTTTGTTATTATCCAACATTATACTTATTGCCTTTAGGAATGTTATTTATGGTATCTCACTTAACATGTTTAAGCTTATGTTTCTCCTGAAGCAGAATTGATAAGCAACAAGCAAACAAACTAATAACTGAAGAAAATAGAAATAATCTTCAAAGTTTGGCCACTAGATGGCATATTTTCTGCCTTGCATAAGTGTTACCACTCCTTTAAAACCTTTGTGTCAAAACTTGTTAATGAAATAAATGTTTTATTGTTCAGAGCAAACAAGCCCCCACATGATATTTACTCCTAGATGTGCACAGGGCAGGGCTGGATTTAGTTACATGTAAATTTGCATGTTTTGTAATGAGAAAGAGTTGAAATACACTCTTTTTCTCACACACCTTCACAGAGAGAGAGAGAGAGAGAGAGAGAGAGAGAGAGTACAGTCATTTCTCTTTCTCTTGTGCATTATACTGAGTCACTGTACTAAGTCATTTCTCTTTCTCTCTGTTGTACTTTGCAATTTTTTTTCAACGGACAGTAAACATCTGCTGCTGCTGAGGTTCTTGTCTCTATTTAGCAGTACAAGTAAGGAAATTGTGACAATGCCTGAGAAAACCCACTTAAAGATTTTTTTGTGATTCAATGGTTTCTACATAAAATCATATATAGAATGATTTTCTGTAGAAAACACTTATTCACTCATCGTCTGTACCTTTATCCTGTATACAGAGGCGTGGCCAATTCATCACAGGGAAGACACACATACACACATCATTCACACACTACGGGCAATGTGGGAAATTAACTAATCTGCATTGTCTTTGGAATGTGGGAGGACACCAGAGTACCCAGAGGAAACTCACCAAGCACAGGAGAACATGAAAACTCCATGCACACAGACCCAAGCTGGGAATCAAAACCGGACCCTGGAGGTGCAAGGCGACAGTCCTAACCACTAAGCCACTTACAGTATGTAGTGGTGTATGTTTTGTGAGGTTGATGCTTGAGGGATATGAAACATATTATTATCCTAGGTATATTAGACACTTTCACATCAATAAAAATGGCCATATTCTGAAAAACAGGCCAATGTGGAAAGTACAGTCAAAAAGCTTCCAGGTCTTACCAGATATGCTGTCAACCACGTCATATTTTGAGTTGGATGGCTAACCTCCAGTCAAAAATATTCTTGATGACCAACATAAAAGGGACCCAGGTTCATAGATTTAAATAAATAAATAAATAAATAAGAATGATATAGTCCTGACCCTTTTGCAGACTATCTTGGACTTCTTATTCTAGCAGAAATGTGATGCAACAGCAAGTTTTTTGAATGCTGATACTGGTAGGGCAATATTTCCAACAACAGGGACCTGTAAGACTTTTCATTCCCCTGACCATAACCATAGCCATATGAGCATTTTGGGACAAAAATTTTCAGCAATCTCACCCTATACTTATCCGGTGGTGAATGTTATGCTGTTTTTAGGAAAAACGAAGCTACTTTCGCCTGTGTGCGCCCAACAAGTTTGCAAAATTTGCAAAATGCAAAAGGGAGCTATGTAAATTAAGAAGGTAGATTTACACTCGAAAAATATCCAGGTAACACTCATGTGAGGAAAAAAAATCCCTAAACATAAGGGTAATCTGGAATTTGAACGCTGGTGGAAATGTTATGTGGTTAAAATATGACATGATATTGCATGTCACTATTGGTGAGGAACTGTTATAAAGGAAAGCTGAGTTCTGTAAGAAGGAAAAAAAAACCCCCGAAAGTTCAAAAGCACTCACTGGAATGGAGACCAAGAATGTGACTTTACCTGTATTTGCTTTCATGGACCCCATGCACCTGTGTCCTACTGCCTGCAGAAGAACAATGCTCTTAACTAGCAATTGTTACCGACAGGAAAGACACATAACAGACAGTTTATACAAGTCATTGCCACCACATGTTGCTGCTGACAAAAAACGTTGTCAAACTGGTATGATTGTGTTAAGCGCCGAAAATGTTTACTCATTTTATTTGAAATTTACAATGATCAGTACAAAGCCAACCTGGCCTGGATAATATTTTTTTTGGAGCAGCTTGGTCAGACGTGAATTTTTTGTCTTTTCAGAACACACTAACTTTGTGATAAGTTATGCCTTAATGCGATGCACATATGCAGCAACAGCAGTCAGACAGACTGTGTCAGAGTATGCATGACTGCTATTAAAGTTTGCAGTGTGTGTGCCAGAAAACATTCCCCACACCATCCTGAACTGTTAAGACACAGTTTGTTTTATTTTATGCATCGTGCTGTGCGACCTTTATGTGGAAGGTAAACTGAGTGACATTAAAGGAATGTATATGATTCAGTCATATTTATTACAACGGTTGCAGAAAAGCTATTGGAAGCAATAGGACATGATATATGATTTGAAATAAAAAGACCTGAAGAAACCAAACTAAGGATTATGAAATGATCTGGTATTATTATTTATAGATGGAAGCTCCAGAGAAGGTTAAGGCATTGAGATTTTACACTTTTCCAGAGAGATGAAATCATTGGTCTGTAAATCTTTCCTGATCTGTTACAGTAAAAGTGCCAGAAATGTCAGAGTTTACCACTGTAATGCAGTCACATTTTTCTTTATATGTAAGTGCAAATTTTTATTCAATGTGGAACCTTGTTGTTTTTTAATATTAGCATTTTTGCAAGAATTTGAATAGAAGCATAGCACCATATGTGCTTATAGTATGTGTTTATGTTCCATTTCCCCACATATGGAATGTCTACGAAACTGGAATGTTAGATTAGGATCACTTCATGAGGATAGTTTCATTGATATGCTGAGTAAGCAAATAGTCTAATGGACTATCTTACTTGAAAACACAAAACACTGACAGGACGCAGCAAAAAAACATCCTCATGAAGTGTTTACAATTTGTACAAAAATTCCTCAAAACAGGGAAATGTGCAGTTTTCAGGCATCGCCAGAGAATCATCTATTTTGGAAAAACAGTGACTACATCATAACCCTCAGGAGGCGTCACTCGTTCACGTGCATGCTTCTCACAGTAAATCTTGTCCTCGACAAAAAAGTGTCCTTTTTGTTTCAGATTTGTACCGCAGTCAGTGCAGACGTAGCACTCAGGGTGCCGGAACTTGTCGCGCAGTTTGACAAACATGCCCCTGTATTCAAGCAAAAAGGTTAGAAACAGAAAGAATATAAACAAATAGTATAATTCAACCTTTACATGCTACCACTACATGCTTTTTAGACATCAAACAAAATACTGCATTGAAAGGAGGACTGTATACCTTGACAATAAACCCATATTGAAAACTGATTGATTGAAGTTCCACAACCTCCCATTAGGGATTATGCATATGTAACTTTTTATTTTTAACAAAAAGTATTCTTCATTAATAATCCCTAGATTATAAAAGATATACTTACACAATCCCAGAGCCACATTTGTCACAGACGGAGAGTTTCTCAGTACTGCCCACAGAAGTTGCAATTTTGGTAGTGGGTGCTTTCACACTTCTAAACCCTGAAGGTTTGTCAACATCACCTGTGCAAAGATTCAGAATAGAAACGCTACAGCCACAAAAGCTTGCCTTCCCAAAATAGTTGTATGTGCCATACAAAGCATGTGAACACGAAATCACATGAATCACTTGATGGGTGCATAGTGGTTCTACATGGTAGGAAAGGTACCATACCAGTCTCGAGGATCTCCTGGAGGACTTTAAATGATGCAGACTGACGTGGAGGCTCACATGATTCCTGGTTCTCAGTCAGCATTTTATAGACCTCTGAGTCAGCAGCAATTGATGGTATTGGCTGGATGGGTTTAGAGATATCTGGACTGAAATGGAGAAAAAAAAAAAAAACCTGTCAAATAGCAATCAAAAACACACAAGTCAAACATTTATACAAAAATTGTTAAAATTTCAAATGACAAACGGATTACACAATAAACATTTTTTTCACACAATAAAAATGTTTCCACTAAACGAATTAGAAATGTGGTCAAAAACACGACCACTAAGACTTAAATCTGGGAAATTCGTACTTTTTGCTTGGTTCACTGGATGTCACAGTGGTCTTGGCACCACTAACAGTGCTGTTAAAGTCCTTGATGTTATCGGAAGAGTACAGACCCGCTGGATTATTATAATGGCTTGTTACCACCTTGGAACCAGGTGAACTGAATGGGAGAGCACTCCTGTTGTGAGCAGAACCTATGTGTTTCACTTCCTATAAACAGTGAGGGAAGAGGTCAGAGTGTCACAAGAGAAAGTATAACCAACATAAATTGAATGTGTTAGAAACCAGATACCAACGAGAGAGAGAGAGAGAGAGAGAGAGAGAGAGAGAGAGTAGAAAAAGCAAAATGCAGCTCTATTTTAACATTTGTCTCACACAAAACTACAAGATGGTAAAATGTCTATGCATTCTGCAATATGTCAATAATCCATAACATAGAAATAAGAAAATATATTTTTTAAAGATTTGATACTCAAAAAGTATCTAAAAGACCAGAATAAAGAAATGCTAATATATTCTCGGATATTCTTTCATTATTACTACCTTAACACACACTGTATATCCATTTTGGTTGTGTTTATTAATGGTACATCTGGGAAACAGAAACACTAAATGTCTCTAACAGCTCTGGATTAAATATGTCTTGATTTCAATTTTCCTACCCTCAACTTCTACAAAAAATTTTTTTTTTTTAAAAAGAAGAGAACAGTAGTGGCCAAAAATATTAAGACAAAGATATACTGAGATGTTTTTTAGTTCTCCCTGTGCACAAAACAGGTGATGTCACTAATTAGTTCAAATTTATCTGGATGTTCAGTTGTGCTAATTACAAGCTATGTGACAATGGTATTAAGCTTCTGGGGCCATGGCCATGGATCTTCAGACCTAGACCCAAGAGAAAACTGTTGGACATTGAAGGCAGTAGTAGTTAAGAAACCGCCTCCTGTCCATGACCTTCAGGAAGCAATCGAGCAAGAATAGATTGAACAAGCAACACCAGAGTACTGCAGAGGTCTTTTTGACTCTAAATATTGATTGTTGTGCAGCTATTACATTGCATAAAATACCCAACTCTTCTTATTGTCTTAAAAAATGAGAATGATATTAAAAGATTGAACTTCACTTTTGTCTCAATACTTTTAGCCACCAGCACACATGAAATAATATGTCTACTATTTGCTTAATACATTTAAAGAATGTCAAATACCACCCTAAAAAAGGAGCAGAAGCATTCAGGAAAGCCTAACGCATCTTTCATGTACAACCGATGTCCAATACTGTATACACTGGCCTTCAACAGGACATATGTTTTAACTTTTAAAACATTCCCAGTACAACACTAACACTCCCACAAGCGCATACTTCCGGCATTTGCTCACTCTTTGACCTTTAATTTGAGGTTTGCCTGCAGGAACTAGCGGAAACTCTGCCTTACGTCTTGGTCTGGCTCATAAACCGTTGTCTCCATGGATATGGTTTGTTAGGAAGTAAATAATGACTTCATTTTGCACCCTGCCTTTGTTTGTTTTTTTTTTTTCTTGCTATATAAAAAGGCTTTGCTCTCTATGATTCTCTCAATCCCTACACTGGGCAATGTAAAAGACCTGGTCAAAGTGATTATTAATGCTGTGGAATGTTACAGTAAGTACTGCAAGCCATAATGACGTACCTGTGATTCTGATGCCAGGTTCATCTTGTATGGATGCGACTTCCCATCTTCAGAGACGAGCGGAGACCACATTTTTGATTCTGATCTAAAGAAAGGAAAAAGGACTGAGTCAATGAAAATAAATTTATACATTTTCTACAACAATACAGTAAACACATGATGGTACAATACAGTGCAGGTATCATAAAGATGCAAACTGACTCTGCTGAGCAAACATTCAGATACAAACATGTAAAATGTAGTATGTATTAATAAACTGTGGGCGTGTGTCACGGTAAGAAAACCTTTTTAAATAATTTATAAAAAGTGATTGAAGAATACAAATAAGCAAACAAAAACACATTATGTAGCCTGGCTTCACAAGCTCTCTGTGACTATTAAAGGTTAAATATCATGTATACCTGTCTATAGAGAGAATCATTTCTTCGACACAACCCTTGATCTTATTCTGGGCTTCCAAGTGAGTCATTCCTTCCGTCGGCTCCCCATCGATGGCGATAATCATGTCACCGATGCAGAGGTTAGACTGAGCTGCTTTACTTCCTGGGGTTACCTGGTGAATAAAGTTGACTCATCTGACACAAAGTATAGGTATCGGGGAAGGCGAATACAACACCGAAATGTTGGATCTGTATCAAACTTTATATCTGAATTTATTCCCTGGAAGATTTGAAGTTGCACCCCACCATGATGTCTGACACACAAGGGTTGTTAGTTTTTCGTCTGCTCCCATCTAGGGGCCAGCACAGTGGAATATCTGATCCGCACACAACTGGTTTTCCCAAAGGACACTCTTCCTGACCCAACCCTCCCATTTTATCTGGTCTTGGGACCATACCTGTATGAATTCTGTCCCCCCAGAGGAGGTATTCCTTGGGTGCATAATGGGTGGCACTTGGATTTATGACACAGATGTTGCATGTAAAAACATAAGAGAAACTCATCTACTGATATACAGAACCTGGTTAATGGTGTAGAACTAAAAACAGGATCCATAGTTGTGTAGTTTGATATCCAAGATCCATAATTAAATTCTTAACAAACACAAACACACCAGCAATGCCATCAGCATCCTATAGCTCAGGTGCTTTCAGAGCTGAAGCCAAATAGAGACACGGACTGGATGAGGATCCCGTTGTTTAGACAGCATTGTCACTGCAGTCATGCAACAAATAAAGAAAAAATTTATCAGCGTAAAGCTGCAAGCTATAAAGTTTCCTTGTTATCCTTTCACTTGTCACAAAAGGATTTCCTTCTTTAAAAAGATAAAGGAAGTCAGGCTTTCCTTATCAGTGGTGTCCAAAAGAAAGAGTCATACTAAGGCTGTGGTGCTTTTTAAAGGAAGGTGTGCAATAACTCTCTCTCTCTCTCTCTCACACACACACACATTCTCTCTTACACACACAGAGAGAATTTTTATAGCAAATTTCCACTCAATAGGCCACCTTAGCAAATGGAAAAATTGAGGGATGTGTACTATATCAGTACTATATGCTATGCTGTTGGCTACAATACAATGACAATAGTTATACATCTTGTATTAACACAACATGCCTGTAACGTCTAGTTATTATTAAACCACAGACATTTGACTCTTAGTTAAACTTAAACCCTAAAATGTAGATAACAAATAACTTGACTAGATAAGCTATATTGCATGACGTCATTAGCCATTTCCTCAAAAAGAAGTGAAGGGTTTGAGCAGCAGTAACGGCGGTGAGATAAAGCGCATGCTTCTGTGAGACACTGCACACAACTTACCCGTGAGATAGTCAGGGGCTGCTCGAAATCCTTCCCACCAACCAGTCTAAATCCCCAAGGTCCTGGACCCTGCATTACAATCCGCAGCGGCATTTCTTTATTCAATTAAAGTATTTATCAACAAATTAAGCAGGGCTAACCCTCTGGACCGAGTTCGGCGTAAGAAAAAAACGTGTAACTTTCGGTCTAACAGTCTCTCAGGGCGGTAACTTTGTAAAAGTTGGGGATGGAGGCGGGACTTCTACAAACAACAATCCAATGGACTTGAAGGCTGAATTTCAAACCGCCTCCTACTGGATACCTAGTGAGCTCGATTGGCTGAAGAAGTCCTCGCGTCATAACCTAAATCTAGTGCACTAATATAGGGAGTGCGCCGCTGTTTGGGATTCAGCCCAAAGGTCTCGTCGTTGATAAGAGCTAGTTTCCTATGTTTGTTTAGGGGAGGGACGTTACGTAATCCCATTGAAGCTTACCATTTATGGTTCGAGCCCAAATCCCAGGATGTGGAATGTGCCACTCCCGACATCGAATTCCTGGCAGCGATAGGCAAGGGCAGATAGAAACATGTTAGACTGTGGGTCATATCCTGGACCTGACACAAGTTTAGACTAAAGAAAGTGAAATGGGAGATATACGTGATCTGTCTGGCCTGCATGCCTACATCCTTGTGCTGAATGTGAAAATGATATTCAGGAATGCAAGAATGTCAGACTCTGGTCCCAGGGTGGGCTCAGTCCACAGAAATGTGTATATTTTTTCCTGTCAGCACCAAATTCAGCCCATGAAGACTTCCATGATTAGTTCAGGCAGGTGTGTTAAGTGAAGTAGAACATTAAACAGCATTGCTTTGGCCTACCAGGACTGGATTCTGACACCACTGAGGGAACACAGAGCTTTTCAACTCTACCATTGTCCTGTACAGTTTTATGTTTCCCAGCCTCACCTGATCACATATGACAGATCAGGTCAAGTCAAGTCACATTAAGTCAAGTAGGCTTTTATTGTCGTTTTAACCATACACTGTTCAATACACATTGAAATGAAACAATGTTCCACCAGGACCAAGGTGCTATATACAGCAAATATTAACAAAACTCAGTAATTAACTCAGAACTATACAAAAAGACTCATAAGGTGCACTTGTGCAAATGTGCAAACAGCAACAAACATGACACAACACAATACACTATGACCAGTACACAGATTTGAACTGAGATAGTGCAAATAAATTTTCCATGCAGTAAACATTTCTTAAAACAGTTGCTAAATGGTGTTCATCTGAATCAGTGTTTGCATTTATCAGTCCAGTTCCAATGAATTGAGAAGTCGAATGGCTTGTGTGAAGAAACTGTTACACCGTCTGCATGTGCGGGCCCGAATGCTTCCGTACCTTTTGGCAGATCATTGAGATATGTACACATTTTTATGTACACAAAGTCACATTTTTTTTATGGACGCACCAGTGAAAAGTGTGGACACACATTTGGATTGATGTTTTAGAACACAACTTGAGATTTGAAAATAATGAAATAACACATATTAAGTAACAACAACAGCAGTGTTATTTTTAGACACAGAGGTCATCTGTTCTGGATTAGTTCTTGCAACAACAGTATTGTCTAGTGCATTTGCAAAACCCATCAAGCACCATGATGAAACTGGCTCTCATGAAGACCATCCCAGGAAAGCAAGAGCAAAATTTACCTCTGCTGCAGAGGAGAAGTTCATTTAGAGTTCAAAATCACCAATTAACAAACAGCACCTCAGATTCGAGCCATTATGAGGGCTTTACAGAGCATAAGCAGCAGACACATCTCAATATCACCTGTTCAAATGGGATTATTGCACTTTTTGTCTTTTGACTTTTGATTGGTCAAGTATATTTAAAACTTTTACATTTCATCAGCTTCAGTAAAATATCTTTTCTGTTGAAAATGCAATGCTCTCTCTCACATACCCGAGGCTCTGTAAACAAGAATCAAACATATAATCTGGACAACTACCAACTAACCAATCAGGACAAGGAGCTTGCTCCCTCAATTGCACCAGCATTTAGGCTTTGTAGCACAAATACCTGCCTGCACAAATGCATACAGTGCACTATTAACATGATGTATGTTACAAAGGAGCTCTAGAAATGCTAGACCACACAGCTCCAGGGTGCAGTTTCAAATGTTCTCCCCATGTCTGTATATGAGTTCCTTTTGAGTTCTTTAGTTATCCCCCAACTGTCTAAAAAAAAAACGTAGGTGGGTGGGACTGGCTTTGCTAAATTGGTACTAGGTGTGAATGAATTTTGTGTGTGCATGGTGCTATGTGAAGATATAGGTATAGGTATTCTGTACCAGTAAGTCAACTCTGTACTACTAAGTCAACCAACTCTCCTTCACCATATAACACAAATATGGCTACAAATCGGTGAGGGTGTAGTTTACCACATCCTTCCTCAAGACAGAAGAAGCCAACTACTACAATGCTCCACATCCATTATCAAGGGGCAACATAAGACATTCAGGAGAAGTCAATATCTGCCCTCTTCCACATACATGAGCTCAATAGTGTCACTGTTATTAAGAGAGAAGCAAGAATATGTCATCTCTCCTACCCTGAGAACTTGACTCATTTTGTTCGATTGGCTCCCACTCATAGCCAATCCTGTGATATTGTCAAAATTCAAACTCACAAACTCTTTTAAAGTTTTTAGAGCAGCACTACATGAACATTAAAGGAAAGGACTGTATGTTTTATTTTTGACATTCAGCACATCTAGCTTTAGTTCATTCAGCACAATCACTGACTAATTACTGTATACAGGCCAGGGGTAGCTCTGTGGTTAAGGCATAGGACTATGGTTTGAAAGGTCCCAGGTTCAAATCCCACAACCAAATTGTCTCTGTTGGGCCCTTGAGCAAGGCAATTGCTCAGATGTATATTGAGATAACAATGTAAGTCGCTCTGAATAAGGGTGTCTGCCAAATGCCTTAATTATGGTGGAGTATGGAAAATTTGAAACACTTCAAAGCAGTAGACTTCCAAAATCCACCTCAAAGCAGTAGATTCCCAAAATTGGAATATTTGAGAACATCTAAATAAGTATAAACAGTTAAGATGACGTGTGAATACCTGTTGCCTTAGAAGATATATTTCTTTTGCATCCTCCCTTTCATCACCTTTTCACATTCTTTCACAAGTACAAGAAAACAGTCCTACAAAAACTTTAATAAAAACAGTAAAAGAGAAAATAGGGGGAGATACGTGAAAAAGTTTCGGTCCTTTTTCTAAGCACGGCATTGACCTTAAATTGTCCATATGAGATTTGTTAGATTTTTAGTACACATGTACCATGTACCATGAGTAAATTTTTAAAAATAATTCCGTTGAAGCATGGTTGAAAAGCAATGTCTGACTTTCATTGGTTAACATTCATAGAATTTTTATTTATTATTACTTTTGTCAGATTAAAGTTATTTCTGTGACCATTGTGAGTTTTTCTTTCATTGACCGAAGGGTACCAACAATTTTGTCCACATGTGTATCTTTTTTGCACATCTTTTGACGAACATTACAATCAACCAAAACATAATATTTATTCAGCTAGCTATTGGCAGAATATCTGAAGAGGATTTTGTTTGAAAATTGGTTTGGATAGTATTTATTTTTCTAAAAGGAGTGAAAGGATACAAATATACATTTTGAATGTGATATCCTTTTTAAACCAACAGAGGGCAGGTTCATCCTGTGCACAGTCATTGGCAGCTCTCATAATAGTTTCATTTCCTACTCTCCTTTCCATTACAGTATAAAGAATAACAGAAAAAGCACTTCAGCACTGCAGTAGTGTCTTAATGATGATCATTTAAGAATTTTACATTAGTGTAATTTAACAGTCCTGGTTCAGTTCATTATTTGAATTAAATCCAAATACTGGTTCTAGTTTAAGCAATAGATGAGTGTTGAATTCATGGCAATCATTTGTATGTTGTTTAAGACACACGGTAGCGATATTTTATGTTAAATATATGAGAGATCTTTGAAGTATGCTGTCTTTGACTATTTTGTTTAGTTAGGCAGGTGTACCTGTCATTGTGTTTCCGCTGTGAAAATGTGCACAGATGAAAAGCAGAAGTAAGCCATGTGACTCATGTGAAGAGTGGGAGGTTGTTCAACAGTAGCCTGTGCTCTGTTTGGAATTTGATCAGGCAAAACTGTCCTTTATGTCACTGGCAGCCTTCAGAAAATATGTGGGTGTCTAGTCCACCGTTCTCAGTTACGATCTGGGATCCTATATGATGTATCATTCTGATGTCAAAGTGTGAGAGTGAGATCGATGCTTGTGGTTAGGGCTCTCAGTGACATTTTGAGTTGTGTTTACACCCGCTTACTCCCACCTTACCCCCCCAATGAGCTGTCTTTGACGCAAATGTGCTTGACCACGGTGTTAGCAGGTGTAGAGGGCACATGTTCTCAGATGCTATCTAATACTAACTTAAGTTAAGAGCAGGTCCTGCCAATGGGTTCTCACTACCTCTGTATACTACCTTTACATACGCTTCTACATACCCCCTACCCCTAAAGTAAGTAACCAACAAATATAATCAGTTTGATAGATTTCTTTGCATTTGGAATAATTAATTAAATTTGGATACAATTGAATATGTTTGGCCATATTCACGGTATTAGTCACAACACTTATGTTAAATTATAGTTTGAAAAAAGATCACTTTAACAATGTAAAATCCCAGGTCCAAACTTATATTCGATAGTCGCAGATATAAACTTTCCTTATTACTTTCACTGTAGTTAGCAAATAATTTGTATTAGTTACTAAAAAAAGAATAAATAATAATAATAATATTGACCTAATAAGTTGTGACTTACAATTAATTAAATTGAAAATTCCATCCCACACACCTATGATTAAATTATAAAGCTTTCTGCAGATGAAGCTTGTATGTTCAGAGAGTATTGAGTTACTTTTTGGAAAAAGGTTAATAGTAATGCTAATATCAAGCTAATATCTCCTCAGTTATTTCCAGCACATAGCACTCATTTACTCCTAACTAGTGAAATATTGTTATTAGTTTAAACATAAACAAAGTGTCATGACTATACAGTGAAGTAAGTTTTGTCTTGTATAAACTACAGTCATGAAATTTAAAATAAAACAATGATAATGATTTGCAACTTTGTGGGATTTAATATTTAACAAATATAAACAAAATAATATAAAGGCTTCACTGATGCTAAAAGTTAAATTTAACGGTACTAAATGCTATGTTATAGTTTGCTTAAAATTTACATTAAAGTAACATTAAAAGTTAAATAAAAGTTACATTAAAGTCTGTAAAGTTCTGATTAAATACTACATTGTCTGTTGGATTCTAAATTAAAATTTTGATTCTGCACCAAAGTAGGGTAAAAAAAGGAACTGCTCATGATTCAGACCAACCCACTTCATCTCTGAAACATGACAGTACGAGCATGTAAGTTTGCTATTGAACCACGTGTGCTTTTCTCCACCGGTGATGGAGGTGTCACAGTATGCATGGAAAAACACCAAAAGAAAGTGCAAAAACCGCAAATTGCAACAGTACAGATTTGGCATTTCAGCATTTCAGAGCTCCAATCTTCATTTACAGTGATTTGCATCATAGCCAATAAAATAATGTTAATTAAAGATTTGAACTCACATGGGAATATACCATATTGCAGTTTTTAGGGTCTGAGTATGTATGCCATTGGGTGTTTTTTAAATTTAAAAAATGTCTCAGTAAAAAACCATTACAAACTACTATCATCAAAGTTATGTTATAGTTATTAGCTTATTATTAGCTTATAGGACTGGTCACTTTAACGAGTTTAATCCAAACAGTACAGTGGGGGCGAGGGGAGGGGGGGGGTGCTTAATAAATAATATCACCTTGCATCTAATTTGTGTTGAGATAGTTGGATTTCTTTTTGAAGTTTGGGTTTGTGTGAATCATTTGATAGTTTCAGTGGTCCCATGGCTGCAAAATATTTCATAGAGGTTATGAGTCTCAATTTTATGTTGATCCTCCGTGCTTTATAGTTTTTTCATTTAAAAAAATATATACACAAGTACTGAACTAAAGTGCCACTATTCACAATCTACCACCTATAAAGATTCTTCAGGTTGTGTCTCTTTATGGATTACATTTTTAAGGATTCTTTGTAAAACCTTACAACATTCAATAGTTAATCCTATGAAAACTTGCTTACAAGGATAAAGCAGTTACTACAAATGAAGGAATGATTAAATAAATGAATGAGAACCCTTAATCAAAGAATGGTTCCAAAGAAAGGTTGAGCTACTAGCAAGTAGGTTTATTAAATCTTTTTTTTTTCATACTTATTACTATATAATAGTTTATACATTTTTCCTACCCACAGTATTATATGATTTCTTAATAAAATTGTAAGTGTAAAAGTCAGAGCTTGGCTTTAATGTGTAATTTAATTTTCTCTGTGTTTATTTAGTAACTGTACCTACATTATATAGGGATTTTCCCTGCACTCTGTGATCTGAGATTCATTGTATGAGGTCAGCAGAAGCAGGAAAAGAGTCAGCCCGTATGTAATGCTCAAGTAACATTATTTTTTACTACACCCTCTCCTGGGGTACAAATATATGTCATTAAAGATTTTCTCATGGCTGTGTAGATAAATATATAATGTAGTCTGTCTCTAGACTTTATAACTCTAGAAGTTATAAAAAATATTACTTTTCCATCCTTAAATTTCATCTTAAATTAGATTTGTTTTACCAGGCATAGTTGTATATCACTACGTCTTCTCTTTAGTGTATGAACTGATATATGGAAATAGAGCACTATGTGTTTTATACAAATTCAAAACACTATGAATAGGTTTGTAACCTGATCCTGTAACTTCCTCATTCCACTGGAGAGGACTGAAACACACACCAAGCAGGTTTTTGAGGTGTACCATCAAATACTGGTGTGTGTGGGCTTGTGATGAAGGACATGGGAGGAGCCTGACTGGAACTGATAGACCTGATTATGAAGATGTTTTGCCCTGGCAATGTTCCAGGGCAAATGTGTTATTTAAAACGTACAACAATAAATGTTCAGAAGACGCAAAAATCTCCAGTGCATGTCATTCACTAGCTGGTCCATGTAATATAATTACTAGCCTACTTTAACTTCTTTCTCTTCCAGATGTGAATATAGCACAAGAATGCTGGAGAACAATATGATAATGTTTTTTTAAACAGTTTTTTTTATAATACTTCTCATAATACGTGGCTTTTCTCTTTAGACCTAACCTAGACTAAAAATAACATCTTATCCTGAAAGTAAACCTGTGCAAAAATCTATTCAGGGTTCATCATCATGCCTTATCTGGGCAACATGTTTACTGCTGATAACATAAATTGTTCATTCACTTGAACAGTGTAGCGTAGGCAAAAGACAAGAAAGGAAATCCCATAGTGGCATCCTCGTCACCAAAACACCCCTCGCGCTCTCTCTTTCTTTCTTTGTATTTGTATGTGCTCTGCACATGGCTGAATTGTTTGCTGTTTGTGGTTTGGTATGCTACACTCTGACAGGAAGCTAAGATTTTAAACTGCAAGTGTTCTTTGTGAAACAAAAAAGGAGACTGTCATGCATCACGTGTACTGGCACCTCTTTAAAGAAATGCATGTTTTTTTTTTAAGCAAGAACTACAGTGGTGTGAAAAACTATTTGCCCCCTTCCTGATTTCTTATTCTTTTGCATGTTTGTCACACTTAAATGTTTCT
>JAOVVA010000041.1:18859445-18871708 GCA_028565275.1 Leiocassis micropogon | reverse complement strand
CATTTTGTGTGACAAACATGCAAAAGAATAAGAAATCAGGAAGGGGGCAAATAGTTTTTCACACCACTGTATATTATCAAGAACTATATTAAACAAAAAGACTATATTGTACATGACAATATTCATTATAAATAATTTCCTATATAAAATATTATCCTCCTTGTGTTGGATAATAGAACCTTGACAAAATCTCAGAGTGGTGGTACCTAGGTGTCTACAGTAGGGTTCTGTGCTAGTGTCAAGAAGGTTGTGAGTTCATATCACAGTTCTATCAGTGATGGCTTAAAGGTTATTCGCTCACAACGTAATGCAAATAGTATGGCAAACATTCATGTGTGTACCATACAGTAAATACATATGATTTACCCTAAAGACACACAAGATTAACACATGAAAAACAGCTCATTGTTTTTACAGTGTAGGCTTCAGACAAGACTTCTTACCAATTCATTGTTGTTTTTGTCCCTTTTCTTTCTTTTGACTTTCTACCAAACAAGACCATGTGATCCATGAAAGACATCTTGAGTTTAGGGATAGCATTTTAATCTAGACTAATCTAAAACCTAAAAAAAGAAGGGATTACGAGTGAGATTCACTAAACCACATATCCAAATGCGCGTAGAAAACTGGTACATAACATGTCAGATCCTGTTGCTGAGGGTTTGAGGAATGGAGTGTCATAAAAGAACAATTACAAAGTCTGGAAAACTTTTCTGTCTCTACATGAGCTGATTTTTGTCCATCGAAGGAACTATACTGCTGTATAACTTTATACAGAGTTAAGAATCTTTATCAAACAAAGGAAAAACAAAAAAAGTAAAAGAACTGTGATTGCTTCAAAGCTGTGATACAAACAATCCAGAATTGCAAAAGAGCTTAAGCAAATGGCCTAACCAAAATGCATCACATGTTACATCACATACCACTAGACATTGTTGCAAAGAATAGAACAGTGCCAAATTCATTGACTCATTAAAGGTGTATGCCAAATATGAGCATAAACATGCTTATTAAAAAATTCTTGAGGACTACGAAGTACTACAAAGCAAGCCATTTAATTCCTATGCCAGCTACTTTCTGCTTTTTTTTTTTCTTGTCTGCACAGCAGGAAAAAAGTTCTTAATCAGTGTTATTTCATAAAAGAATACACAAAGAATATTTAATCATTTTATTGTATAAAAATACAAAACATTACATTAGATAAAAAAGTCATATTGATTCCAATGTGAAGCTGAAACAAGCACACATACACCACAATCAACATATATAATCTTTTCCAGTAAATAGTTAAAAACAAAAAAAAAAAAACATATCATCATGTATCATTTAAAGGCATAACTTAGCTTCAATCATTTTTGATAAGTATTAAGCCAGCATTTTGAGAACTTCAGACAGAATGTGTGTTTAATATGACATAGCCATTACACAGGGTCTGAGGGTCCCTGCATGTTCCAGAGAACAGAATGACTTCCTCACAATTGAGAAAGTTTGGACAGGTTTTCCAGGATTCTCAAAAATATGTTTATTAAAATCTATTTACATTTAATTGTTGGTGCCTTTTCAATATGACAGTGGTGTTCACAATAATGGCTTTGGACGTCCAATAAGCTTACTGTTAGAGCAATTTTTTATGGCAGCAATTGGGGTACTGCTTACTACAGTATCATTCACTATAACCATAAACTCAATGCCTCAACAGTGACTAAACTAAATTGTAAAGATTTAAGATTATTTCAGACAACATCCAAGCAAAGCTAAACTGTAAAATATAGGTTCAGTTACTCACTCTAAAAACATACATATATTATTATCATCCATAATTAATAAAATAAAATAAAATCTCTTATTCGTCACCATATTGGCTATAGGACCAGTAGGGTTCTGGGACCATGCCAGTGTGGGGGTAGGATGGGTTCTGTGTGTTCCTTTGTCCTGATCCACTGGCTCTGCTGCTGGATGGATTTATTATGGCCTCCTGATTGCTGCTGTTGTTCGGTTGATAGTTAAGCATGGTGTAAGACTGTGTGCAGTCAAAGATGGTGGAATTGTTAAGGTCCAGCATTGCCAATGTACTTTGCCCTTGAGGCTCTTGTTTTAAATTATGAGCTGTCTGAGAACCTACTAGGCTATGAAGAAGTTCATTTCTATCCTGACTATCTGAATATGTGTAATTCATATCCATCACTCCTGTGTTTGCAGGCCCATTCTGTGTTCCAGATGCTTGTGAGGGAGCAAAGTTATTCCAGATGCTTTCACTAGTGGGCACGGTTTCTTTCCTGTGCAGAGGCTGCTGTGAATGCTCCAGCTGCTCCGGATGAGGCTGGGTGGCAGAAGCACCTTGAAGTTCAAGAATCTCCAGATCAATTGAACTCAGTAAGGGGAGGTTGTTTGTAACATCCCCAGGGGTGCTTATGGAGGGAACTGGGTTAACTGGGTTAAGTGGGTTAACCTGTGACATTGCCACTTGATTATTGGCTCCATGGTTGCTGCTAGGACTAGGCCACGGACCTTGACCGAATGATACTTGAGCTGGAGATACTGAAGGGGCTGGCATCATAGGTTGAGGCTGATAGGTATTGTTGTACATGATTTGTTGATTTGGCCTCATTATACCATGATGAGCAGGTTTTCCATAGAGATTTAGCTCTGTGAAAGATAAATTCATGCACAATAAGAGATAGACCAATGGAGAGTGATGCTTTATAAACATGAAAATTTCTTAAAATGTTGTTGCAAATATTTCGGTTCCCCACCAGTTTTAATTCTTGGGTGCATCATAGGTGTTTGAGATGGTGCTTTTTTGACCGCAGGGCTAATCCTTCCAGGCATGAAACTGGGGAAGGACTTCATTAAAGTCTCAATTTTTCGCTTCTTTTCTCGACACCCATATGGATCTGAAAGAAACAGACATATCCCAAGCATGTGACAATGTGAAACAACTTTAATATAAATTTTACACATTTTGTGTAAAACTATAATGGTGGACATTCTGTATCAAGTGTGACATGAGAAAAAATGTCTTACCTTTGTCATCAGGCAAGTATCTAAACTCCATTGGTTCGCTAACTTCCTGGTCAGTGGGGCGCCGCAGCTGCATCTGAACAGTGACCGGCGATGTGATGGAGGTGTCGCAGTAGGCAGGCGTACGGAAAACGATAGCCACCTGCCTGTGCACATCTGCCTGGGAGAAGGACCCTCTAGCCTCCCAGGTCTGGGTGAAGAAGCGCACTTCTATATCATCTAGTGTGATGGAGCAAGCATGGAAGGATGAGGTGAATGATGAATCATGTAATAAAGTGTTACATGGTGGCATGAGAAAAGCATAAGTCTATTATTTTTCAATGTATGACCATTACAGGAACAGTGCAGTGGAATGATACATAGATGAATGGGTGAAGGAGGAAAGTGATAGAAAATTAAACACTTTGGGAAGAGTCAATGTCTTTCAATTGTTAATAATACATCCAGAACAGTTTCTACCTTTTTGGACTTTGTCACAGAGCAGGAAGATCTCATCGCCGCCCTTTACACTGCCATTGTTTTTGTTGACGCGGCAGATGCGTAGCTCGGCGGTGTTTGGGGCACCTGCAAAAAGCCAGAGAGTCCATTAAAATGACAAAACCATAAGATCAAAATATGAGAATAAGCTTTGGTGTGACTTGGAATTCCAATCTCAGTTTCTGGCTGTGTTTTATTCTGAAGTGATTATTAGAATGTCCTACTGTCTTAAAAGCCCCCCCCTCCCGACAGTTATCCAACAAAGTATTGAAATTTAGATACCAGTTTGATTTATATATTCTGTTGTCTTAGTCTGTGAAAAGATGAAACCTAGATTGGTTACCTTATTTGCTTCCAGCTGTTTTGCTCTGTTTTTGCTTTTTGTTTAGATATAATTTACAATGTCTAAATGCATGGTACATTAACGTGGCCTACATTTATACATAAATTCAGTGGTGTGTTGCAACCTATTGGATTTGCCTCCAAAAATGATGACTTCACTTGAGAATGATGGAACAAATGGCTACTCTGGATGAGCCTTGTTTTAAATTCACAAACCTCAAAAATAATCAGAACCTCAAAAATATCAAGCTTTTTGCTATGAAAGGACATGAGTGAATGATTAAAGTATACAGCAGATTGGCAGGTTCTGTTTTATAATGTGAGGGTGGGGCTGTGTCACACTTCCTCTTTAAGTGTTTAAAGTGTATTAAAGTATCTATTTTAGGGAAGTGTTTCTCAGTTACACTTGTTCATGCGCTGTCAGTGACCACAACATAAAGAACTCACCTCACAGGTATTAAACACATTTTCCTTGACTCTATCTTGCATTGCATTACCCAACGTGACACTGGCCCATAAAGCCCTCTAAAGAGTGATTTCCGCTTATACGCGGTACTCACACTACCTAGCAGCTCAGGAAGTGCTAAATGGGGCCATACTTACTTCCTGTAATGTGATAAGTCCCACTTACAGCTCTGTGACATCTGTGAATTCTAACCCAATAAATATGTTGAAATTCTTCATGATTTTGTACACTTAGAGGCATGCACGATCATTAAGTAATCAAGAACACAAAGTTCACCTTGCTTTATTCGAAACCTTTATTTTTTATACAACATTTTGTTGCTGCTCCTTAACCTGTCTGTTACTTTTGTTGAGCAGACTCCTCAACGTTTAGTTTTTGCCATACTGTATTTCTGCATTTCCAAAATAATACATTTTACATGCTCTGTGACAAGTTTGGGCTATTATTTTTTATAACCAAACCATGATCATTAATTTTTCACAATCCTCTCCCAAACTTGTTTTGATGGCTCATTGTCTTTCTGATGCTGTATTTACCCTATACTGTATTAAGATGAAGCTTTAATTCATAAACTGCTCACAATTGAACTACATTCAAGCTCAACTTATGTCACCTCTGATGGCATCTGGTTGCACCAGAAATAATTAACTCCTTTCACAGCAATGCGGGTGAATACATAAGTTTAGGTTATTTTTTTTTATCTGCAAATAATTTAGCTTGTTGACGATACAATTTTTCCCTTTTACTTCAATGTTATAGGCTGTTTTGTATAGATTCATTGAATATAATCTCATTTAAGGATTCTAAGTTGTAACATGCTGAAATATGGAAAAGTATGGTGCACAGGGGTGAATACTTATGCAAGCCACTGTACATGTAGGCAAATTTTATTTATTTTAAGTTCACAGCAGACTAATTGCTTTAACAAGTCATAATGAAATTTTACCAAATCTATCATGATCTACAGGAGATGTGTTTTGTGGCAACTCACGGTTGTCATAGATGGGATTGGAGATGATCGGTGTCAGCGCAATGCTGTAGCATCCAGTTGAATCTTGTAAAAAGACCTGGAAACATAGACGCACCACGTTCAAGTCGTATTCCTCCGTCTGCAAGAGTTGCTCCCGAGGAACTGCACAAACAAATACACACAGACCGAACAAGGTTGTTAGTATGCATCACTTTTACACTTGTGTATAATCTCACCACTTTAAAAGTCAGAGGTGACGGAAGGAATGAAAAAGAACAGCACTAGGTTCAGAGTGGAGTCATGTGACAGACCAAAAATGAAATTAATTCAAAGTCTGATTATCTTGAAAATATCAGTGTGACGCTCTTTCTACGTCATGCTGCTGCAAAAGCTACTCAGCGGTATCCCCGGGTAAGTCACTGATGTGCCCACGCACATCTACAAATGCAGACACTCACACTCTATACAAAATGCGTGTGAAGTTGTTTCTGAGTGCGTGCACACATGCCCACTCATTCTCTCTTTCAGGAGAGCGTTCGCAGTGGACTCTCCCGCCCACGGGCAGTGTGACGTGCGGCTGACAACCGAGGTGAGGTCACCGCAGGTGGAAATATCACAGAGAACCAAAAATCAAGAAAGCTCTGAGGACAGATGACGACTCTGCTGTGAAGAGGCAGCTAACCTGACGTTAGGAGCTCAGCCTCTGCTTAAACCACAAGGCCTCAAAGAGGAAAAAGAAATGAGAGGGAGAGGTGGATAGATATAGAAACGGAGAGTGTAGAACACACAGAGAAACAGATAGAAAGATGACTTTGTAGACACACTGATACATGAGAGTGGGTAGGAGGTGTGAGTGGGTGTAGAGTCAGAGGCAGAGTGTGAAAATGAGGAGGTGATATGCATGCACCGTTTTGCATATGTATGTGTGTGTAAAGGGACACAGTAACACTTCGACAAAACCAAGCATTTGGGTAGATGTGGGCAGATTGGAGGATGCAATAGGGACAGGGAGACCTACACGGCAGACCCACACATATCTCCAGCCACTTCTGTCTGCACTTTTTTTTCTCTCACTTCACTGAGGTTTTTCCTCTCGCTACATAAATGTCATTCAGATATAAGACAGATATTAGACGAACACTAATTGCAAACCATACATCATATCACATGAGTCAAAAAGGCCAATAAGGCATGACACGAGCGAAGTGAGCTCATAGCTGGCAAGCTCTCCCTTCCACGCATGACCAAACATCCAAACTAATACCAAAAGTCATTTTAATACAGCCAAGAGTTTTGTTTCACATATATTGTATTTACAGACATTGCCAGATTCCTCTCCATTCTGTATTTGAACACAAAAAAAGATTCTGTTGCTTTTAGGAAGTTAAAGGGTGGACCATGTAATTAGTTTGGGAAACACTGAGCTCTCAGCAGAAGTGAGAGTTATCTTGAAGTCTAAAGAAGTGGACAAGAGGAAGTAATAACAGGACAACCTGGTCTGTTGCTTCTACATTACCAAAACGAGAGTGTAATACTTCTGTTATGTACATACACTAAAAAGGTTGTTAAAAAGTGCTGTTATTACTTATTACTTTCATTAAGTTCTGTGTCAATTTCTTAGTTATGCTTCCTGCTATTAAGAAAAACGATAACAATATAGTGCAGGTTTCTAATCCTGCTTCCAGAGTACACCATGTCCTGCACGCTCTTCCCAACACACCTGATTTAATTAAATTCAGCTAATCAATTGTGCTTCCTGAGTTAAAGTGGGTGTGTTCAACATAGAGAAAACACTAAAATGTGCCTGAGCGGGGGTACTCCAGGACCAGGCTTTTTAGGGACAAACCCAAGAGCATCATAATGGTCTTACACATAATAATTTTGTTTAAGAATGCACCATCGGAAGACTGTGGCAAGGCTCACGTTTTCTTTAGTGTTGTATTTTAAATGATTTGTACAGTAGTTTTTTAGTTTTGTTAATATTTACATTGCGATTACAATACAAGCATTAATGTATATAGCTAAACTTTCTCTTCATATTTTACGCAGCATAAATAAAGTCCTCTATTCCTGCACTGAATAAATTTCCCCTGGTCACATGCCATGTGACAACGCAGCCACTTGTGCAATAGAGAAAAAAGAGAAGTAACCTTTTTTTCTTTCCTAATGATACCAGTGTTGCTCAAACACAACCAGATTAGCAGTGAAAGAAAGGATGTAGTGATTTACTCTGTCATATCTGCTAAGGTCCATCTAATTTGTATGAACAATGTCCTGATATTATCCTTATATAAAAACAAAATGTAAGACTGTGAAGAGAAGGAGAGAAGTGCTATGACATCAAAAGTATCTAAAAAAATATATATATATCCTCACCAGTGAATGGGTTGAGACCTCGGGTCACTCTCTGCAAAATGGCATCCCTGACCTCTCTTCTCCTTACACACTGGATGCCTAGGTTCTGGAACCTATTTAAAAAAGAAAAAGATCAAAACAAGGGCCTAGCCAAAATGCTAGTGAGTTAAATAACCGGATAGACATTCAGAGTACAGTGGTCAGTGACTGGACAAAACACTGCAGGTTCAAGTTTTGCATACAAGGGAAATCCCCTCACGACAATCCTTCTCAGAAGCATTTAGATACTGAACAAAAGATGGACAGACTTTCAAAAGTGTAGTGTTACACTATGTGTATGGTGGTGTGGAGGCAGTAAGTGGACATAGGGCATTTTAATATTGAAAATCCATAAAGGGAGCAGGGCGCGGGTGATATAGTTTGCTGTAAACCCATCCATCCATCTATACATATATACGTACAAACATACATACATACAAAATAAAAAGTTATGAGAGAAAAAAAAAGTCATTTTATTTTGATTGTTTTGCTTTAACATGCATTTAAAAATGTTAAATTAAATAAAACGGAATGCTTGGTGTTTAGCCAGAGTGTCTGTGATTCCAGTAAGTTAAGAAGGAGTTCCGACTTACGCAATAACTCTGCGTTCAGGTCCAAATTCTGCCTCGTAATATCCATCCTTGCAGTCTTTTCCCACCAGGTCATGTGGGTGTGGCCTGTATGGCTCATTTTTGGTCACCAGTGATACACGCACTTTTCCTCTTCCACAGGTGTTCAGAATCTAAAGGCAAAGAGGAAACAATTTATGAATTTTTAACACTGTTTAATAAAGATGACCAATGAATGGGAATCTAAAAGAAATATGAGTTGTATGCTGTATACCTGGATGCTTGGATAAGTCCTATTATTGTCGGAACTTCTTTCTCCGGGTATGCTCCCTGCTGATCGGCCTTCACACTTATACCTGAAGCGCATGCCTCTTTGTTTGGGTTGTTCAAAGATCTGAACACAGGGCTCTCCCACTAATTGGTGAAAAAAACAGAGCTTAGACAGTTGAATGCTTATTCAAATAATCCGAGCCATAGTAGCAACTTTAAAAACATTTAAAGACACAGTGAACACATGGACAGATCCCATTCAAATCAAAGCAAAATAACCAGATTTCAGAGAAACCTGTATGCCAGAAAGCAGCCAAGGTGATACAACAGCAGAAACCCTGCAAAGCTTTCACGATCTAAACATCTGTACACCACAGTATTTTTCCTCAGAACCTGATTGTAACCACAGCCGACATCAAATAATTTCCCCGTTGCTACACCTGTTTGTGTACACTGCTCACAGGCCCTCTGATGTGCCAGTGGACCACAGGGTACGATTATGATTATCAAAGCTTTATCACGCAGCTGTTCTGGCACAGCTGTGCATGGCATGAGATGCTCAGTTCCTGTTCATGTGTCCTTTTCTTGAAAAAAAAAATCCACTGAGATCTCTGTCACAGAGAATTTTAGACAAGTGTAGGATATAAAATATCAACACTAGGGGAGCTGAGGTCTGCATCCAGGATACGTACGGGCCAGATCTCCATCAGGCGCATGTAGAAAGCGCTATAGAGCAGTGCCTACACACAGATGACCTCAGTCACATCTACCTGCTCTGCATGCAACACACACACACACACACACACACACACACACACAAACACACACACAGGAAGTGACCTATACTACAACCTCAGCAAGCTACCCAGAGTTTAAAAAAAGAAAGAGGAAAGTAGGCAAATAAGCAAGAGTTAGAAGCAAATGATAAACTTGGCATATCTTTAGCAGTTGTTAACTTACTGTTCAGTACAGGGAAATGAGCTGTGCAAGAAAAGACGAGAGGAAATCAGTACATGGAAGGAACAAGGCACAGTTTGATAAGAACTCTGTTAATGGGAACTTGAAGTCGAAAGCAGTTGACAGATGTTCCTCATTTTGATTTCCTTCTGCGGATGTGTCTGCCATAAATTTCATCAACTCTTCATACTTCACACTTTCAGAATCGTTTGGCTTAAATCAGTTTAATTAGTTTGTTTGTTAATGTTTAGTTATAAACGTACCAACTCTTAGTTGTTGGATACCAAACATCATTATTTCAAATTGCCGATTCAACTAGACGACTAAAAGTAAGTAAACTAGTTCATTATTTACATATGAGATGCTGTCAAGCTTAACCATAATCATATATTGATCTTTATAGTAATATGGTTTATATATCGATTTATATTTAAATGAAGTTATAACAATTACATTGATGAGACAGGTAAAATTATATATATAAAAAAATATATGAATTAAACAGTTTCATACTTACCATCCATGTCTGTGGACACCCCTGACAGCAGTGTACAGTAGCCTACGTGTGTATGGACCCGACTGAATGAGTGACGAATGAACGCTCTGACGTTAAGTACTGACGAGTCGCTCGACAAAGAGCCGATTCTTTGACTCGGCTCGCAGTTCTGAAGAGTCGTTTATAAGAAGTCGAATCAAACAGATCATGTGACACATCAGGTCTCAGTATTTATGATTCTCTGACGTAGTGTATTCACAAATCACAATCCGAATAATGACAACGAGAGTTGTACAACTAAGCGGTACGTTTGACCCTGTTCTCTTTGCAGGAAGGTTGCAAGACTGTAGGATATGAGTGATGTATTTCTCAATGTTCTCAGTGATGTTTACATAAATATCAAAATGGAATACAGGAATTATCCTGGGTAAATTGCAGACACCGCTGCAAAATCATATCAATATAGCGGTCTATCAGGCTAGCTACTCGGTATTTTGCATGTACTTTGTTTGATTTTATATTTACTTATAATAAATTGTATTATCATAAAAAGAAAACTAATAGTTTTGATGAAACTTGCAATGAATCGATTGGGAGTCAAATAGTTAAACTGAACCGAGCGCACTGCCTCCACGAAAAGACTCGACAGTCACATCACTAGTAGCATTTCTCGGGAATTCCCCAGCCCAGAACACAACCCATCTTCATCTACAACCAATCAGAGCGAAGCGTACCAATATGGCTAACACGCCCACTAATCAAACCGCTACATTACAAACGCGTAGAACTTTATCTAGTAGTTTTTCATGAAATGTCACAAAACTTTAAGCTACCCAATTGTTAATGATCAGAACCGGCGGCCTGAACAACCTGTTTAAGTATGTAAAAGTGAAATCTAATTAACAGACACAAGGGATTAAATAAATCCATTAGAAATTATAAAGTTATATGAACGTAGAAAGACGGTTCAAAACTCGTATTCGCTATTCGTAGTCTAGAATTTTGACGTTTGCTAAATGTATGCAAATAATACGTTTAAAAATGTTGTAAACATTGTACAAAATCTTAAAAGACCGAAGTCGTTCTGCAGTTCCTTCGTCATCTCGAGGGTAATCCCCCTGTAACGTCATTCGCCTACACGGAGAAATGGGAATCTCCCAGAAAAACGAGAACAAGGAAGTTTACTTCAGACAATAGAAAAATAAATAGATAGGGATTCGCTGACTATTAAATCACACAAAAATGATCAAAAGTCATTTTAGTTAAACACGGTTTAACTAAATACATGCCAAATAACCTATAAACAGTAAAACGTTTTTAGTCGACGCGATGATGCCAAACCACCTAAACACATTCGGTAAATGCAAAAGATCAGAGTAAACCTAGAACGCAAACACGGGTATGGATGAACCATTACATGACCATGCTATTTTAAAAATGACATTTAAAATGACTCGGTTAGTGAACTACAGCTACGTCTAAAGGGAGGGTTTAACTACCTTAAACTACATCAGACAGACTCGCTACTGCCATTACTGGACAGGTCTCTTCTACAAAGCTTTATTTCGATCATTAGGCGCGACCTTCGCTAACTTTGCATGGCAAATGGTCAGTAAGAGGTGTACCACAAGATGGTAACCAGGCACCAAGTGCACCAAGGCACTTACAGACATCAAGTGGCGCACCCATGAAGTCGGCACCAGTTTTGTTTATATTACAGCCTACCAAAGGGAATTAAAGGAAAAAAAAAAAAAAAAAAAAATCACACTAACAATCGTTGTTAATGTTTTTGCTGTTTGTGTAAAAAACAGCGTTCATTTCTGAAATGGACGACGAAAGGACCAAGACAGGACGATTCCACCAAACTTCCTATGAGGAAATGGATGTGTGTGAGTGCACCACGGTGGAAATTACGGAGTATATAACCAAATTGATGTGCAGTGAGGACAACAGACGTTATGGGGTTTTGTAACTTTTTATGGTCTCAGTTTCAATGAGGCAGAATACATTATATACAAAAATACGTATTGAAATAGAACTTTTGCCCTACCAAAGAAAAAAAGGACACGTGTATATATATAGTTTGTATTTTCCCCCCAAAACAAGTTCAACACAAAATGTCAAAACCTGTTGGTGGAATTGAGGTTTGAAGAAATCTCAAACTGCAATGCCTGCAATATAAAAGTTATTCAGTACAAATCAGCAAATAAATAAAAGGTGAAGAAACCCCAACTGAGTAGCAAGCCTCGTTTTAATACTTTTTTAAACTGTACATCTATGGAGGGAGCAGTGGTTTGTGGG
>JAOVVA010000041.1:18821708-18859345 GCA_028565275.1 Leiocassis micropogon | reverse complement strand
GGGGGGGGGGGGGGGGGGGGGGGGTCAACACTTTGAATTTTTATCTCATTTTGCTGGAAGTAATCTGCGGCTGCCAACAAAACCTCCATGGGAGGTGCAGGGGTCAAGCCCTAAAGTCAGGGAATAAATCTCTCACTCACTCAGACAGACAGACACTAAGCTCATACTGCAATAATATAACTCATTTCAGCAAAACACAAACTGAACATGACCTGCTCTGTCCTTCCTGACCTAACAAAGTATATCCAACCTTAGCCTTCACATTTTGTTGTAGAAGCGGTAAACACACATGCTAGGTCAGGGGGTCAATTTCAGTAAATAGGTCATGTTTAGGACGAGGCAGGCCCACTCAGCTTACTCAGCCTTCAAAAATGTCCTGGGTTAAAGACTATTCAAAACCATAGTCATAGCAAAAGACTGACAAGTGAAAAAAAAAAAAAAAAGAAAGGGGAAAGGAAAAAAAATCTTTTACACAAAAACAATTTTTTTTTTAAACTTTTTTTTTTGTTAGTAAAAACAACAATGGTATAGAAAGATTAACAATGACTTTAAAGACATTATATACAAACTACATCTACTGTACAAGTTACATTTGAAAACATGTTCCGGTGTCCATTTAGCAAGTATTTTTGACACATTGAGGCAGTATATTGATAAAAAACAAATAAACAAAAAAAAAAAAACAGTCTAATACTTTATATTGATATACTGATGTTTTATAATGTCTCAAGGAAGATCAGACGAGCACCTGTTGCAGCTTGTAATTAAAAGCTTTGATGCTGCCCACAGGTTGCCTGGCTCTCTCAAGTAGCCTCCAGGCACAGTCTGAATGATGGTAACTTAAGATTAGGGAAAAAGAAATCCTGGAACGGCCGACCTATTTACCATTACCTATGGAGGGTTCATTGCTATCGGTTAAGAGTGAGTCTGATTGAGTTCTTTATGACGCGCAGGTTGCTTGTAGGTACTGGTGAAGATGCATCTGGCAGTTCTTTACTGGGCAGTCTCTGAAAAGTCAAACATAGACAGACGTCATACAATCTGCTTTATTTTGCATTTGGATGAATGACAAAAATCCCAAAATGTCAAATACCTGTGTCCTTGATGTATCGATAGTGGGAATGGGCATAGGCTTTGTAATAGCATGACTGTCCTGTTCAGAAGAGATTTTAATAGATATTTTAAAATATAAATATTTTTGAGAATATACAAATATTCAGTAAGGATTTACCAAAAAAAGAAAAGAAAAAAAAAAACCCAAAAGAAACCAAGGTATAGATATGATTTTCACATGTAAACTAAACTTACCCCTGCTTGGTCATCACCGGTTTCCTGGCCATTAGAGGAAGGAGGGTATGGTTCTTTAAATGTATAATCACCAGAGAAGACCTGCTGTACAAAGATAATAGAACAAACACCAGAAGTCTCTTGAGAGTCAAGTGCAAATACTTTACAGTTATAAGAGTGAGAAGTCTAAATGAGTAGAGAGAAAAAATTCTAAAAAATGCTAAATCTGTTTTCAAGCAATAAATGTTACTTGCATAAATTACTGTGCATCTGAAGATTCTAATGAACATTTTATGACATACAACAGTTTGGGTGGTAGTGGTCTACTTGCCGGCTCTGTGTCTTTTAGTTTCTTGTGTGGTTCCTCCAGTGAAGGTGAGTGGGGCCTCTTGGGTGCAGCTCCATTAACACCATTGGCCAGGTCAGATGAGCTGGTGTTGGGAGGGCTCATGCGTGGCATCACGTTTCGGCCCACCACCGTTGGAATCGTACTCCCTGCGACAGGCACTGTGGACTTGGCCACCTGGGTGACTGATGTCTCTGAGGTGGGACAGCAGGAATGCGAAAGACAAAAACGTTGAGTAAATACAAATAACCACGTTTTTAAAAAAGTGACAATAGGAAGAATTCCTGTATAAAGCTAGTCAAAATAAAATTCTTTACCATTACATAAATTTTTTTTTTTGGGGGGGGGGGGGGTATATCAGACAAGAAACACTCACTTGCTCCAATAACTGGAATGGACATTCCTGGCTCTTTCTTTGGAGGAGATGAAGGGGATGGGGAGCTATCCACAAACATGGGAACTGAAGGCTTGGGTGGGGTAATGCTAAAACGGCAGAAAAGAACTGAGGTCAAGATGGGAAAATTAAATGTACATTAATATTTAGAATTGCAATGATGCATATAAATAACAAAAACATTTCTGACTAGAATTACCTGTCTTCAGAAGTGGAGGCTGACTTGCAGCTTTTGGTGACTGGGGTAGGAGAGCTGAACGGGGTTCCTGTATCTGTGTCTCTGGAACTGTCCAGCTGACTGCCATCCAACGAACAGCGCTTAGACCCACCACCATTTGAACTGCGATTCAGATCTCCCAAGCTCTGAAGAGTTGGTAAAAATCACATCAATTAATCTGAGCTGTGCAAAACTAACCAGTTATTAATATTAAAGAGAAACATGTATCCATTTGTACAAGTTGTATTAACTGTCATTTATTTCAAGAGAACTTCTACCTTCTTCTTGCCTCTTTGCACGAGCTCAGTAGGCAAATATTGATGAAGCTGCTTCTTCCTCACATGTGTGGCTTCGATGGTCATCCCATCCTTTAGCATGTTAATGTTACTGGCTTGCCTGTAGACTGCACAGAAAGCAGCTGTCAGTTATAGCAAAAAATCTTTATGCCTTTAACAATAAAACTGTATCCAAACTATGTAAGCTACAGAAAAAATAAATACAGTGGAACCCTGGGTTGCGAGTAACCCGGTTTGCGAGTGTTCCGCAAGACGAGCAAAAATTGTGAATACACTGATATGTTGAGCGAGTCTTGATATACGAGTACCAAGTATCACCGAGTATCATGTGGCACATATTTTTTGGTTGTATGTTTCTCTGTGGTTGTTGACTTTCATGCACACCAGTTTACAGATAGAGACTCCCTTATCTGGGGGGCATGGGGTGGCTGCTGTGTAGGACAACTTTCTCACACACACACACGACCCGTCCTACGACCCATCTGCAAGCTAGTGTGTGTATGCTTGAGTGTGCACGCGGGTGTGTGTGAAAGTCATCCTACACAGAAGCCCCCATTCGCCTCTTTCCTCCTCTCCCCTCTCTAGTCTCAATCACTACAGCCACGATTCTTGGTAGGTGAAGTGCAGGTTAATTTGTTTTATTACTACTTAATATTTTTTATGTATTATTTTTATATCAATATTTTTGGGTTGTGGAACGAATCGTCCGTTTCCATTATTTCCTACTTAGGGAAATTCACTTTGATATACGAGTGTTGATATTTGATAATGTTGATAGTTGATAATTAGGCTCGCAATCCAAGGTTCCACTGTAAAAAAAGTAAAGACAAAAATAATTACCAGTGTCTGTAAAGGACTGGATGTCATAAGTCAGATCAATGTTCACACAGTCAGCATTCTCTAATTTTTTGAAAATTATTCCAATGAACCACATCGAAATGAAGTCATTTCTGTAAAAACAAATAAAAGCCTCACAAATAAGCATATGACATGGCTTGAGCCATTTAAACACAAGAGCACTTCAATAAGGTTTTGAATGGTATGTGAACCTTACGTGAAGGACACTTACTCACTACGACTCTCCTTCGACCAGGGAAAAGACTGTGGATTCACATGAGCAAGAGTGATGTACTCATTTCGCTCCAAATTGCCAACCAGGACTCTTATCTTCGACTCAACCAAACCAACCCTAAAGAAAGCAGATGAGCACATGAATAGGACTATACAGTGTTATTCAGTGTCTCTTAGGACATCATAACCATTTTAAATTTCCAAAAAGACTATATTATTTACCATTCAAGGTGGTTCTCCTCTGTGGATGCACTGGCAGTAAGCACAATGTAATGTCTGTATGCAAAAGACAAGTGTGTGTGTTGGGGGCGGGGGGCAAAAAAAACAAGACCACACAATTTAATTAGTTATAAGGTCCCAGTGTATATGCAACCAATCATTAAAGACTTATAAAATTATGGTATTAATCGTATGTTATTATACATACTTGTATTTTTGAAAAAAGTTTGGTGGCTCGAACAACTTGGACCATTCAGCCTTACCCTGAAGGATTTCATCTGTAACTGTAAGGCCTGAGAGAAGAAAACAAATGTAAATGTACTGTAAATGGCATTAGTGTTTCCAAAATGGGGCTTGGCGACCCGAGGAGTCTGGGATGCGCAGCCATGCATAGAATCATTTAGTGTGTATTTAACAAGCTGTATTTTTATTTACTGTTATGATCACAATTCTCCATTATGAAAGCTAGTAATTAGTTATCGAGGTCAGTTCTTAGCCCATTTGGTCTCAATAACTAGAAAACAGCCGCCAATAATGTGTCGCATTTGTGGAAATTTTTAAATAAACAGCTGCATGGTTCTTAAAAAACAAAAACACATCTGTACACATTTAATTATAATAAGGAAATATATCTGCATTGAGGGATGCATGAAAAAAGCTACAAAAAAGTTTGAGAGCTACTGCAGTTGTGCATGTTTGCATTCACTTAAAACAAACCATATTTGAATTCTTCGCTCATGATGGTACGAGTGGAGGTGGACACGTTGTAGGTAGAATTCTGCTGGGGATATGCAGGTGTGATAATCGGCATCAAATGGTACCTGTCCGATGGGTTTACCTAGGGGCAAAACAAGTAATAAGTAGCAAGTAAGAAGTGGGTTTAATATAAAGTATGTTCAAGCTTTCATTCTTAGTCTTCAGGTGTACTTGTTTATCAAACATGGGCTTACCCGTGGATCCCAGACTGGCAGATTCAAGTTACTATCTTCAGGTTGCTTTAAAAGCACAGGGTTTGGCCACTCCCTGATGAGCAATAAACAAACAGACCCATAAAAATGTACATAAAGCGAGATATCTACCAAGTCCAGTAACTACTTTCCCACAAATTACACATCAAATCATATATTCTGTGACCTTAATTTATCAGGGACACCAGTTAAGTGAGTTGCTAGCTAAATGAGTAAACAAGTGACCTTACTGATTTTCAATGTGGCTCAGTACACACAAATAGCTTGTGATTTGTGTCACCCAACAGTTTTCCAAACGTTACTTTTCTTTTCTTTCCTTTAGTAAACTGCACAGTCTATGAATCTCAACCTTATTTAGCACATTCATGATAAGATGGAAAGTTCTACTTAAAGAAGTAGTAAAGTGCAGTTGAGTTCTAGATGGTTCATTCATGCATAAAACCATGGAGCATTTTGCAGAATTTGTGCCCAGACAAATCCATGCCATGAAAAAGCAAAAAAAAAAAAAAAATTCACACTTAGTATCTAAAGGTGTAATAAAGCATTTCCATCATGATTTGGTTCCAATTGTGACACTGGCTTTATGATTCAATGCGATTTCAAAATAAATTTTAATAAAGAACAGTGTTAACTGAAAAGACTATATTTTTGTATAACAAACAAAACATGCTATGTTGTCTGGATTCCATAGCAGCATTTTAAATAGAGCAAGGTGTCAATTTAACCAGAATTAGAAGTCCTCCTCATTCCACAAACACTGCCCAATTTCAACGGAATTATTCTTCAGTGAAGTAGATCACAGCAGGGCTGGTTATCATTTAAAAGGTACCAAGAGAGCTCTTTTTAGCTGTTGCACTGTGGTTGTGTAGAAAATAACCTAATGTGCCAGTCTATGTGATCGGCAGAGTGCTTTCTATAGACCTCTGGTGTTCAAACCATTGCAGTGCAAGCCCATAAAATGCATAATTAATAGAACACAGACATACAAGTTGTAAATGTACATTAAATGACATTTCCATGTCAACTTTTTGTATGTGAAGCAGCAATGTCTTTTCTGATGTACTGTTTAACCCCTAATAGAGTCTATATTAAAAATTAAATAAGGTTCAGCCTGCACTGCTCTCTTAATGAAACTACAACAAAGCTGAAAATTATGCTGTGGCTTATGCAAAACTGCAAGTGACAAAAGTGAAACAAAATTTTGTAATGAAAATCAGAGGCATGTGCCTATTGAAATTTTTGAGAGAGTGCAAGGTCAGTCCAAAGTTGAGAATATTTTAAAATAAACTGTACCTGCAAAAAAGAAAAAAAAAAAAGTGTATTTCTGCAGCTGAAGATCAATGTATGCATTTTATTGTGGTTTATTTACACACTTAATTTAATATTTAGACAATATATTTAAGTAAATGTCATTGTTAACAAATCTTAATATTGTGACATTCTGTGTATTGTGAAAATCTCTGGTAGCATGAAGTGATACCTTTTCCATACTTCCACTACTAGATGAAATGTGCTTAATTAAAATGCTTATGATCAATAAGTATTAAAAATTATAAACTGTAATAATTATAAGGCTCGTGGAACATTAATTTCAAGAGTCATACCATTTGGAGAAGACGAGGAAAAATTTGTGCACAAGTGTGGCAGCCACAGCATTTGGGTAAAGTTGACAGGTTCTGGCCACCAGCATGGCCCAAGACACACCACCAAGGAATCCAAGCATGTTGGAGTAAATCCCACGACCTGGAAAGAGATTCGAAGAAGGAAAAATTTTTTTTTTAGATGTGCAATCTAATCTATTACGTAAATTTTAGTGAGTGCGTTTGTAAACGATTCAAAACATTCTGACGCATTGCACACACTTTACTAATATGCAACAGCCCTCCCCAAAAATGCAAGCAACAAAAAACAAATCTGAATGATTTCAGTAGTTTAGGCGTCCAAGAGGGTTTATATAGGCTGTGTTCTGCCGCCCCCTAGTGGATATTAACTAGATTTCACATTTTTATAGGGGGTTAAATCAAAACATTTTCCGATTTTGAAATATACTTCATGTTTAAATCTTACCTAATCGCAAAATTAGAAATGAACATAAATGTAGTTGTAAAATGTCTAACGCCATGTAATGTAACTTAAATTGAATTCTATTCAATTAAATTATACTTAAATAATTTTAAACTGAAACTTAAATAATTTTAACCACAAGTCAAACAATGCATATTTTACTCTAAATAATTTTTAAAAAATGGACAAAACCAAAAAGTTGCTATGAGATTAAAAGTTTTAAACAAAATGTACTCCAGGTGAAGCATTACTTGAAAATAACGAACAAAATCCTCAAGAAAAAATAAAACTGAGTCAATAAACAAAAGGTATTTCCCCAAAGAAAAAAAATAATTATAAAGGAGTGTCTAAAGTGACATTTTAACCAGTAATAGAGCTCCCAAGTCAGCTTCCTCTGTCTGCATCATTCTTAGGCAGTGTAGACTGCCGAGGCACAGGACTAGTGTCCTTTAAAAGCTACTGAAGGGATGGATGGATATATATATATATATATATTTTTTTTTATTTTTTTTTTTTTAAACAGGGTTGTGCACCCCAAGTGTCAAAGGCTCTCCAGAAAAGGATGCAGTCATGTGAACAGCATGTGTGAACATATTTTAATTCTAAGAATTATGCAGATTTGGACCATGGGTGTTCAAACAAGGCAACTGCATTAGATTATATACACACACCCACACATACATACACACACAGTATATAGAGTACATAGACATAGACACTGCTCTATGACCAGCAGTGTTGGGGGACGTTCCTTTTAAAAGTAACTAGTTACATTACAAAATTACTGTCTTCAAAAAGTAATCAGTTACATTAAGCACATTAATCACATCACATTAAATCCTTTGTGATGCGTTACACCCAAAACTGATGGCCAGTAGATTTTTATTGAGTATACTTTTCAAAACCATGTCACAGAGGTAGATTTTACAATATAAAATCTGCATTCATCACAAGGAGCAATAGAAGAAATGTTCCAATTAATGCTTACGCTTAGCCCACAGTTTGATGGCCCGTAGAGTAAGTCTGAAGTTCTCTTTGTTGGGCACTAAGTACAGGATTTCATCAGTAACACGACAACCTGTCGAACATGGCATTGAGAGAAAAGACAGGTTAGGCAAAAGAACGACTTCAAACAACGGGGAAAAAATTTACGAGGTTAAGAACATACAGAAAAAAAGAATTACCATTTAAACTGCGAATACATCTAATATCCAGGTTTCTGAGCAGCGAATCTCCTCTAAGGTCCAGGTTATCTGGGATTGACTGCAGGGCAAGCCTTGCAAAAAGAAGATCAATCTGTAGAAGAGGAGGTTGAGATTAAAATCAAGAACAATGTTTGCATATACACAAATAAAAATCATATCTTTATTTTGTATCCACTCTACCTCAATCCCATCAAACTTGAATTTGATCACTGGTACAAATGCATCTTCCACAGCCTGAAATAGAAATATTTAAATAAATAATTAAAAACTAATAAATAATAAAAAAATAAAAAAAACACATCTTGTAGACATTAGGACATAATATCCAACTAAACAGATAAAAAGAGAGAGAAGAGGAGGATTTACCCGAAGGTCCTTGATCTCATCGTGCTGTTTGAGTTTTTCAAAAAATGATGTGAAAAAATCACTCCTTTCGACATGACGGGGTGCCACACACAAGGCATCTATATCAGCACCTGCACATTTGTACAATTTAAGGTGTCGATTCATTATAATCAAAAGCCGCAACTGGTGAGAAAGTCTGATTTAAAGATGCTTTTCAAGTCACGGATCAAGAGTTAAGTGTACCTTTTGTGTGCACTCCCAGTCTATAAGACCCAAAGGTAAAAATTTTGCCCCCAACGTTTGCTACAGCTGAGGGTGGCAGATTCTGAAATAGAAAATATTCATTTAGGAAAGAGTACTCACTCACGTAGGGACAGAAAAATGGGAGGATAGGTAGGTAGGTTTACCTTTGATTCACTGATCTCCGCAATCCACTCTTTAACAAATGAATTCAGTTTACCAAGAACTGCAAGCCTGTAAGTGAAAAAACACTTAAGTTTAATTGCCACCGTATCAGTAAACTGTAATTGCGACACTTAATTTTGTAGCTTGTTGGAACTTTTAATCAATACAAAATGATAATCCTTAAATAATAGCTTGGTCACTGGATCATTAAAATCAGAGCGATGAAAATGACTTTCATGCTACAGTACAGTTCTACAATTCTTGGCCCACTCAAAGCTGCGTATTGAGTTTGCGGAGTTGACGACAGCGACACGTCAATTATGTGCTGGTACCACTGCTGGTGAAAAAGACATTCTCTGCGTATTGGAAGTTGAGTAGCTTGATTTTGGTAAACGGTGTCACGATGCAAAGACAAAACTGCTGCATCATGAACTGCCAGAGCAGGTCACACGATCATTTTAGAAGCAAAATTAACAACTGGATGCGTGTGTTTTTTTCCCTTTATAAAATGGAAAAGGCCAGAAGGAAAGCAGGTTGCCAAGGTGACAGGAAGATGCTGAATGACTTGGATAGCTGAAGTAAGACGGAAAGATTTTTTTCAACAACATTCATCAGAGTATGTTCTTGATGTGTTCTCATCTTGTTTATCATGCTGTGGGTTGATACCACAAAGAAAAGTTAAACTAGCTTTAATGTTACTGAATGGTACCACTGATCTTTCAATGAGTGCTGGATTAACATTATTGGTAAACTATAAAAACTCAACAGCACCTAACTTAGCTTTTTAACATTATTGTTTATTATTGAAGATATTTGCTCTTTAGAGAATGGTGGTTATTCCTGACTTTACACTGAAATCTGTCTGAAGTGTGAGCATCACTGTGTTTGATGATACGAATACATACAGGTCATATGGATCAATGTTATCGATCTCTACAAGTTTCTGGAAATACGACTGCTTGGTATTGGCATTTAACTTCTCTCTGTATGGTCCCCTTTCTTTAGTTTTCCCCATTTCCATTTCTTTGCTAGAGAACACCATGTTAGACATATAATAACTCCACTCAACTCTGCTTTACTCCATGTCAACATATTTTTGTCATAAGTCACCATGGCAGTCAATGAGCATTACAACCACAGATGATGGCATCTTCCAAAAAAATGCAATGCAGTGTGGAAAAAGAAAAAACTCTGAAGCCTAATTGGCTCATGCAACTAATCATGGGCAGACAAAATGCTTTAAAAATCGCACATGAATTTTGATTACTTACCTCACCTACAAGACAAACTAAGACAAACATCAAATATTTGTTCTGCCACTGAATACAAATATCATTAACATTTAAACAGTATTAAAATATCTCCTCATTTGTTCTCTCTGCCTTAAAGCGCTCACCTGTGATTAAGCTCATCTTCATCCTCAAACACTCCAAAAGGTTTCATGGCCTCTATGAGTTTCTGGGTGTACATGTGGTCGATTTCACGGGGAAAGGCCAGGCTGATTGAGGATGTGATGCCATAGTGTTTCTGAGGCTGCTGCCCACCAAGCATATTTCCCGAACTGCTGAAGAAAAAGAGGGGAAAAACCCACAGGAGTGAGGGACAAAAATAGTTACATCCATGTTAGCTGTTTAAAATACCTGATATATTGTTTTTTAAATCGATATATAACATTTAGTGCCATCTGAAGTTATCCATTTAATCTATTTAAAGTTGATCAAACCATTTAATCAAACAAATAATTTAGAGAAAATGTTAGAAAAATCTAGTTAGTCAATTGGTTAGTTGCCATTACAGAAATGCTGATGATCGCCACAACATTTCTGAAAGGTTCAGTCTTGGTGGACACATCATCTAGACCACAAACTTAACGTTAGCAGCACTAAACATAAAATAGATTGGACTAAAAATGGTCAACTAAAATAAAATGAATATATAAATAAATATGAAAATTAGGGTTGTTATGGAGCCACAATTGGATGGGTTTTTACATCTCCCTACCTCTGAAACCAACAATAAATCATACTACTGCAAAAACTCACTCCGAGCATGTTTGTAATTTCCTTATAGAGGATTGTTATTAAGCGAACAGAAGAGGATGACTTTGGTGCCTTTGGCAAATTTTCTCAATGTCTCTCAGCTTATAACAACAGTGTGATAAATACTGACAATGCAAAATAAAGTTGTGCTCAAAAGGGTAAAAAAAGAAAGAAAAAAAAGAACAAGCATCTGACAGCCTTTTCTTATCTGCTAAACATACAAGCATGGATAAAGTGAAGAAATAAATTTTGCAATAAATTCCTTCTTTTGTTTTTCCCACCCTTTTGAGAGTTTTTAAATATCATAATATATTTAGTCTCAACACACCTTACACATTAACAACCTAAGGGAATATAATAATTAGATGTCTGTGTGTCAGGCAGACAATATTCAAAATGAATATGGTAAACTACTACAATACAAAAGTTGTCCCGTCCTGTTATACTGTGAAGTCACTGCACTTGTTGAATGTTAACAAAAACAAATAAAAAGAAAAACAATAAAAATCCTATGAATTGATATACAGTATAAACTCCTCACATGCTGTGACACACAACAATAGATCAAGAACACTAATGCACTAAAGCATGCTTCTTTTATACCATTATGATAATATCACACATCCTGAGTAAAAACACTTCTACCACGGATTTGAGGTTTGTATAATAAGGATGCTAGCCCAAGTCCATAGCTAGTCAAGGGTCGCTTGCTGTGACCAACAAGTTCAAACCGTCATCACAACATTGTCACATAACCAACTATGGTGAACAAACAAACGACAATGGATCAAACATGTTACAGAGGTGGGTTAAATTGATTAACAGACAGTCCAGCGGTGCTAACCTCAGCGCCCTTATCCGATCTAACGTTCCTCCAAACTAACCGCCTCGCCTAGTAAACAAATAAATATCTAATATTATCTAAAATTCAAACCAAACACATAAACATCATCCCATATTTAGGTCTAAATCGATTACATCGTTCGTGTTTTGAGCATTCGTTTTCAACATTAAGAACACTATTTTCATAAAGGACATTTTGGTTGTTGATGTTCTCTCTCTCTGCACGCTAGCTAATACAAAATACGCTAGGTGGCTAATTAGCATAGCCGCGACTATTTCAAAATCTCCAGCAGTAAATTCACAACAGAAAGCCCGCTCTTGTACGGCACTGACTTACGCTGACATTTCTTTCATGACCCTTCGTAGAAAATGCCTAATATTTTTAAATCACACTTAAAGAAAACATTAACTCAGCTAACAGCAGCCCCGTCTCTTTTTATAACAATAGTTGCTCTCCAATATGGCGCCCACCGGCCAACGGTATCCCGACAGGCTTTGCGCGAATACCCGAATCCTCTTCACTCTGCTGCACCGGAAACGCCGCCAAGACTGTGCAGACTGCGCTCGTGCGTTTATATGCTAATATATTGCGCTGATTTTGAGATTTACATAATTTAACCTGACGTAAAAAAATATTTCCGACATACTTAGGAACCTGTAATTTAAGAAACATCAGAAAAATACATACAGAAAAATCTCAATATATTTGTATTATATTAATAAAAAATAATGCAAATGCAATAAATTATAATAATACACATACAATAAATTCAAGTGGCTTATATTTTGTATATTTACTGCTGTGTATTCTGTTGCCTGCTGCTCAGTGTATCTGTGGAACTCTTATCGATTTTGGTTTTTGTTTAAAAAAAATTCTAACAGAAAAAAACTACCTCATAGACTTGTTCAGATGCAAAAGCATTAGGTACAAAATCAGAGAGGTTAACAATAATTTTTTGTCATTCATTCATCTTCAGTAACTATTATTTTGATCAGAATAAGTGGATCCTGAGCCTATACCAGGAACACTGGGTGCAAGACAGGACACCCTAGATCGGACACCAATGCAATACTGTGAAAATGTATTTGCCCTGTTGCACACACTACAGGCAATTTAGGAACGCAAATTAGCCTAACCTGGATGTCTTTGGACTATGAAAGGAAACCAGAGCTCCCAGAGGAAACTCAACAAACACAAGGAAGACTATGCAAACTCCATGCATACAGACCTGGCGCAGGATTTGAACCCGGAACCTGGAGGTGCAAGGCAACAGTGCTAACCACTAGACCAATGTACCTTTTTGCATATGTCTCACACTTAAATTAATCAGATCATCAAACAAGTTTCAATATTAAACAAAGATAACCTTTGTAAATAAAAAAATCATTAAATTTTTTTTTCCAAAAATAAATTTCATTTATTGAGGGAAAAAAAGTTGTCCAAACCTACATGCCACTATATGAAAAAGTAATTGCTTTCTAAAATTTATACAGTGGGTTGTAGAAGAATCATGAGAGTTTCCATTATTTCGTATGGGGAAATTTTTGGAATTTCGAGAACAAATTATGCTTGCAATCTAAGATTTAACTGTAACTTGTCGTGCCACCCTTGGCAGCCATCAAGCGTTGAGGATAATTGGCACCAAATGAGTGCTCAGGAATTTCTACCTACTCTTCTTTGCAGAACTGTTTTAATTCAGCCGCATTGGAGGGTTTTTAAACATGTGATTATATATGATATAAATGCAAAAAAACCATTTTATTACACAACAGTTAGTTACGACCAAATAATCAGATTAGATGAGAAGCATTCCATGAGTGGTAAAAATATACAGTAATGAATTTCTAGTCTTGTACACTCATTAATTAAGCCCAGTTACCCTGGGGTATGCAAAGAAAGACTTTCACTGTGCAGTAATGTATATGTGACAAAGGCACATACAACTGTTGGTTACATGATGGGTGAAAGTAGGTCAGTACTGAGTACCATACTGAAGAGACAGCAGCTACATGCCAAAACCCCATCAAAACTAATCACTTAAGCACTTGCATCTGATAAACACATCTGATAATGTTGTCATTTTAAACAACACTTTGTCTACTTAATAATGTTCTACAAGTTGCTCCAAAATGTTGTGTTTTTGACACCTAAGGCAATCTGCGAAGCTAACTACTGTAGCTTCTAACACAAGGTCAAATCCCAAATCCATCTGTAACCCCTGAACAAGGTGGGATGGGTGTAGTTCAATAGCTTTCCATTTAACGCTATTTGGGACTTAACCCTGAAACCCTTAAGTTTATGTAGCTCATATTCTTAAACGGATTAAGTGGAAATGCAAAGAGATCTTTACACGATTTACAGGAGTATCCACTACATCCATGTTTTATTCTCCTCGGCCTTTGGCTACATATATCCACTAAGAAACTACTCTCATCCCTGTTGGTCGCAGGATTTGTGTTGGTGGAGCAAAATAAGTGGTTAAATAAAGAAACAAATCATAGTCTGTTAAAAAAAAATTATGTATGTAGATTTATTGTATAAAACTAATATTACACATGAGGTCATGCGGTAGTCCTGGATATCAGCATGACTGGGACCCTTGTGTCTATGACAACATCACAGTTGTACTGATAACAGCACAACAGCATTTGCTGCTGTGTGATAGCAATGATTTTTGTTGTTTTGTGACACTGAGCTTGTCCAAGATATTTTATGAGAAATGACTAAGTGAATACTGTATAAAAGTTCTCTAATGAATCATAAAGACATTCATTTATTATCTTCACTGATCAGCCATACTATTAAAACTATCTAGGTTTTGGTCTCTCTTTGTGCCACTGGGACAGCTCTGGACCCTCAGAACATGGCTTTGCAGGGCCTCTGGGGATGTGCACACGGACACGCACACAATATAGGCAATAAAATCTTAAAGATGACCTTGTCCAGTTTGTTTTCCTTTCTTTCTTTATTCCATAATAAGTTATAGTAGGGATTAGTTTATTGTCTTTTTTTAACATTCCAACACATCATTTTAATTATAATTTATAAAATAATTTAATGCAACACAAATAACCAAAATAAATGGACTGTACATTCTGCATAGCTGCAGCAGACAGATCACAAGGTTGTCTTGTCCTTTTAGATATGTCATGAATCAAATTTGGAAAGATGTTTAGATATTTAGCTCCAAGGTTACAATACAACATGAGCATGTCTTCAAAATTAGTGTTCAAACAGTATATTGTCACTGTTTGAATTATTTTTGCAGGCTTAGTAAAGTAATTTGAGTTACTGATTCAGCTTTGAGTTTTGTAGTGTAGATATTTTCCAACTTTAATGCCTTTTATAAGATTTGTAAAATTACTTGATCAATAAATGAAGATATCACTTTATGTACATTTTAAAATAAGCGGTTAGGACTGAAGAGGCTCCTTAAAAAGACAAGGATTGGTCTGTATTAAGATTCTTAAAGCAGAGAACTATGTAATTTTACATAATGTTTTCGTTAATGTTAGTCCTTGAGCATTCAGTGAAACAAAGCATAGCTAAGATAGAAGATAGAAGGACAGAACTTCACAGTGCAGAAGTGGCATGTAGGCGAAACCAGAACACAAACAGTAAAATAGTCTTTCTTAGTAAATACAGAACAGTGAATTTAAGTTAAATAATGGCAAAATGCTCATCCTCAAATTAAACTGTAGAAGGTCATGTGGCCGTGCCATATTACTTACCGTAGATAGTTTTTCTCACATTGCTCTTAATTACACATGCTGATCTTGGGATCATGTGTTCTTGAAAATGTAAGGACTTTGACTCAGTTATCAAGCATACATTGTGCATCTATAAACATTAAAAGATAACAAGAATAACAAGGATAACAAACCCACACAAAGTTCACCCCTCTCTTCACCCACTCACAGACCCACTTACTTTCTAACCTAGACAAAAAGTTGGTACTATGCACAGCTAGATGCTACATAAGCCATAATCTTTTAGACATATTCCATTAATGTTATTCATCAAAGACACTGATTGACTAAATTTGGAGCTTTACAAATTTATACACATGAAATTTTAGCCGAATTCCTTTTTTTTCTATTCTCTTAGGACTTTTTTTTCTTTCTTTCTTTACTTTCAGTCATCGTACAACACATCAACCCATTTATTAATAAGGTTTAGCAAAGGCATGCACTCGTATTTTTCATATTTATTTATTTATTTATTTATTCATTTAAAATAATTTTGACTACATTAAATTGGGTGTGTGTAAGACACAAACAAATTCAGTCAGATGTAAAGCTATACAGTGTAAACTTTGCATCTTCTAATATGGGAAACTTAAATGTTCAAAGATGTTGAAGCATAAACGTGTACAGTTTATTCTACTGTAAGGTACAATTAAAGTCTTAAGTACTATTTATATAGTATAAGATTTGTAGTATACAATGACAGGGGTATGTCTTTGCATGACAAAGGAGCATAGTGACAGCTGTGGTATTAGCAATAAATGTCTGAATAATTAATAGCCAAAATGGTATGGCATGCCAATAAGTTCTGAACTACAGTACACATCAAATGAGTATTTATTTCTGTATGGAATATTAGGCAATTCTCTTGTTTTATGATTTTAAATATACACAAATAAGCCATAACAATAAAACCACCTGCCTAATATTGTGTAGGTCCCCCTTGTGCTACGAAACAGCTCCTGACCTGGTTAGCCATGAACTCCACAAGACCTCTGAAGGTGTGCTGTGGTATCTGGCACAAAGGCATTAGCAGCAGATCCTTAAGGTTCAACAAGGTAATAAGTTGTGTTTTTGGCCTCCATGGATCAGAACCATCCATCTATATAACGTAATTAAAAATGTGACTCATCAGATCAGTTTCCCCTTTTATTGTTCCATGGCCCAGTTCAGTTATCCTCAAGTTCAGTTTTATACAAGACCTCCCAGTTTAGAGATGCTCTGACCCAGTGTTCTAGTCTTTCAACACATCACCTTAGAGAACTGACTGTTCACTTGCTGCCTAATATATCCCATCCAATCTTAACAAGTGCTGCTATTAAGATAATCAATGCTATTCATTTCACCGGTCAGTGGTTTTAATGTTACAATTAAACAGTGAAAGTAATCCCTGAATTTGATCAAATACATTTCAGATTTACACTGCTGTGCTTGTAAAGTGCAATGTAAAGCTTTTTAATAGATTTGTGATATAACTAATGTGAGACTGCAGTATAACATGAAATATAATATTAAATAAATATATAACTGAAAATATGACATTGTTGACATACACTAGACAGGTGAATTAATAGGTAGTTCATTGTGAGATTTTTTGTTGTTGTGCTGTATTCAATTAAGTTTCTTGGGGCAATTACTTCTATTGTAGAACTTCATTACAGTACAGAGCATGCTTGTCATGCTTGTCACAAAATTTAATAGTTGATATAGGGAGTCTTGCATCATTCTGACTCATTGAGTTTTCTAATACTCATCCTCAAGATTAACAATAAAAAAATATATTAAGGTCTGTGAACCAAAGATTTTTTTATGGACAGTTTTCAAGAACAGCTGTCTTTCAGCATTCAAAGAATAAAAGATTTAGGGAGTAGTTTCCTTTTGAATTCAAGCCTTTTTTGAAGAATTAATTATTTTTTATGAAAATTATTACAGATTTTTTTCCCCCTCAGTTGAAGAGATGTTAAAAATCTATAAATTCAGATTCACTTAAATTGGACAATACTCACAAATTCATATGTTAAATAGAGTATATAATAATGGTGTGCATATTGGAAACATATATGTGACCAGATCTCTATACAAAATGTTGGTCAATCAGGTTTGGAGGATTTCTATTTACAGGCACTTTTCTGGTTTTCTTCAACAGACTGCCATCTGGTGATCAGTGTCTCATAAAAAACACGCATTTCTAAAGTATGTTAAATTGTTTTAATGAATTTATTATACAAAAAGATTTAATGCTCTGCTAAGACTTATTTTTTCGACTTATTTAATTAAAATTATTATGTATTTGTATTAATAATACAAAACTTTGTTACAAACTTATATGTATTCTGCATTATACAAATAAACATTTTAAATGTCCATGGATTACTTAAAAAAAAGATTTTATGTGAAAAAAGCACAAAAAGTCAAAGTCCAAAAGAGCTCTCCGAAAACTAACCAGCTAGTTTCTTTCCTTTGCACTTATACATGCTTAGTACAAATGCATTTAAATTAATATTTTAATGTCTAAAAGCATGTCTATAAAAAGAAGGTCATGCTCATGCTTTTGACCCAGCATTTCATTAAGTATTGAATGTTCCTGCCAATGTCTACTTGTGCTACTTTTTATCTGATGGACTTTAAATGCTTTAAAAATGCTTCAATGTTTTTACTGCAATTTTGCTATTGCCTGGTATTTTTACAATAAGGTCTAAATGTAGCTGGACATAAAAGTGGAAACTATATAAAGGATTATGATTTTATATGGTTTATATCTGTAACGTAAAGGTATGTAGTTCAGCTCATTTTTACACAACATTCAGTAGAATAAAAAAGCTAAACTTTGGTCAATGTTTATTGTTACTAATAGTAACTGTGCTGTATTTATCCTAATTATAGTGTTAAAGAAGTCCTGTCCTTTATTCAGATCCTCCAAACATCAGCCATGCATTTATTCTTTTGAAGAATAGATGCTTTTCCCTTATTTATCGATAGATTGATCTCCATTGCAAATACCTCCATGCCTTGGAAAGCAAAAATAGAAGATTTAATAGGATCACACGTAACACCAGTTGTCTTTTTTTCTTTTCTTTAGGTCATCTGAAATCAGTAGTGTTTTGGACTCAAACCTAAAAAAGTCATTGCCCTGAAGAACATCATCTCTGCATGCTCTGATACATTTAAAAAAAAATTTTTTTTAACATCCTTGTATTCAGCATATACACAAGTAAGCCAAAAACTGTGAATCTGAGCATTTTCTGTAATTTATACTTTAACATACTTTTGGGCCCTTGCGTTTATACAACATACAGCAAATAAATAACAAGGCCTTGGTCAGTGAAGATATGCAGTAGCATGTCTAGAAAACTATAATATGTATAAATAACACAATATGCAAGAATTAATCATAATTATGTATAAAACATAAGCACATTGTTCATACAATAGTAACCATATTAAATGATAATATAAAGATATGTGAATATAACCTAGGATAGAGCCAGTGGTGGATTTGAGATCCACCATCACCAGATAACCACTGTTGAGCCCTAGAGCGAGGCCCTTAACCCCAACTGCTCAAATACATTCCCATTTACTGAGATTCAAGGCTGGCCTTTTAGGTGTTAGGTGTGTTGTGACTGGAAGGACATCAGGTGTAAAACCTTTGCCAGATCTTGCCAGATCATGATAACCCCTAGCATGAAGGGACAAAGCAGAAGAAAACAAACAAACTAACAAACAAACAGAAAAATCAGTTACACAATATTAATAAAGCGATTGATTACAAAAATTAAATTAGGGGCCTAATGGTGTAGTGTAGAGTTCAGCAAGGCAATGGTTGTGGAGAAAGCTGGCCCTGCTTTTGGTGCTACTGGTGCAAATGTTCCTATACAGTATATCCTCCTGATATACGTGTTACAGTGTTTGACTGGGATGGAAGGAGTCCTTGATGATGCTCTATGCAGGGATCACCTGCGATGAAGATGTTCAGTGACTAAAAACTACACTCGTGATGTGGTGAGTGGTATGGAAAGCTGTGGGTGTGGAGATGCATGTTCTCCAGGTGTTTGGTGGGTTTCCTCTGGGTTTTCGTCTCTCGTTCCAAAGACATGCAGATTAGGCTAATAATTGACATTTCCAGATATGTGAGTGTGTGGATGATTGTATGCCCTACAGTGGATTGGCATCTAGGGTGTACCCTGCCCAAATCCCCTGGGATAGGCTCCAGACTTCCCTGTACCCTTGTTTTGGAATCCCTGCCCTACCAAACCCACTTTTATTCAGAAAAGGATGTTAAATAGCTAATTAGTTAAATAATATGTGCTGGGAGCAGAGAAAGCAAAGCGTATTTCAAGACTAGAGTTGGGATGCTGTAAAGGATATAAGAGTAAGAGTAAGAGAGAGTGAAAATGTAAGATAGATAATATTTTGATAATGCAACATAAAAAATAAATGTAAATAAATGTAAATAAAGCGGTGTAAAAAATTACCTTGTAAATTGACAGTACCTTACTTATTATAATTTAATACAAGAACAAATGTATCTGAAAAACTTGTGTTTATTAATTGGCATTTAAATTTCACAACAAATATAAGATATTAATTTATTTAGAAAAAGTCTGATGAATGAACAATCACCATTTAAAATAGGAAAAGGATAAAATAAACAGTCAGAACAAAAGAGACAAAATCATTGGCCTACGGTCCATAGAGAAAACACACTATATGCTATATTTAAGACATTAGTCTGACAAACAAATGTTAGTTATGCAGGTAGACTAACATTATGTAGTGGTGCTCAGTTTTACTTTCAATTAGTGCAAAAGCCATGATAAAAGGATAAGGATAAAAATTTAAGAAAAGAGTCAAGTCTGTCTTCATCTAAGAAAAGACAGACATTTGATTTGGGTGTACTTGAAGATTGGAGAAATACTTTATGTAAACTATGTATTCTAAAAAAAAAAAGAATCAGAAACATTAAGTATCAGATGCTGCTGCTATCCATCTAATACTATTTTCTTTAAAACTACTAAAATGTTTTTTTCACAATTAAACATTTTACACATGCATTATTTACATCTTAAATGTAATAAATTATAAAATATAGACACAACAAATATTTTATATATTGTATATTTATTGTAATAGATTAAAGCAAACAAACAAAAACAGTATTGTAAATATTTGTATTTCCAAAAACACATTTCATTTTTCAATACAATTGAAAGTATTGTAATTTGCCATTCATTACAGGAACTGACACCTAAGATGGTTTTTCTGATATCTGATTCACCTTTTTCATCCAGGTATTGGACTGTTGCTGGGTATTAGATTTGTGACATCTCTACTTATAACAACATCAGCTGTGGACAAGGCTTGCTGATGTACATGTAGGTTTCATAATATACAGAATAGTACTAATATGATTGATGAAGTTATTCCTGGAAATTGCAGAGATATAACAAAAAAAATTATTAAATGATGGAGTATGTGAAATGTTAAAATTTTGCTGGTGCTGGTGGTTCCTTACACTTTATATAAGATGAAATAGTCACTATACAGCTATCCTTACATTATTATTATTATTATTATTATTATTATTATTATTATTATTATTATTATTTAATCATAATAAAAACAATAATATCATATACACTGCTCAGCCCAAAAAATAATAAACAATCACATTCTATTCTAATATCTAATATAATATTAGAATCTCAATTCTAATATTTCATTAGATTCCCTCTTGCTTTGATGGTGGTCAAGGCATTGTTTGGATTTATTTATAACATTTATTTCCATCCATTAATTACTATTGTGTAAAACCTTCTTCAGCACATCCCAAAGATTCTCAATTGGTTTAAGGTCTGGGCTCTGTGGTGGCCAAACCATGTGTGAAAATGAGGTCTCATGCTCCCTGATCCACTCTTTCACAATTTGAGCTTGATGAATTCTTGCAACATCATTTTGGAATATTCCTATGCCAGTAGAGAAGAAAAAAAAATCCATTGATAGAAATCCCTGGTCATTCAGTATATTCAGGTAGTAAGCGGACCTTAATGTGGCTGAACCTAAACCTGACCATCAGAAGCAACTCAAGCAAGATCATACCACTGCACCCACATTTTCCAATGCTCCACATTTCATTCCTTATGCTCTCTAGCAAATTGAAACCTCTTCTCCTGATTATCCTTACTGATGAGAGGCTTTCTTAAGGCTACACAGCTGTTTAGTCTCAATCACTTAAGGTCTCTTCAAATTTTGCATGCAGGAAGGTTCTTACTTTCTTTATTAAACATAGCTGTGTGTTCTACTGTTGTTATTTAATTATTTGATTTCACTAAGCCTTTAAGTGATTCCCATCACTTTCATTCAGTATTTATTATTTTTTTAACCAAATTTCTTCCTTGAAGATAGTGGTTCACTACTATCCTTCTAAGTTTAAATGCGTTTTTCAGTTCTTAACCCAAATTTGTTGACAACTGAACCATATTATTTACTGCAGTGATTATCCAATGGATAGATCTTAAGTATTTGATATACAAAGCCAGTTTTTATCATGGTGCTTGATGGGTTTTGCAATATGTTCTTGCAAGAACTATTCCAACTGCTGTTGTTGTTACTTATTTACAAAATTCCATATGTGTTATTTCATAGTTTTTGAACCTTTACTAGTGTTCGAGAATTTAAAAAATAAACCAATAAACAAAAAACATTCAATTAGAATGCGTGTCCAAACTTTGGAGTTGGAAAAAGCAAACTTACTATGTAAATTTTTGAAAAATAAAATGGGGCGCCATCGCGTGGTTAATGTACTGTATTTACTTCGGAGATTTAGTTGCCTATAACCTACATTTTGTATATTATATGCCGTCAAATTTCTATCTATTACTGGCTGTAAAAATATTTGGTTAATTACTAGTGTATGGCTGGATTTGTCGAGCTTGGGAGCAGCGATGTATAAGGTATCAGTTGGATTTCGGGTGGATGCAGACACACTGTTGTCCGGATCGTTAAGACAGGGACAAGAAAGGTTGTTGTCTTAAGTTGACTGCATGATTTTTTTTTGACATGGTCTGCCTGCAAGTTAATAACTGCTTCCAGCAGAGCTGCATCAACGTTGCAAATTCTTGCATCAGTGTTGTGTACTGTTTCTACGAAGTTACCCATGCTAATACTAAGACTTTACTTTTCTAATTACATTTACATTTAGAATGTACTGTTCTTTTGCTACTTATAAGTAGTGCGGAATTCAATACTGTTCGTAAATCTGACAGAGATATAAGTGCCGCAAGACAATATTTAACCAAATCAACTGACCGGAAATAAAGAGAGAGAGAGAGAGAGAGAGAGAGAGAGAGAGAGATGGTTTCAAGCCGATCGGTCAAACTGGAAATGATGCAATCTTGTGAGTCACTGTAGTAAAATAACTTGTAAGAAAGAGTAGCCGATAACAAAGAAATACTATCTTGTAAATGTAAAGTATTGTGTTAAGGCACAATGCACCTTTTTCATTCATGCGTTTGTTTTCGCCTAAACGTTATAATATTTATAGTCGCATTAGAAGACCAGAGGATCGCTCTTTTTAAAATTAATATCGTTAGCGCGATATTATGGTGCGCCTTGTTTAGATCGTTCTTTCTCTCTCTTTCTTTTAAACATTAGCACAGAACAGAGTTGATCAGATGGTGATAAAATGGGCTGACAGATCGGATCGGATTATCCGACTGATAATCCTAAATCACAGATTAATTTCAAATATTAGTTTCTTCATCATGTACTATTTTTTAATTGTTCAATAAATTTATTTTTGCACAGAAAAGCCTCAATTTCAACGAAAGTGCCAAACGTTATTTAGAAATTTTCAGTAGATATTATAGACATTTAAAATGATACTTTTTGTGCCTACTTCTTTTGTCATGTTTAATCTGAACAGCAGAATCGCTTTCTGTCGGATTGAAATTGGCGCTATCCATGGTACTGAATCTCTGACCGAATCTTACGCACTTCCATCATACTTTTATCCAGAAACAATTTAGTTGAAAATATTCAGGAACCATTTGATGGAAATGAACGGTAAAAATGTTTTAATTAGTTGCTCTGAGAATAGAGTTACACTTTTTTTTTTACCTGGAAAGTAATTTTTACATTCCATCTAATTTTAATCCTTAAGCACCATATCTAGTTCGATAGTGCGGAAAATGCTGAAGGGTTTCAGTTTTTAACTTTATTATATCTTTTAAATTTAGTCCAAAAGCAAATTTACTTTTGCCATAATATTAATAAATCACAAAGCAACATAATAATAATAACAATAATAATAATAATAATAATAATAATAATAATAATAATAATAATAATAATAATAATAATAGTCTAAGTAGGCCTATGTAAGTGTCCTTTGTGCTTTCAGCAGTACATTATATTTTTAGAATAAGCACAGACGAGATTAAGGATAAATAAAATAAATCAGAAAAGTTAGTATAGAGAAGTAGTTTTCTCTCTAGTATTTAGTAGAATTTTCAGACGGTGCATAGCTTGGACAGAGTGTTGTATGTGGTCAGGAGGTGCTACAAAGCGTAAGCTACCGTATAGCCGATTATAAATATATATATAAATATATGTATCCTATAGCCTATATATTTTTAATCTTCAGTCTATGCGACATCTTTATCACGAGGACGGTAACGCTCTACGATTGTCAGCACTGTGGATATGTCAGCGGGTTGCTGTGAATCCCGTAGTACTTTATTGTGGGTCGCAACTAAATGGGGATAATGAAGATAGAGCTTGTCATAATATATTTAGTCACTAGAGGGGGCTTGGATCACGACCGATCGGTAGTCTGACTCCCCGTGCCATGAAATCCGTTTGTTTTACCATCGGCCACTGCAATTCAATCCCACCAAGTACGATTACACTTACTCCATTTTCGTGAAAAATAGCAATGGATTTGTTCTGATTTTAAGAAACTGTTTATAAAAGTACAAGTTTCTATGATTGAGAGTATTGAGTTATGAATCTATCCTAAAACCCAAATTCTAGCCATTGGGAAATGAGATTACAATGGGAAATTACCAAAAAATGATATGATAATATATCTGATTTCATTTGTACAAAATCTATTACATTTTGGTGTTTAAAGAGGTTCAAAGGAATAAAGAACAAAGCAAGTCTTTAGAGTAGGCCTACAGACAAACCCTAGAATCCCGAGTGTACCATCTTGGTCTCCATATTCATCATCATAACTACCATTTAGTGTAAAATTAACAACGATTTAACGATCACAGCAAATAAAGATGGGCATGTCTTAGCTTGTACTAAGCATTCTCGGTGCAAGAATCCCATTGATTTGAGAGTTGTTTAAATGCCAAAACAAATTGACATTTTTAAATTCCGAAAAGTAATAATTTGAACATCTGAACAAAGTGTTCAGAGTGTTCAAGTGTACATCTGAACAAAGTGTTCAGAAAATATATTCAAAGATCATTCAAAGCGAACGATAAAACGCACCTTTTGTGCCTCTCCTTATCTCTCGCTCTGTTTCTGTCGCTCACCCTGTCTGTTTGTCTGTCTGTCTTTTTTCATCTACCTTCCCATCCGTCTGTCTGTGTCTCATTCTACAGAGACACTCCATTTATTTTTTTTTAATCTATAGCAACCAGTGCTCACTTTTATATATATTTTTTCCACAGACCCCTAATCCATTTGATTACATCTAATACCTGCCAAAACCCAGATGGCATGCCCACACATCGCTCCCTGTGATAATGCCATCATGAAATCTACCTATTAATATTAATTTTCAGTCTCTGCGAATGTCTCCGCTAAGGCTTGAAATTTCTTCATAAAGCCATGGCATGACTTACAAGGGATTTTAAAAGATAATTCCTATTCCACCTTTTTTTCCTCCCTTGAAGTGAGAATCACATCCACTGCTTTGGCTTAAGGTGGTTAAAAGGTTTCCATTTTCTGCTCACGGGCTAAGACGAGCACCATATAGAATTTCACGTTTTCCTGATTTTCACATCTCTCATTTAACTCCCAGGATATTTGTAGACCCTTTATCTTAATACTCATTCCGCTCAATTCATGTGCGATTGAAAATAGAACTATTAAGGTATTTGTCACGGGTTTACAAGCTGCCAAAGGTAGGCCTAATCATCATTTTCAGCACTCTCAAATCCCCAAATAAAATGGCGACGAGTTCAGGACAACCAAGTCCTTATTGCTTTAAATATATAATGGGTCTGTTCTCCAACTCAGTCTTTAAAACAGCTCTAAAATTGCGTTCTTATTTTTTAAGACCGAACACAAACACATTAAAGAGCTCTGATACACAATATATCTATGTACAAACTATGTGCTTATCTACTAATTGACTGTTCTTACGTGAAAATAGCATCGGCTTCCATAAACTAATAATTTGAGCGGAGTTTAAGGTACATTGTGATTTTTTAAACCACAAAAGATGGCAATTAATCAATCAATCAATCAATCAATCAATTAAGCAAGCAATCAAACGTTTACTTATGCCAATTAGACCACATTAAAACAAAAGTTATTTAAACACAAATATTTTCTATTTCTAGAAGAATTGTCCAAAACTATCAATAATAATAAGCACATTATTGTTATTATTATTATTAATATTATTATTGTTGTTGTTGGTATTACTATTGACAGTAGTTCCAGTATTTTACATACTTCACAACAAACGGCACATTCAAATAAACCGTATTTCTTCCATAATATCCATTCATTAATAATGCATACAGTCTATCATATCACAAATTAGGCTCCTCCCCTGTTTAAAGTTGGGTTAGTTAATTTAATAGCAGCATGGGCAGTGCCAACTTTTATGCCTCATTTGCAATCAGTAATAGCACGATATACACCTCTTAAGTGTGATAAAAGATGATTGAGCTCTGCCGACTTAACCAACCCAACGAACTGGACTAACTGAACATGCCAGTTCATTGATGATGTATTGAGCTTCTTCAGGATGTATCGCCATTTCCAATTATAAATCTAGACCCGTTTTTAACAGAATGTTCATTGCATAAATAAATACTTGTTGTAAATAGGCTACTTGTTTCTGAGCCATTTTTATGTTAAAAAAAAAATGCTAAAGACACGAACATATGTACCAAAATTGAAGCATGGGACACACATGATGCAAATTTTGTTAGGATTTAATTAAGGTAAATTATTTTACTCTCTTCACACCATGTATTATCTTTGTACATTTACCTATCCGTTCAATTTCCATGAAATAGACACATGAAGTTCATGCTCAAATAAAACACGACTGCGAGTTTAATCGATGTACGGTAAATGGTAACAATTTCAGTGAAATATAGTCCCAAATGAACTGATGCATATGAATTATGCATATGAAAAGAAATGAAACGTGATCTGAGTGCATGGAAAACATGCGACTTAGCCTGTACACGTTTTAATGCTTTTATTGGAATATTCCTTTTTTGTCCATGTTATGTACGACCGACTATTGGAGATTATAATGAAAAGTAAATCTAAGTATGCTTTTAGGCAAAATCTATCATGAAAGTGGGAGTTGCAGCAGCAGTTCAAACGTCCTGCTCAGGGCCCGGTGAATAGAACTTTAGGGGTTTATTTATAAGCATCGGTCATTCATCGTCTCTCTCTCTCTCTCTCTCTCTCTCTCTCTTTCTCCCCCTTTTACACACGCGCGCGCGCGCACACACACACACACACACACACACACACACACACACACACTATTAAGGTCTATAATGACAGCGACAACTCTAAAGTGCGTCTGTCCTCGCGAGACGGATATTCCAGTATATTTACCGTCGGCCGGCTGATGCGTGATGGGATCAGTCGCACAGTCGATTACATATTGAGATTCTTCTTTCCTGTGCGGGATTGGTCTGCTCATACACCCTCCAATCCCCGGCAGGAGGTGTAGTGCTTGATTCGCTTTGATCAGTGGTCGCTGCTTATGAGCTGTGGGCTCGCGTGAGAACGAAGTACAATATAAACACTCGATGTTTCTAATTACCACCGTCGGCTACAAGATGCAAGTTGATCCGAGGTGTACAGCACCAGCTAGACCATGCATGTTATGAGTCCATGCGAAAGGCACAAAAAGCTTCAACGCTGTTAAACCATGATATGTGGTGGTTTTTGCGCAACGCGATATCGGGCGGTGGGGAAAAAAACTACCATGAATTCTGTTTAATGCTGTATTTTTTAATGCATACAATACGCATCCTTAGGTTTCGGTGCGACTTTGCATTATTGCATATTTAATCGGATTCAATAACACACTCGCGATGGAAATGCTAAATATCTACAGGACACGCATCTCAAAGTGCGCAAGGTAGCCAATTGACAGACCATCAAGTCTATGGTTACACGGTATACAGTCCATGGGTCAGACAGAGATGTGTTTCGTGTCCGTTACGCAAAGTAATGAGCGCCAGTCGGAAAGCTTACAGGAAGCAAAGTCGTCTAATGTGGTCGCTGCCGACAGACCATCACACCACTCCATCACCATAGCATTGCAGTTGGGTAATGCACACGAGTAGCCAACGTGAGAATCGTTTAAGTAACAATGATCAGAAGTTTTAAGCCTGCCCTGCTCGTGTTTGCAGGACAATTTTATACACATCGATATGTCTATATACTGTATGTATATATTGCCATAATCTGTTACATTTCCTCAAAATGCATGACATGCCATAATCTATTTTAGTGCATTAACAAAGTTAACTCCGCTCCACATATCACTTGGCGAGCATGACCTATCTATCTTGTGTGACAAGGGTCTTATCCAAACCCAGTGACACTTTCGGATGGGGCTTGACGCTTATTGCTGCTGTAGATAACGCAAAGCTACGCGCGCGCCGATCGATATTCGTCCAAAAACGAAAGACACCACACAAAACATTTTCACTCACTCACTGGCCACACATTATCTCGGAGATTCCCCTTCCAGCCGCAGATCCTCTGCTTTCTCAGAATCACCCATTTATTTCTTTCCTCCCTTCCCCAGCAGACTGTCCTCGGTTATTCGTTCCCGTGATTCTCTGTGTCGCGCGCTCGCTTGAGTCTACTCGTACTTGTGCTAGTTGAGCACAGATGCGTGTCTCTCTCTCTTCCTCCCACCTCGTATGGAAGCCTTTTCTAGTCATCGCCTTTGTTATACGCTCTTTACGTATCATTATTTAGAATGCTCTGGCGCTGTTTTGAGCATCTTATAACCAAAATCCGCGCGGAGTTGAAAAGCCTACATGAACACCCCTCCTCACACACACCTCCCTCTCCTCCTGTGCTGTCTTGACCCGAACACATCTGAAACTTATTACCGCGGCCCCCCTTTTTAGTGGGCTGCTCCCGTGATATATTCGTCACCGTGTTGTGTGTGTTTTAAAACTTTGCTTGTGTAGTATTTGTAGTATGCCCCACCTACACATCTCTGTTCGATTTTAGGTAAGTTGCCGCATTAGTATAGGCAATATTGACTCTCTTTTTGGAGGGGTTCCTGGGGCGCGTGTCTGGGTCATAACACGCCTATAACCTGTCTGTCCTGTTGGCGCTTACTCTGCTGTTTGGGTGTACTCTAAGCCCTCCCTGTCGCTTTCTTTCATTTTTGAAGGAAGTGCACGGTCTGGTGTGCACTTCATCCAGAGCACGAGCCGAATGTGTACCTACTCAGTAGCCCCGATCGGTGTCCACTGAAGCCGTTTATATTAAAGGTTTCTCTTCCCCCTCCCCTTCCATATCGCATGTCCAGCCCCCCCATGTCCATTGGCTTTTCGTGGTCTATGTGCCTACGTCCACCCCCTGCACACAAACACACACACACACACACACACAATGTGCACGCTGCTTTCATTAAACACCTCTCTCTCTCTCTCTTTCTCTCGCTCTCTCTCGCCTCTTGTCCGGCCCCCTGATCTCTCTGTCCATTGGCTTCTCCGGGTCTATTTTTCATGTCCAGCCCCTAATGAGTGTCCATTGGTTTTGTTATTTCCACTCCCTCCTCCCACTCCCCGGTTTTGCCCTGCCCATGTTTTGTATGTCTGTGTCCATCCATCTCCTGACGTTCAAGTTCGCAGGGACGTCACGTCCGCACTTGAACTTGCAGCTCAGGGGGGCTTTTGCCATTTTTTTCATCTCTCTCTCTCCCTCTCTCTCCCTCTCTCTTTTCAAAAAAAGCCATGACGGCTATCCCACAATCCATCTTCCTCGCGCCATCTTTGTATTATTTCTAATTTATTTTGGATGTCAAAGGCATTGATGAAGATATTTTCTCTGGAGTCTCCCCGCTAACCCGGCTCTCCCGATGTGAACCGAGCTGAACGCCGTCGCCAACCACCATGTCTCGCCGCAAGCAAGGCAAACCCCAGCACTTAAGCAAACGGGATTTTTCGCGTAAGTATACTCTGTGTTGTGCACTTCTTGTGCAGCTTCTTCTTTTCTTGGTCCGGTGTTGTAATATTCCGTAAAGAAGGCAAAACCCCGTAACGGACAGCATGACACCGGACGGCGGACAGCGCAGCTCGCGGTCAAGTGGACTTCACCGGGTAGCGCGTGCAGCGAGCCTTTCCACTCGGCACTACCTTTACGCGTAGCTTTTTTTCTGCGCCAAGTAAAAAAAATAAATTGAAAGTTTCGTCTCAATTGCCGCTTTTTTGAAAATGGGAAAGTTTTTATAGCGTTAATTTCTTTGCACGCACGTGCCACAGAATTCGCCGGCCACCTAAGAGGCGTTAAGGTACCGGACTACGGTAGGTACGCATGCTTCTGTCTCTGACAAGGCTGACTGCGAGTGGCAGAATTATCCCCTCCTCGCGCGCTGTTTTTGGAAGAATTTCAAAAAAAAAAGTGGAAGTGCATTTTGATTGGAAAAAAAAATCTCGTGTCTGACTGTTTACACGCGCCGCGTGCGCCGTAACAAGCAGCGCTGAAGCCGGGGGGAAAGACGCTGCTCCGCTTTTATGAAACTATACAGCAGGGACAAATGCACCAATCTAATCTATAATCACGTTATTTAAAAAAAAAAAAAATTAGAGTTAAAACATAACAAGGAATGATCAGAAAATAGTGATTCCGTAGATCACTCCGAGTTCATTTTCAACAGGAATAAGACTTGATTGCCACATAATAATTTATTCCCGTTCGATTACTAAATATACGCACTGGGACACACAGTACAATTTCTGTTTTACTTCAGTTATTACTTAAACACTGTGTTACCTGGTGACTTTAAGGTAACGACGTTGCACTATAATTTCACCTATTAAATCGACCTCTACAGGAACGCAACTTTATTAAAACTGTAAAAACCCGATACACCGTTACATTTTGGAAGATCGCACGTTTTTATGCTACAACAAATCACAAAAGTGCTTACTGATTAAATACTCCGTCGCACAAAGTGTGTTCTCTATTATAGGCTATAATAGAGTCATAAACATGCTTGGGACTGTGGAGGTTATGGGGAAACGCCAGGACTATCTTTTTTTTTTTCTCGTGTTGAAGTTTTTCCTGCTCTACAGAGGTGTTACACTGGCTTGAAGGATAAACATGTTTGATACAAATCCGCGTTGTTGTAACATCGTAACGTATCATGTAACGTTATTGGGTTTCCACACACACACACACACACACACACACACGCACACACGTCCCATAGCTGCTTCGTAGAGTCTGTGATCGGTGTGTGTGTGTGTGTGTGTGTGTGTGTGTGACACCCGTCGCTAGGAGGCACACTACGATCACAAACTGGAAATGAACTTGAACCTGAGTAATTTTACCGCCACCTCTATCTACATATTTAACAACAAGATAGAGGTAGAGGTATTATGGACAGTTCTAAGCGTTTAAAAAAATCACAATGCTTCTCTTTCTTGGTCCAGGTGCTTTGATCTGTTAATCAAACCGGGCTTAATAAAAGTATAGTCACATTGTTAATATACATAAGCAGACTATACTTTAATTTAACACTTTAGTGGGTTATGTATCCTGCGAGATACAAACTGCAAAACTGATATCATATTCAGAAAAATTAAAATTGCAGTATGGTTTCACTTGGACTATAGTGAGTTCAAAAATCGAAATGATTTAATTGAAAAATTGTTCAATGTTCTTGATTATTAAGGGGTTTAATTATAAATACATAATAATTATAAGCGTTTAGTCAGACGTTCAGTTTTTTGTTAAGTCTATTTGGATTGTCTAGAGCATATTCAGTCATATAACTTTTTCTTTAAAAAAAAAATTCGTAGAGAGAAAAAACAGGCACTTTCCTTTCTGCTTTTTAAACAGATGCTTCAGTAACAAACACATCAATCATTCATTCATTTATTCGCGCTGGTATTAGCGATCAGTAGTAGTTCCAATACTTTTTATTCCTGCTAAACCATTTTAAACGCTTAGCTTTCCTGAGATTTTTCAGACTGCAATGAGATTTTTAAAATGACGAGGAATTAATAGCACTTCAAGTTAAATTGCGTAACAGTCCTCTGCGTTTTCAGACAATTATAATCCATATCCGGTACACACTCTGATCAGTTTATTCATTTTTTAACTGCTCTTAAAGTCACACGTGCCGAAGTTGTATTAGTCTCTTTACAAACTGTAATGATTTCTTTTAATACAGAAAAAGCAGTGGATACATTAATGCACTAACTACAGAACAGCTTTATAATGATGTGTGATGTGAACCTATTTATCTAACATTTTAATTATTGATTAAAATGTTGCACACGTTGATTAAAATGTTGCACATGATTACTACAAAAGCAAGATGATTAGTTAACATAGAAAAGTATAAAATGTCTAAATGGAGCACCAAGTTTATTTAAAGATTTATTGAGAGATTTATAGTGAAGGGAAATGTGCAGGAAATTGAGGTAGAAGAGAAGTAAATGTATTTCTTTTATTAAACTTGCTGTCAAATTTTTTTTGGTCGTGGAATTTGTGCACAATGTGAGCTTGCATGTAAGTGTTTGTTAAGCCAGGAACCCAAAGCTCGGGGTTTTTGTTGTATAACTCAAGATCTAAAGCAGCATTCTGTGGCCACATCGCGTCTATTCCGCGCTTTATCTTTCACAGCTTGTGGTGAAGGCTGAAGATTTTACCCTTCTGTGTGCATTTAAAGGTCAAGGTTCATTCATTTCAAGAGATCCAGACACTTAAGGAACATTAAAAAAATCTGGCCTTATTTTATTTCCTAAACAAATAATAATAAAAATATCAAAAAAGAATAATTGTTCAAAAGTGGTTTGAAGTTTAATTAAAGTGTGATTTTGGCAGCTCAATAAAGGATCAATATGCAAAAAAAAAATCTAGGCAAGAACTAAACTTTTCAGTCCAAGGTGTTGTATTAGGCCAGGTATACTTGCTTTTTAATGCTCTCCAATGTACGATTTCCAAATTATGAAATAGCAAATATAATATAATGTGCGTCGTACTACAACAAATTTCTGTTAACCTGTGAAGATCAATATAATAATAATAATAATAATAATAATAATAATAATAATAATTATTATTATTATTATTATTATTATTATTATTATTATTATATTAATGATGAACTTCTCACTGCAGAGATGTTCATATCAAATATTCTAAAAAGATATTTTAACAATATCTTGAATTTTGCTATGAATTTTCTATTCATCCTCAGCCATATTGTGTCCATCAGAACACCACTAATAACTGATTTCCTCTCTGTCCCTGTCTGTCTCTCTTATTTGTTGTGTCTTGAACGACGCTGTCTCCCTTGAGTAGCCGAGCCCCTATCGTCTGTGGTCTCGGAGGAAAGGCAGGAACAGCACGGGCTGGTACAGGTCTCTCCGGAAGGGGACCAGGACCTGCTTACCTGCGGCCAGTGTCAGATGAACTTCCCTTTGGGGGATATCCTCATTTTTATTGAGCACAAAAGGAAGCAATGCAATGGCACCATGTGCATGGACAAGACAGTGGATAAGCCCCCTTCTCCCTCGCATGGAGAGCTGAGGAGAGCGTCCAATCCCGTGGAGGTGGGCGTCCAGGTCACGCCAGAGGACGACGATTGCTTGTCAACGTCTTCTCGAGGAATCTGTCCCAAACAGGAAAACATACCAGGTAAATATCTCCCAAAAGGCCGTGAAGGGGACAGTAATGATAAGTGCTTGGGGTGCATGTTGTAAGTGTGCCTGCTTGTTCGTAGATATGTGTTAAGGATGTCTGCGATGCACTAGTCCACATATCGCAAACACATGTTCTCTCTGTGGAGTTCTCTTCCACAACTCTGGAGACACTTTTCAGTGTTGGGAGGGTTGGGATGGAGGGATGAGGGCTTACATATCATATTATCGCACGGTTCTGCTATAGGATAAAGAGGAAGAAAAAAACTTCATTGTAATTTATCATCAAGAAGTTTAGAGTCAGCAGAGCTCTCCCTCTGAATTCTGACTGGATAGGTCTTTTCAAATTAAACTCAGACTTACAGCATACATTGTTGTTTTGGCTAAATAGTGTCTAGTTTTACCTCCTGTTCTTTCAGTTTTCTGACTTTCTGGGCAGTTAAGCAGTTAAACCTACTCAGGTATTACCCCATGCTGCATTATGGTTTCACAGAGGTCTTTTTTTCACAGTAATTAAATCCAACCCTGACTTTAAGTTGCCTTTTTGAGATCAGCAAGTGGAGCACTAAGGGTGTGTCAGGAGGAGGGTACGTTCCCATCAAGAGAATGAGGAAATGAGAGAGAGACAGCAAGACAAAAAAGGGTAGTTGGGACACTTGAGGGTTGGTTGGTGAAGACGTTGGTGTTTCAAGAGAGTCTGTCTCCTTAGTGTGTCTCCACAGTCCAATGGGAAATCCCGCTCTGTGTTGCCCATACCCTCTCATGTGGTTTACTCGGACGCATCTTGAGGTTATTGTATATTTTTTTTAAAACAGCCACATCTTGTCCATATAAGTGTAACCGTATGCATTTATGACTGTAAATCAAAGACCATGGGAAGGCCAGTTGGTTATTCTTGGATGTCAGTAGGGGACACTTTTGTAACGTTGCTAGTTATTTATTTTGCGTTTTATTTAAATTAGAGCATGTTTTACAGAATATCCCCTTGCACTAAATAAGTACTACATAATGTTACATACTGGTACGGAAATAGATTACAAGGCAGTTTATCACTTTGATTTTTAAACAACCTTATAAAAGAAGCGCTTGGAATCCAAAGTGTTAAAATGCGACCCAAGGTAATCCTGTGTCTGGCGTAAATAACATTAGTGAATATGTCATTCTTGTGATCTGGGTAACGTTAGAGATGACTGCACAAGTGTGTTTGTGTGTGCATGTGTATGTATCCACTCGAACTGATTTAGACGCAGCATTTGCAAAGAGCAGAGAAAAAAAAAGTGTGAGTGAGTCTCTCCAGCCTGTTTTTCTGCCCTGGTCCTAGATCGGGCCCTTCTCTGGTCTGCTTCAAAGCTCAGGTTCTAGGAAAAGCCTGAGTCGCTCAGTTCCATCTCCAGTGATTTGGGCCTGTCACTACAGGCTTTTTATCAGCCTCGTAATTCAGTCGTACAGCTGTTTCTGTTTCCACTTCTCACTTGCATTTTAGACTCGGTGAATCTCATCGAGGACTGTGGTTAGCTGTGGTTCTTGAAGCCAGCACATACATTAGACTGATGTAGGTTTTAATATATAATTGTGGTAAGCAGGGTCAGCTATGTGTAGTTAACCCCTTTGTTTTAAAAAATGTCGATGCCATTTCTGTGCAAATTATACAACCTCTTTATATTCGCTAGCTATCGCACATACGTCTCATGTTTCTGTCAGACCCTAAGCGGGTTATTAAACTCATTTACATCATAATGTGGCAGGGTTCAGCTGATATCACTGGGTCAGCCGTATTATGTGTACTTGTGATGGTTTAAAGCAGTTTTGTGGGAAGGACCTTACCATCCTCTCTGTGTTACTGCTATGGCGGGGCAAAAGAAATATTAATTAGCCATATTACTAAACAGGAGTGAAGGGTATGTGTGAGGGGTGAACGGAAGAAGAATTTTTTATTATGATTATTATTATTATTATTATTATTATTATTATTAATGTTGTTGACGTTGGTGATGATTATGTTCCTTTTTTTTGCTGCTATAATTGCTGTATAATTTTAAGATTAGTCTTGGCAAGATTTTAACTAATTACATCTAGACTGTTGTCCAACCACCAAATATAGAGGCTACATGTGTGATGTAACATCACAATTCCCATATAGAGTAACTCAGAGAGACGAAAGGCAGCCGCTGTCACAGAGGAATGGTGTGTGTGTGTGTACATGAAAAAGAGCAGTGAGCGGAGGTGTGTGTGTGTGTGTGTGTGTGTGTGTGTGTGTGTGTATGTATGTGCGTGCGGGTGCGTGTGTCTGTGTGTGTGTGTGTGTGCCCCAAATAGGCCATGTATCCTGGTTAAGGGGCCCAGCCAAAAAGTATAGCGCTAATCGACTCTGCAGGTTTCTCCTCATGTCTCCTCTTGTCCCTTACCATCTCCTGTCTTCACTTTTCCTCTCTACTTTCTCTCCTCTTTACTCCTTTCTTCTACTTAAACCTTTTTTCGAGCCATTTTGTTGTTGAACATTGAGCTCCAGCATCATTAAAAGAGATTGATTTATTCAATCCTGGACAGAGGGACTAACAATTAAAAAAAGAAGAACTGCTTTTTGTTGTGAAGGAATGCATTTAGTTCGAGTAAAAATCTCCTGTTTTGAGATTCACCATCCAAAATTTGTCCACATTACAAATAGCTTTTTTTTGTGTGTTTTTTTTTTTTTTTTGGGATTGTGAATTTTTATATTAGGCAGTCAAGACTCTTGCCATGATGTCCTTTTTAAAAGTGATGACTCCACTACATGAATACACTGACTGGTTCAGAGAAAAACTGAAGCCATGCAGAATAGACCTCATGGCAGATAATTTTTTTTTTTTTTAAATGCTCTTGTGATTTTTTTTTCTCTCTCTGTTTTACACAGCGTGCGATTACTTTGCATATAAGCTGCCTGCAAGTTTCCGTTCTAAAAACGTGGCTGGTGGGCATTTTTTCCCCCCTGAATTTAAATCTCATGATCAGAATTATCATCTGCACATCGACGTTCAGTCTTAGTAAAGAAAGCCTGGCCTTGCTGCGGATATCTGTGTACATTTGAACATTGCACTTCTTATTGTGTGATACACAGCACTCATTTAAACCTCTTTGCTTTGGCACATAACCGCATGTGCATGTGTGCAAGTCATCATGGTGCTGACAGATATGCTAAATGGATAGTAATATACAGGAGTTGCTGTAGAAACAGTTGCAAATGTAAAAATATATAGGTGTTTGTGTGCTGCAGAGTTGCGTATTCATTACAAGAGCAGACATAAAAAATATATTTCCTTTTATTTAGGTTAAGACTGAGGTTTAGACAGACAGCTATTTTTGTGTATGCTACACTGCTTTCACCCATACAGCCTCACAGCCTCCCATACTCTACATTTTCCTCCATGTCTTTTTTTCTTTTTTTTCTTCCCACTATTAAATGAATTATCAGGAAGTGGCTCGCCACATGACAAAAGACACATGTCTTCGGCAAGCTCCGACAGCGTGCGACACCTGCAAAGGTGCTCTTTATGAATATGCACCGGAATGGAAGCTTGCCTGTAATTTCTTGAAGAATGCATGTTTATTTCCATTCACTGCTGAGATTGCTCCACAGAGCCTTCTGCTTGGATATATTTACAACTACTCCCGTTTGAGCTTAGAAAATATACTTAGCCAGAAATGTTTGTGCATGTGTGAATGTGTGTGTGTGTGTGTGTGCATGTATGCATGTGTGTGAAGGGGGAGAGAGAGAGAGAGAGAAAAAGAAACATAGAAAGAGATGCATAATGCTGTCCTAAGGGATGGGGTTTAATTAATGGTGGATGATAATGTTTAATTCTCTTCTCCCGGAGCAGTTACGTGTTTGGGTGGATCTTACTCTAAGCAAAGCTCACAGATGCATTGTGATATCCAGCATCCTCAGCACTGATTTGCATGATCCAGTCGGCTGTGTATCGTGGGGGTAGGTGGGATTTGCTCGAATTTATTTATTTATTTATTTTTATTTAATGGACCATGGCACAATTTTTTTTTGTACTAGCTTTAAAAAAGGGAAAATATTACTATAAGGTTA
>JAOVVA010000041.1:18765635-18817627 GCA_028565275.1 Leiocassis micropogon | reverse complement strand
TATATATATATATATATATATATATATATATATATATATATATACTGGATATATATATATATACACTGCACAAAAAAATTAAGGGAACACTTAGTCCTGGTGGTTTGACTTGAACCTTACATACACATATGAGGGGCGTTCAAGTCAAACCGGGACTAAGTTTTCCCGTAATTAGTTAAACTTATATATATATATATATCTGCATGTATGCATGTGCTTTGTAGCTGTCTGTGCATATAAGAGAATATATAAAATTATTTGAAAGCTGTCAGACAGATGAGTAAATTAAAAAGTCCTATAATAATAATTCCTTATGAATAAATAAAGGAATATTTTTTCCCATTTTTTTTTGCTCACGTTGTATATATCATCTTGCCTCTCTCCCTTTTCCGCATACCATTGTTGTGTGAAGTGCTTCAAGGGAATGCCGAAATCTCCATTGTCATGAAAAGGAACTTTTAATCTGGGGGGAAAAACAATAAGTTGTATGTTCATGTTATAAGTGTATGTTTCGGAGGAGCACAGAGCTAATGGACACGTTGGCGGAGAGAGGGAGGGAGAGAGGGAGGGAAAGAAGGAAGGAGAGAAGAGAGAGGAGAAAGAGAGAGAGAGGTGGAAGAAGGAAGAGGGAGGGAGGGAGGGAGGAGAGAGTGCCGGGGCCAGGGGGACCCAGCAGGCACTGTTTCCTCAGGACTCTTTTAGCCCTACCCTGGCTAGAAGCACGCTTCAAAGTTGTTAATATTCAGCTGGGAAACCGTATCCAGAACACAAATAAATTATTAAGTGCATGAACTTTTTAGGCAGTAAGATGAACTGATGGGGCACATCTGTGAGATCTATGATCCAGAGTCATCTTTATTTGTGGGTGTGTGTTGTTCTTGTGCTGCTCTGTTTGTGTGTGGCTTTGTTATTGTTGTTGTTATATGTGTGTCTCGATACATGTGTATGTGTATGAGTGGAAATACGTTCTATGTGTGTGTGTGTGTGTGTGTGTGTGGAACTGCCTTCTCTGACTTCTCAGCCTCTGGTCTCCGGCCAAGGGCATGCATAATTGATTCCACACGCGCTATCATTTTCTTGATGTAATTGCTTTAGTAAGATATGATGAAATCTAATGGATAATTTATCGTTCCAAAATGGGTAAAGAAACAGTGAAATGACGCCGGAGGTTTAGTAGACTCACGGAGCGAGAGAGCGATGAGCGCTCCATCCAGGATGTGCCTGATCTCTGTATTAGAGCCTGATTAGTCCACTCCGCTCAGTGATTAAATAACTACAAGAACTCATTCTCTCTCTCTCTCTCTCTCTCTCTCTCTCTCGCTCACTCTATTTTTTTTCCCCACTTTGCTCTTTCCTTCTGACTTCTACCTCTCCTTGCTTGGGCTGTTTACCTCTCATTAGTGTTCTCCGGTTTGCCTAATCCTGTCGTTCAGTCTCTTTCCTCGCTTTTGTCTACAGCTCTATCACTCTCGCCGGCTGATCTCTGCTTGTTGATAGAAGCAGCAGATGGGTTTAACAGAATCGTGGGGTAGAGGAGATCTGCGGTTCTTGAGAAACATGTTTGTTTTGTCAGTGGCGTGGCCCGCTCCGAGTCCTTCATGGAACACGGCGTAGCCATATCTGAGCGGCGAAGTGTGGGTACTATATACGTGCACGTTCATGAGATGGGCTTAGATCCTGGCAAAAGCACTGGACTGTTTGTTTCACAGCGGGGGTTGTGAACTGTGTATGTGTGCTGTTGTCTGTTTGTGCTCTGAACAGGAACCTATCCCCAAAGGATGCTTCTGCCTCTAGCCTGTTCTCTCAGCTCAGAGTGCACAACACATTAACACACACACACACACACACACACACACAACGTGAACTTCTTCACATTCTTCACTTTAGCTCTCGGAACACACACTCCTAGTCTGGAGGACGCTTTATGTTGTTGTTTAAAGTACAAGGGGTGCTTTATGTTTTTCTGCCCTAATCCGTGTTCAGTATCAGATATCTGCCGGAACAATAGGCTCTGTGCCATGTCAGTCTCTCCTTGTTGACAGTGGCCAGTAACAATACTCACTGCTGTGTCTCCTGTCGAGAGCAGGACCCTTTAGCATTAAAACTGATTTAACAAGATTTAACAATAATACTATAAATAATTTTATACCTGAACACTAATGAGACAAGTCCAGATAGGAAACTAGAGTACTGCTGTTGGTTGCTGGTAAAAAAAATAATAAAAAAAAACGAACAAAAAAAAAAAACATGGCAGCAAAAACAGAAAAACAGCTCTTACTTTCTAAATCCCTATAAGTGACAGCTGAATTTTTTCCCCCTCCTCTCCCACTCTCTGTCCTTCTCTTGTTCTTTCATCTTTCTCCCTTTTTTTCTGTCTCCCCACTGCATGTCATTCTCTGGGAAGCTCCAGCAACCGCATGTGTCTCAACACGTCTGGGGATGATGCTAACCGTTCTTCAACTCGCTCCCCTCAACCACCCCCATCTCTCTTTTCTCTCGCTTTCGATGTTCTATCATAAAGTTAGTTTTGATTTGGTTGGTTTCGTTGGTTTTGGATCTGCTGCTTCTCAGAGAGAGAGACAAGGGCTACATCCAGACCTCAGAGGCGCTGGTCGGGCACATCTGTGTGTGAATGGCTGCTGGAATGGAGATGTTGGAGCAGAAGGGGCAGCCCGCACAAAGACAAAATTGTCCAGCGGCCCCATTAGTCTCCTCGGGCTCAGTGTGGTCAGACTGGCTCAGCCAGACAGGATGATAGATGGCTTTGTCAGGGGTCCCAGGGTGTGCCCTGAACCTGAAGCACTTTGTTTATCTTGAATAGAAATAGGAAGGGTGCAGGAATAATCTATGTCTAGCTTTCTTCAGACAGAAAAGATGGGAGAGAGAAAGAGAGCGAGTGTTTGGGCGAGTTGGAGTAAAGAGGAAGGTGGGGGAGTGTGTCGGTTGGTGGAGAGGAGGGGTAGGGCCCTACGGTGGTTGTCCATTAACAGATGAACTTGGCTGAAGTCCAGGCATTTGATGAGACAGTGTCATAGCCTCTGCTCTATCTAGCCCTTTCAATCTCTCTCACCCTCCTCTCTCTTTCTCGCTCACTGTCACTCTCCGCCTCTGCTTATTCTTCCTTTCTTGTTCACTTTTCCACTCTCTTTCTTTCTTTCTTTCATTCTTTCTTTCTGTTTCTTTCCCTTTATCCCGCTCTCCCTTCATCGCCCCTTCTCTCTGCCATCGAACCTGCTGATGATACATCAACAGTTCTTTTTTGGCTGAAGGCAAAAAACGACACTACACTTCTCACTGCCAGCACCTCCCCACGCCAGAACCAGTTTAGACCGGTTAGCTGGCCTTGTAGCCAGTGCTCTGTCAACTTGCCTTACCTTGAAGAAGAAAAACAAAAGGCGAAAAAGAAAAAAAGAAAGTCTCGTTCCGATAACAGCGGTAACCTGTCGATCCCCAACAGTGGAATCAAAAAAGAGAGGTATTAAAGAATGGAGACTTATTAGATGTGGAAAAAAACAATTTACTTCATAAAAATTACATTTCACCAGAGCAGTTTTTTTTTAGAAGCTTTTTAAAACTGTCAGGTGGTGGTTCAAGGCCGCAGAAGAGAATCGCTTAAGATGCGGCTAAGGTGGAAAGTGCCACATATTGTGTATGCCCTAGCCAGGACATTTCCTCTATGCTGCCTGTCACTGCCGGCTGTGCTCCAGCCTGACTGCCTAGTCTATGCTTGCTAAGCAGCACTGGACCCTTGGACCCCTGATGTATGACCCACTTACACCCGTCAGCGGCGGATGCCATCGATTTCTTCTCTTCCACTGAGGGATGGCCAGTGAACCCTAGGCCAGCTCTGACCGGAGCTCAGTTATTCATCACCTCGCTCACCCCCCAGGCTCCCTCCCCAGGTCCAGCTGGAAACCAGCTTCATGACTCAATCGTCTTTTTTCCAGCCCGCTCCCCTGCTTTATTTAGGATGGAAGGCGCTCAAAGAAATCCAGGGCCAATTTGTAGCTTGAGAAAGGTCTATGTTATTGATTGAGCATGCCAGGTTCTTTAGCATAGGATGCTTAACCTCTTTTCCTGGCTCTCTCTCTCTCAGCTTGGCGGTTGTTGATTAACCAGGCCTGGCTCTGACCCTAGGAGATCCAGAGAGGCGGTGCTTTGGCCCTGACAGCCGCTCTGTCTGCTTGATGTGTGCTGTAGTCGAGTGGTTATGGCTGTGCTCTTAGTGGATTGGCGGTCATATATTGGACATCAGGTTACCTTTGTGAGGAACAGAAGATCATAAACTTGCTCCCTCTTATCAGAGACACACCCCTGATCTCCACCTGCTGCGAACTACCTGTGGTATCAAAGGTGAATGGTAGAGACAGGGCAGAGGGCAGTATTGGTTAGAATGATGGGAAACCAGCTAAACCGGTGAACACACCTGCTGTAGTCCCACCTATAGAATCTATACACTCACCTACAGGCAACATACCATATTGAATGACTGTAATCTTCTGGAAAATTTTCCCATTGTATAGTTGTCTTCTTTGGTGTTCTCGTTCACGATCTGTTCCTGGATCACAAAGTTTATTTCTCAGAATCGTTTATCTGACTGCTTAGTGCGTGGATTTACTGAGCAGTATTTGATTACAGTGCAGAACCTGGTCCTTTTCTCCAAACGTCTGTACCACTGACCGATAAGATTTATTCGTGAGGGTGCTTGAGTGCAGTCTGAAAGGAAGCTTTCTGTCCAGAACATTCGAACATATATTAGAATTTTTTTTGGGAGCCAACTAAATATAACCGCAGTATTCTCCAGTGACCAGAGCTAGCTGACCGACATATTAACATTTCTGTATTCAGACTGACTGTTGAGAGCTGTAACAGGGTGCGTGGATGTGAACGTGCACGAGCTCAGAAATGGGCTGTGTATTATTAGTGAATGTTTTGTGCAGAATGACACCTTGGTCTGCTCGCCTGGATTTTGGAGTCATGGGGTCATGTGTGTTTGCATAAGCTGTGTGAGGCAACTGGTATTACGATGCATGTTAAATGTTGCCTTTACATTTAACATGATTGGGGTCAAAGCACTGGACCCTGCTTCAGGAAAAGCTCTTTCTGGCCTAGACATGCTGACCTCTGGTGCAATGCCCTCTCATAGTATACCTTCGAACCCAGACTTGTAAACCCTATTCCAGAAAAAAAAAGAAAAAAAAAAGAAAGATGGATTAGCTACTGTTCTAGTTCCTCTATTTTGCACACCACTTTGTCCTATTGCTGTCCCCGAGTCCGTGGGAGCAGCAGAGGGCAGAGGAGCAGTGGGAGGCAATGATCATCATCCACTGCTCCTTTGTGGGACTGAGTATGCTGTGCTAATGCCAGGAGGGAGACCCTGCTAATGGGGTCAGCACTGGCAGAGGGTGATGTATGGATTAAGTTTACCGTGGCATATTTTGGTGTTTTTTGTGTGTGCAGGGACTAAGAGATTGGTACCGATGATTAATGCACATGCCCTCCAGTTCTACACAGCCACCTGTGGTCGCTCTTTGGCCTGAGCATCATGGTGAAAGCTGCCCTCTCACTTTTCAGTGCAAGGGCATTTACTGAGGTATAATTGGCCTGGATTTTAAAAAAGGAGGAGAGAGAGAGAGAGAGAGAAATTGGCTAGTCAATATATTCTTGCGCTTAAAAAAAAAGTTCTTGTGTTATTTACTGCCAGTTGCTGGTTAGGTTATGGAGGTCTTGGCTCAGTTTATGTTTAGACAGGCAGACAGACCTCTCATGCTTAATGTCCTAAATACCACATTATACCACTGCATATTTCTAATGGAGCTTCTCTTCATTCCTGGAGTGCATTATAAAGTTGTGATGGGGTGAAAGAAGTTGGACGTGGCCTTTTGTTTATTTTTCCTCTCCTTTACTCCATTTCACTCTTCCATCCTTTCTCTCTCTCTCTCTTTCTGTCACTCTTCTCTCCCTCTCTCGTTCTTTAAGTTTGCTGGGATGAGTTTGTGGAATGGCTGAAGTATTTGCAATACGCCTGGTTTCAGCCGCTTTCAGAGGCAGGAGGATCTGTAATGTTTGCTTTGGGCTGTGTGGGGTCTCGCTAAAGTGCCTTTTATTAACAGTTTGCCTGAAGAAAGGCTCACTGGCCAGGATGCAGCATGCGTGAGGGTTAGTGCGTGTGTGTGTGCGGTGTCTGGCATTCGGGTGCTACTCCGGTTGCAGAAGTTTTCTCCGAAACAAGATTCGAATAGATTTTGATAAGTTCACTAGATCTGCCAAAACTCTGATTCTTTGCATGACACTGCATGCCTTTTTTTTTTCTGAATAGCGCTTAAGCGATATGGGTTAAGTCAGAGGAGGAGCAGGTACCTATCTTTGTGGAGTGGTGAGGGCAAGTGTCTGAACTTGATCCTCTGAGCATTCTCCAGTGAGGGGCAAATCAATAGAAACAGTGGCTAACTTTCTGCCTGCATCTCTCTGTAGCTCCTGAGACAAGTTTGACATCTTGGCAAACTCATCCTCTCTCTGTCTCATTCTGTCTCTCTCTCTCTCTCACTCCACACACACTAACTCCGTGCCAGGCTAGCTGCTCTTTGTTCGCTGTTTTATGACTCTGGCTTTCCAGTACACACACACAGGGGTCTGTGTAGGAGTATTTCTCCCTCTTTCTTTCTTTCTTTCTCTCCCTCCCTATCACACTTCTTTTTTTTCTGTAACATTCCATTTTTAAAACAGTGCACTGTTAAACGCATTACTCTGATTCCATAAGCCATGCTACTCTGTTCTCCAGAGCTGACAGAATGAACCCTGACCCTGCTAGACTTTTATAGCCTTTTAACAGAAACTTGTTAATGCTTTTGATAAGTTGCTGGTCAGCCTCATGTGTGAGATGGTGTGCACTGGGGGATTCTGGTTTGTTGGAGTGTGTGTGTATGTGTGTGTGTGTGTGTGTGTGTGTGATCTCAGCTGTACCAGTAGCCACAGAGTCACTGCCTGTACAACTATTTTTGCAGCTGCAGCGGTGCTTGTGCAGCACTCGAATGGCTGCACTTCCAATGCTTCACTGATCTCAGACTCCGGAGCTTTCAAGCCAGGCTGGCTGAAGATGTACGTTGAGATGGCTGAAGCTGATAGACGCAGGGGGTTTCTCTCCCTCTGTGTCTCTCTGGACCGGCGCTGCATGGCTGCTGTGTTCTCTGGTGCCCGGCTTTTCCCTGGCCCTCTGTGCCTGGCGGGCTGTTTGTTTGCGTTTTGTATGGCTGAATGGTGCGGTAGCAGAGATACTGGCCCCTTTCATGTCCTTAAAGGCCAACTGGTCACTGAGGCCCAGCTCTGAGCCAGAGAGAGTTCTGAAAGACCGACTGAAACTGACACCAGCCATCACGCTGCCACACAGCACACATTCACACACACAGGGGCAGCATTTTATACGCATCCCCTTTTTGCAGTCTCCAAAATGCTGGGGCTGTGTGTGTGTGTGTGTGTGTGTGTGCAAATAGATTTTGTTTTTCTAACTGTAACTTTTGGTGTTGACTCCATTGCTTTCTCCATTTTTTGTCAGTTGAAGCAGGTGTAGGGTTTCGCTGGGCTTACAGTATTTTGTGTTCAGATGAAACACACATACACACACAGCTGCACAGGATGCACTTCAGAGGTTGCACATGGTTGAGTCAAGATGACCACTGGGGTTTCACCTGCTCTGAGCTTTTTTTTCTCTCTCCCTCTGCAGTTTTTCTTCCCCTCTCTCGGCCATTTGTAAGATAAAATACCCCTGTTGCCAGACACAGATGCACCTTTCTGCTTGACCAGTCAGCTTGGTTGTGAGCTGTGTTAGCAGAGGAGAACTCAATTCTCCAGTGACCCTTTTCTGCCCTGCGGTCTAAAGGATTGTCTAACTCTTCTTTCACCTTTCATCTCTCTGCTGCTTTTTTCCCTTTCGTTTTTTTATTTATTTATCTTTCATACAGAAATGAGGAGGAAAGGTTTAATCTTTGACATTGTCCCCCACAGCTGTGGTTCAGGTGAAAGAGACAGATGGGGGAATAAGTGGATAGAGTAAGGAAGAGAATAAAAGAAGTGTAGTGTGTAAGGAGTAGGGAACACTGGTCCTACAGGGTCTGCTAACTGTTCAGCTGCCTGTCTGATCAATAGGCTGTGGGCCATGTCCCCTCTGCCCTTCAGAGAGGGCTGACCTCATCCATCACTCGCTCAAACACACAAACTCGCACTCAGGTGTGAGCAGTGGTAACATGGGCCTCTGAGGGATGTGTGCCATCATAGAAGGAGAGCGGTCAAAAACAGCAAGAGCTAATATAGATTCTCAGGGTCGACACAGTTCATGATTGATTTCTCTTTCTCTGTGTGAGAGTGAGATGTGTGTGTGTGTGTGTGTGTGTGTGTGTCTGTGTGCAGACCGGAGAATTCTCCCAGCCACTGAACGGCTGTAACTTTCCCCAAACGCTCTTCTGTTTATGAGCGCCGTACTGTATTCATAATTTAAGTGGAGACCTTAGCGGCTCAAACGAGGGAATGCACTCATATCGTTATTCATGATTCTCATCACATAACTGCTAATAACACCCCTCGATGCTGTTCGCTCTCCCCTCTCCAATGAAATTCATTGTGTAATAGACCTAACAGCCTTAACCAAATTATCTCTGATGTATACATGCCACAAGGCCAATAAAGCACAACAAATTTATAGCACGCTGAGTAGCCTGCGCCTTCTAATGCAAATAAATCCAGCCTGGCCGCTACTCATTAGCATCCGCGTAGCGCACGCTAAATCCTGCTTCTATCATGTTCTCCAACCCCCCCAGTGACCATGATCTGCCAAGTTGGAGAGGCAGGCTGCCAGTATTAAGCCTGTGATTCCTCTACCGTCATGTGTCAGCACGGAGCGCTGCTGGCGAGTCCGACGCCAGCGACACGGGTTTAGACGAGGGAGGTTAATTTGCTTAACCCGGCTCTTCCCTCCTGCTCGCTGTACACTCCACAGCCCTGCCGCAAATGCTAGCTAGTGCTATTCTATATATACCAGATCCCGAACCTGGCTAGTGTTACAGAGATGAGGCCTTAGACAGAGAGATGATGGGAGCCGCATAGGGGTCTGAGGGACTAATAAACTTGTTAGTCAGGGTATTACTGTGGTAGCGCGTGTCTACATCAGTGATGTAGTGCTTGAGTCCTTGACTTGGATGGACTTGTAACGTGAAAATCATTGACTTGACATTCAGTCGTTCATCTTCTGTAACTGCTTTATCCTGGTCAGCAGCATTGTGGTGGATACGGAGTCTGTCCTGTGAACACGGACCTGATCATTTATTCGAGATTTTGACTCCACTGGATTCTGCATGCTCTAATGTGTAAATAAATAAATAAATAAATAAATAAATGCCTAAAGATTTAAATGTAAAATTGTATTCATTCGACTTGCTAACTCAGTAACATTCCTGCCTCAACCTGTGGAGCCCATGAGCTCAGGTTATTCTGTGTGGGGATTCTATATGTGTGTGGCCATGAGCCCATTTAGGGTTTGTTGAGGTGACTTAAAACTTGGAGGTTGTCTTGACTAAAAAAAAACTTAAAAAAAAAAAAAAAACGTACAGGAGGGGGGACATCTGGCCTTTAGATGAATACAGAAGTGAAAATACTCCCTAATTCACTTCTTCTCATCCTTCACTAAACTCTCTGTGCAACGAGAGGAACTGAGAGATCTCTCCTCTTCTTCGTACTCTACATCTATCTCTGCTTTTGCCCAATATTACAACTTTTGTGTGCATGTGTGTGTGTGTGAGAGAAAGAGATACATTAAGTGCCACTCTAACGTTAAGTCTAAAATGCTCTACTTGTCAAATGCAAAACTAGTTTCTCTCGTCTTGTCCTTTCTGAAACCACCCTGGTGGTAAGCTTTTCCTGCCAGACATGTCCATTCCAGAGCACCTGAGCAGCGGAAAGCAGAAAACAGGTAGTGAAAATCAAAACAGAGAGTGAAATGTTGGTGTCTGCGCAGCCACCGAGCTGTAACCTCTTCTGTTGTTTCCTTTCTTCTGCACACTATGTGTTTATTTTTCAGTCACTGGGTGTTTCCTTATCTCTATAAATACTCACTGAAGTGTGTGTGTGTGTGTGTGTGTGTGTGTGACAGAGAAGCTAAGTGTATATGTATTTGTGTGTGTGTGTGCCTTTATTACTGCATGGCCCTTTACTCCACAGTGTTTTATGTGTGTGTGTGTGTGTGTGTGTGTCTGTCTGTCTTGCTCAGGACACAGTGCTCGACCGTCCCAGCCCTGTCTCAGATTCCCACGCTGAGCGTGTTGGGACCTTGTGTAATGACACCATACTGCAAAAGCTGCTCAACCTGTCTCCCCTTCTTCCCCTCCCTCCTGTATCCCCTCTGACCCCAAACCTCCCCTCCCCCATAACCCCCCGTCTGCTTCTCAATGACCCTCCCTCACTCCCATAACCCCTTTCTGCCTCTCCATGACCCTCCCTCCCTTGCTCCCATAACCTTCTCTGGTTCTCTCAGCTCGGATGCAGTCTGTAGTGCTTCAGTGTTATGTCTGGATCTCCCAAAGGCCCGTGTCTTGTGTGCAGACATCTTTTGATATACCACCTCTATATCATCCTATCCTTGTTCTCTTCTCTTTCTAGTACCTTACCCCGCCTCCCCCCCAACCTCGTCTCACTCTTTCTTTCACCCTCTTTTTTCCTCCTCGTCCCCCAGAACTCCAGACAAAAGCATGCAGGCCTATTGTTGTATGCCGGTTGGGTCCTGAAAGAAAGGGAAAGGGGGTCAGTGGTGGTATTAGCGCTGGCTAATCAGGCCGAGGGGCAGGCGGGCAGCTCAGGCCTGGGAGAGGAGCTGAGATCGTCCACTCCCCCGTTTCCCAGGCACCCACCTTCCGTCTACAGTTACACAAAATGTCTGCCACTGTGCCGCTGTTGCCAGGGGTCTATTATTAGCAAGTGTCAGTCAGTTATCTGAGAGCAGTGCTTTTAGCTGCCATTTAAGTGCCTGACACTCAGGTTTTGCAGCAGATTAAATGAAATTTTAGGCGCAGTTTGGCTCGGCTGCGGGTGGACAAAGGAGGCAGCTGTTGTTGGGAATGTAATCTGGTACTGCCGGGAAAAGGTGCCACGGCTGGTTCTGCCCACCAAATTGCTCTCCGTCTCAGTGCCGCCTCGCTTCTTACAGGGTAAAAATCACCTCCGTTCTCACCAAACAGAGCCACTCTGCGACGTTCTCCCTTCACCGTGTTCTCTGTTGGGATATTGAACGGCGGCCCACACCCTAGTGATGAGTGAGGTTGTCATAAGCCATCGTCTACAACTGACTTTGTGATTCTATGTTAGCCTTTCACGTCTGGGAGTGCTTCAAGCCTCCCCTGCGTGTCTCTTCAGGTGAGAGGCTGTTTTCAGTGGACACAGCCAGTAGGAACAGGTGTGTGTATGTGCGCGTTTTGTGTGTGCTTAGCAAGGGGATTTCCTGGCCTGTTCTAAGCCCCTGCCTATGTTACACTGCCTTACCAATGACTGCTAATCCGCTGATATGCCAGTGTCATTTGCAGCCTTATATTTTTCTCTTAAATACTTCCTTGCTCCGCTCTCGCTTTTCTTCTGTGACACACACACACATACGCACACACACACACACACACACACACACACACACACACAAACACACACACTTTTGTTCATTTGTTCATATTGCATTGATGCATGCATGTGTGTCAGTAAATCCAACAAAATGGTCAAGTATATTTTAACCAGTTTGTATGTGCTATGTATGTGTGTGTGTGTGTTAAAGCTGTTGGAGTCTGGGCTGTACTTAAGGTTGGAATGCCCTGGTGGCCTGCTCCCGCCTTTGCTAAAGGTGTGAAAAGTGACAGCCATAAATGACTGTGAAGAGTGGCTGGGGTTTCAACTGCGAATGACATCAGGTTTACGCCACACACCTTGTCTAGCTGCCGCAGGGACGAGAGACTGCACTGAATGCTCTGTGCTCTACTTGTTATAAACTTTTACTGTTAAGTATTAGTTGTATTAGCTACAATGAGTGAGAATATTTCCGTATTGAGGATTTTAAATATAAATACAAGCACATGCATGTATATTATCAGTTATTCATGATATACTGTATATTTTGCCCTACATATAGGTTTATACTTGTATTAAAAACGATGTATTTGTTATGGGACATGGAGTCAAATCCAGGTTCAGTAGGGTCGTAGAACAGCTATAATTATATATGGACAAGAGTCCAACATACACACAACAAAAGAGAGCGGTATAAATAAGGTGTGTGTCATTCAAGGTGCCACATGGACTGCGTTTATTGGCTGTAAAAAGAGATATCATGTTTCAGAGGAGCCTTGCCATGTAGCTGAGACATGTGACCTTTGTTTGAGAGAATTTTGAGGATGCAGCCGTTGTACTTGATTTGCCCTTTAGCTATCCCCTAATCTCTTCTGAATATTACTAAAAAAAAAAACCCAACTTTTACAAGTTTTTGATTTTAGATTCATTGTATTTAAATTTAAATTTATATTTTCACACATAACTTAATTCAATTTTTATCAGCTAGTGGCCATGCAAAAAGTATTTTTCTTTCTTTTTTTTTCCCAGCCAGCAATCAGCAATTAGCTGCTGGGCAAACACATAAATGAGCTAGCTTGCTCATTTATTTCATGTAAATGGCACAACTTTGTTATTTGACCTTAAGCTAGGAAGAATTCTTCAGTGTGAGTTCACAGTGTGAAAAAGCTGAAAAGTGCTTCACAGGTTGTTCTTTTGTGCTTAGCACTGTTACGTCTAAGGTCAAGCCTTCAGTAACTGCCTTAAATAACACATACCTATAAAACCCATACAAACTTCTTAAACTTTAAAGAAACAGACAAACTTATAAAAAAATGTAATGTAATATTAGAAATAACACTGTGCCCAAACGCTCATCAATATGCCAAGGTGGTGCTGTTTTCTGAAACAATCACACCTCGTTAGCAGATTATAAATGTCAGGGACAGTTATACACCTGGATTTTATCATTGTTACTCTCCAGCTGCTTGAAAAACCTGCTGTTGTGAGTTTTTCTTCCAGCCTGGGGAGTTAAGATAGTGATCTCAGATACGCTCCTTCAACCTGAGTGACCCGGTGAAAAGAAAGCTCGGGCCTCCCTCGCTCCTGACCCTGGTGCCTCTCTCTCTCTCTCTCTCTCTCTCTCTCTGTCTCGCTCTCCCGCCTATAGATCAGCCCTCTGATCTATAGGACTACGGACACATTTTTGGCAGGGTGTGGAGGTAGCGTTCCAACATGCTTTGAGGTCTCGCTCTTTGCCATGTTCAACCCTGATTTACTGACTTCAGCTGCCTATGAAGGCTTGCAGGTACAACTGCCTCAATTAACATTTTTAGAGCAGTTGTGCAAGTGCTTTGGACTTGGAGCGGCTCACTGGCTCTGGCTCTGGAAAGTATTGTCAAGCTCTTTAGTCTGAACTCGGCCTTGTGCTCTGGTCATAACACCCACTTAGAGTTAAAAGAGCAAGGCAAAACAACTGATAATACCTTTTTAAAAAAATAATAAAATAAATCAGACAGTTTTGCAGGCCTTCAGCTGAGCTGCTGCTAGTAACGTATGATGGCATGATATGGATTGGGACACTTGTATTGAATTATGTGTGGGAATGGGAATGAATGCGGCGAGAGACTCTACCATGAAGAATTAGAGCAAACAGCAGCCGCCACAGCCCCTCACGCACAGCATCCATCTTCCAGACCTGTTATTGATGGTAAACGTAATACTCTGGTATTAACAGCTCCTACCCGCAACATCTCAGGCCTGTTCTCTGTCCACGCACACTCACACATTCTTGCAATCAAATGACGTGAGGAGCAGAGGGATATTTGACATGTAATATGTAATAGGCAGGAGAGGGGAGGATTCTTCACATCAATGATTGGTTGCTGTTTAATTGACTCTTCTACCTTCCCTAATCTCTCTACACACAATGAGCTGTGTCTCTGTCCACCTCTTTCTCTGTATCTCTACTCTCTGATAATCCTGAGTGTATTGACACATAGACTGGATTGTTATATGGGCATGTGGACACTAGTCATTTCCCGCCCTCTGTGTTTATGTCTCTGTTATCACTTTAACACCCTCTCGTCTGTGTCCTATTTCTTTTCCTACCTTTCCACACCACCACCATGGTTTTGTCAAGGCCATTCCTTTCTCACTTTGTCCTTAGGACACTCTCCTGGTTCTCTCTCTCGCTCTCTCTCTCTCTCTCTCTCTCTCTCACACACACACACACATACACACACAGCTCTTTCTCCATGAACTTGAATAGTTCCAATTTGGATAACATTGTGTATGATTTAGTCTGGGAGTGCATTTATAATAGTGTTGAAATGAACAATGAACGAGAAGCAGGTTTTTGGAGAGAAGGGAGAAGTGCATGTGGTAGGACTGAGTGCAAACCTGGTGTATAGGGCTGCAGGACATGATGGGAAATGTACAGCGCTGGATTCGAAGCACCCGCTTTAGATTCTCCACAGCCAAACGCCTGAAGGCAGGCATGAAATCGGACTGTCTTTCGTCGTCCTTGAAACAGTGCACTATTTGTGTTCGGCCCTGTTGCTCACCCACATGGTTCTCCCTCTTAAAGGCATGGGTGTCACATGTAAGCGTCACATAGCCGGGTTTGTTTAAACGTTTCACCCCTCAGTTTACTTCATGCTGTCAGGCTAGAAGATAGAACTTTACTTGATAATTAGTAAAGCAGCAATGTGCTGGCTACGCTCCATGGGAGAAGGAAACGAGTTTAAGACTTTAAGACTGTTTGCTGGGTAGGTTTTGGCTCACTGTTGTTCTGATTGACACACAAAGAGCCTTGCTCCTGTCCCGACACATCCAGACTTCCATCCTCTGCTCCCCTACACTCCACCAACATTCCCTTCTAGGCCTTTTGGAAAAGCTAAAGGCTAAAAACAACAAAGATGTGCACATAGTAAACATGGAGCTTGGGTGGGAAGCGGACAGTAGGAAGAAACTGGGCGAGGGTGGGGAGATGCTCAGACATGAATTCCATTGAAAACTAGCGGAAACAGGAGACATTTATGTTCGAGCTTGAGCTTTAATTGTGAGGTGGAATGGCATCTTTGAAAGAGTCAGTTAAGCGGTGCTAACCCACACACTATTAGTGCTGGAGTGCAAACGATATCTGAGGCAGCCTGAATTTACGTGAATAGCTATTTAATATCCCGGTTTTAATGGGCTATAAAACCCCTTCCCGGACAAATGTCCTCTAATAGGTCTTAAAAGTTGTTTGTTGGTGTTGAGATGGGGGTAATTAGTGGACCCGTAGCTTTGGGAGAGGGCGTCCGTGGTTGGGCTGGGCTCTCCCATTCGGCCATCGTTTGGGCCTGGCTAAAAGGCGCTGGCCGCTCCTCAAAGCGAAGCATTTGGAGGTCTCGCGACCACTGTGCTCCGGTGGGTGGATGGATGGGGGGATGTGTGGTATAGCACTTAGGCTCCCTCTGATGGGAACATTAGCCACATTAGGCCGCTCTCAAAATGCCCTAATGGAGTACTCACTCTCAAGCGCACGCACACACACACACATACTCACACAGACACATACACACACACACACACACAAACTAAAAAAGGTTGGCAAATAGTTTTCTGGAACTTTTTAATGTGCAAATTATATATATTTTTTAATTTGCCTGCTGCCCTGCCTCATTCCCCTTAAGTAAGATAAAAACTAAACCAGGACAGGAGCTCATTTCTCTGGACGTAGAGGATAATAAGTGAAGTGGGCAGGCAGTTAAGCTAATGGATCTCCAACACCTCTCATTCTCCTTACAATCCCACTCTTTAAATCGACTGAGATGAAATGACGAGGTCCGTGCCGTTGAAAAGCTTCCTGCTAACTTGGTCTCTCCCCTGTTCCTGCATTTGTAGGGGGGAGGTGAGGGAGCCGCAGACCGCCTTTAAAAGCCGAGTGTTTTTGGGATGTTTGTTTGGTGCTGGTGGCGAGGCCTTCATGTTTGTGTAAATGTCAAAGGCTGTGTCGTTATTGACTGCACTGCTATGGTCCCGTGCCTCTCTGTTCTGTTGCACAACTGGCCCCAGGCAGCCTTCTACTGGAAAACAGCCTTTCGTCTGTTGTTGATCAAACTTCTGCTTCTCTCTTGCTTTCTCTTTTAACACACACACACACACACACACACGCATACGCACACACACACACACACACACAGCTCTGTAGATGGGTGGCCGTCCGCTCTGAATAATTTAGAGAACTTTTTGTCCCGCTCTCTCAGATGGGCCTGGGGCATGAGGGAGTGATGGAGCTGGATGTGTTCGGGCTTGTCTACCCTTCTCTCTGCTCAGCCTTTACACGATTTAACTTCATGGGCAGGCAGAACCTTTTACAACTACATGTAGTCCTTATTTTACATAAACAACCATGAATTTTCTCCTAATTTTGCAGTCATGCCTTACGTCACTCATAGGCCAAGAGTACTCTGATGACTAGGGTGTGCTCACTAAACTTTATTCTGTATTCCGGTTAGGCTCCGGCTTGTCTTTCGGACGTCTCTTATGGATCTATTAATCTGCGTTTGGAGTTTGCGTGAAACAGACTAAGATCTGGATATTTAACACCCCTAAAAACAAGCACAAACACTGTTTTCTTTCCCTTTCCCCTTATTCCTGCCCCCTTCCCCCCTCTGTCTATCAGTCTGTCTGTCTCTTTCTCTCTCTTTCTGTCTCTGTCTCAGTATCACACACACATTTCTTTCTCTCTATCAGCTCCTCAGACCTAGAGAAGAGGGGGTCAGCAGCACCAGGAGGCAGTTCAAGGCAGCACCATGTAAAATACCCCTATTCCGTCTTTCCCATTCTCTGTCAAGAGAATCACACACTTGGCTTTTGTTGTTGTTCATGCTATGCGGTTCTGTTGTTGATGTGATGAACCCGTGTTAAAAATGTCCTCTTATCGATTGGTGCTCTTGGATGAAAACACGTAAAGATGGTTTCCTCATCAGAGAAAGAGCGGGAGATGGAGGTAGAGAGTGCAGGAGTTCTGACAGGGTGAGGTTGAAGTGGTGCTGCTGCCAAAAGCACGACTAGCAGCGGGTTCTCAGTGACTCAAACCCTCATCATCTTCTTCACCTCCTTCCTTTCGTGTCCTGTCCTCTGCTGCTCTCTTGTTCTCGCACTCGTTTGCTCTCTTGCGTACCCCCCCCTTTACTTACTGCTTATTTTCAGAGCTCCGGACGGCAGGAAGCCAGAGAGCGGTCTCTTGGCAATGGGGAGGTGGAGAGGTGTGTGCTCGTGTGTGTGTGTGTCGGTTTGTGTGTAAGAGTGTAAAAGCTGGGGGAGTGTGGGTCTCTTTTGCAAAGAGCTTCTCCTCTTGAGACAGCAGTGCAAAGAGGCCTCTGGGTTACGGGTTGAACTTTCCCTTTAGCCCCCTCCTCTCTCTCTCTCCATCTCTCCCCACTGTTGTGTGCAACCCTGAGGGAGAGTCGGAGTCGGCTCGCTGCCTACGAGCTGCAAACGAAAGACTGCGCAGCTCCAAAGATAGTCAGGGTCAGGAAAAACAAACACCTGTACACAGCCTCTGATGGACAGATGGAGAGCGTTGGAGGTATGAGGAAAACAAGGGAGATCCAGGAACAAGGGAAGGGAGCAAGACCGAGGAAAGGTGAAAAAAACTGTTCTGAACAGCCTTCCTTCCCACATACATGTTCAGTGAAATAAAAGGAGAAATGCCTGTTTGTCAGATGGAAAGTATTTCTGTGTTTCGTGTATGTGTGTGTGTGTGTGTATATGAAGAGGGAGAGAGTGTGTGTGGCCGGCACCCTGTGTTTGCTCTAGGGGATGATGGTACACAGTACTGTAAAGGTGATGAGTGATTCCTTCTGGCCGGCAGCTGCTGGGGCAAGCCAGGTCTGCAAGTCCTTGCAGGTCCTCATTCTCTACACAACGCTTCTGTTGCAAAGGTCTGCATGTTTGTGTGACAGTTTGTGTGTGTGCACGTGTATGTGTGTGTGTCCATATCATTTAATTGGCTTCTACTCAGAAAGGGTAATCTAATCTAAACATTATATATGTACAATACACGTCCTAGTTTAACTCTCACACAACAAAAAAAAAAAGAGATACTGTACATATATAAAACGGTCTGCAACAGCCCATCCTCCTACCGAGCACTATCCCGTCTGAAAGGCCTATAAGGAAATATATTCAAATTGAAAAAGCTCAAAAAAGGTCCTAATGGAAATATGAATTGCCAAAGCTGAATGTGGAAGGGACAAAAAGGGTGAATATGCTGAGTGAAGTACAATTATTTGAAAGCAAATGTTATGGAGCCTCGGAACTGGCTTTGGTCTTCTAATTAAAATGGCTGAAAATGTTTTGACAGTGTCTGAAGCCATGCCCCGGGCTCCGGCTCTGCATTGCTCCAATTTTTCCCTCTTAGTGATGCAGTGATATATTTATGCAGAAACGTGCGGCGAATATCTCCCTCTCACCATTACACTCTCGTTTCCCCGTGCCGCATTTCTCTCCATGAGAGGCTACGAAGAGCAAAGCTCTGGAAACTCAGAACCAAGCAACTGAGCAGTGTTTACAGGACCCCCACCACCCCACCCACCCCTAACACACACACACACACACACACACACACACACACACATACACATATGCTTTGATCATAAAGTGTTGCTACTGGAATTTTAGTTTTACAGAAATAAGACTTGTTTCCCAGCTTAACCAGTTTAATTAGTGGTCGAGACTCATTACATGGTCAAGTGCGAGTGATGATCTGGATCTTGGATGAAAAACATTGATATTAGTAATAATATTCTTTTTAGTATTCATTTGTATCCGCTTTGAAAATCCGTATGGTTGTCAAGGCCGAGGATTTTTTCGATAGGCTGCTGCTTTATTACCTTTTCATGCAGTAACAGTTTAAGGTGTGGAGCCTGTGGTTTCGCGCTGAACCCTGTGCTGTGCTCTCTACATGAATAAATGATTCTTGCTCTAATTAATTGAAGCATGTGGAGCAGTGTAGTTGGTGCAGTGATTAATTAGGCTATTTATGAGTAAAATGTCTCTCTCATCTTCCTTCTTCAGGATTATTTCATTTTTTTTATCCTCTCTTCTCTTCTCCTTATGTCTCCTCGCTTCTCCTCTCTTCTCGTTTCCTGTCCTCTTTATCAGTTTAGAGACAGTGGTTGCCTGTGTCTCCTCTTTATCCACTACGGACATGTGCGTGAGTGTGTGTGTATGTGCCTGTGTGCGCGCACTGAATGTGTGTATCCACTGCCGGTGTCTAACTGTATCACCATTTTTGGTATATTTTACATACTTTTTGAACAACAACAAAAAAAATGCTACAATGGAAACATGAGCCTTTCACGCTATAATTTATGCTCTCTGTAATTTTGACATTTTGGTTTGGGTTTAAATGTACCCTTAAGTCGTCACCACCATTGGAATGACAGAAAGAGTGATAGAGAGCAGAAGAAAGATGTACATGCACTATTATACACTTTGGTGATTCTATAGAAATTTGGCTATTTAACTAAAGGGTTTTGTGTAATCTTATGTAAATATATAAATGACTGTATATGTATTACTCGAGTGAAAATGTTCTTATTTTTTGGCATATAGAGATGCAGTATTGTACTCTCTCTTTCTTTTTCTTTTCTCTCTCGTTCCATTCCTCAGCTCGGAAACACACATAGACTGCGCAGGAATTGTTCAGATGTAACCAAAGGCATTACGTCAAATCGGTGTCTATTAACTGCAGTCTTTAATAAGAACCATTTGTCGCTCAAAATTCACATCACACACACACACACACACACGCGCACACACACACACACACGCGCTGTCTTTTCACTTCAGCCTCCTTTGCATTAAGGGAAGCATTCACATACACATTTACTCACTTAGGGCAGTGCACTTTTTACCAAGCTTGATTTTTACTTCACTTATTACACAAGAAACTCGCTGCTGACATTTAAAAACAACATCTAAAAAGCACAAAGCTGTGATGGCATTAGAGCTGATGGTGTGGCAAATGCTTTAGAGAAATTTCGAAGATAAGTTGCTTCAATCTTAGTGGATGTTCTTATAGAGTTCTGTGTGTGTGTGTGTGTGTGTGTGTGTGTGTCCTGTTCAGGTGTCAGAGGCAGCGAATAGCTGAATAACATGGAACATAGCAGGGGGTCAAACACAGCATTGAAATTAGCACGGAACTCAGATGTGTGCAAACACATCCTTCTTGAGAAATCTGTTATATCAGCTGTGACGATGGAGTGAATCAGTAATCATGTAGCACATTTTAAACTGAAATTCATTTTTAGTATAGCATTTCACTAAACACATTCCACTAAAGATGACCAGTTACAAATTAAAATATGAACCAGAAGCCAGTTGAAAAACAAAAAGAAAAAACAAAAGGTGAAGAAGATGACTAAACCCAGGCCTTGGTCCTGCTGCTGTAGGAAAGTGGTGTATGCACTGATTTCTTTCATCCAGTTCCTCTGGTTGTAAATTCCAAGTCTGCGCAATTGAAATGTATGTGTTTCTGATTTGAGAGTCAGGTGTATCGAAATCTCCGGTGCTCTTACTCGCATTTGTGTTGCAGCAGGCCAGAGCACTGAAGTGTGTGTAAGTGTGTGCAGGATTTGGCTGTTGGGGATTACGCGCATGAGACTGGAAAGAAACGGCACTAGGACACAGATCATCCACCGGCGAAATGTCTGCCTGGGCCGAGTCGCACTGTTTACAGTCTGTAGTAATTGGCGCTGCTGCCTGAGTGACAGGTTTATCAGAAATGTCAGAATAACAAAAAATCTAGGAATTTGAACAGGAGTTTTTAAGGAAATGTTCATTATTTGCTCTTCCCTCACACACACACACACACACACACATACACACCTATATGCATTATTCATCTGTTTGTCTCTCTCCCCCTTTCCCTTCGCGTCTCCGTGGAGTGAATTCCTGGAAGGTGATGCGACGTGACACTAAAACCTACAAAGTGCTGGTTTTGTTCCCTCGCACTCCTCTAGACAGAGAAGGATAGCGTTATAACACATCTTTCATGTGGCTTAAGGAAGCAGAATAGATCAATGTAAAGGTAAACGTGATGAGTTCAAATGTTATTCTCTGTCCGTCATTCCTTTTGTTTTATACTGTATACAGTATACAAAGCCAGTGTTTAGTTAATGGTACGAGCCCACTTATATGGGTAACACACTGAGTTATGCTAATCAGGCGAAGACAACAAATCTGAGTTGGAAGACTGTTACTTATGCATTACACTATTTGAACTAACACCTGGAAATGAATGCAAAATGTATTAGGTTACTTGCTTGTACTGTCTCAGTAGCTTAGGTTTGAGCATAAAAAGTACCAAAATGTACCGTTTGTTACGCTTCGATATTGTTCACTTGATTTCCAGAACAACTGCAATAACCGTACTCATAGTAATCATAGTCTTTCCCAACAGCAGCAAGCAGAGAGAGAGAGAGAGAGAGAGAAGCATGATGTGATAACTGTGAACTTTCTGGCAGAGAGACAGAAATCGAGAAATGCATAATGTTTGGATTGGAGACAGAGACAGAGTGTTTCAGACACTTGCGCTGGTCTTTACAGCACTTTCTTCGTCCAGCTTTGTCTGTGAACAAGTGTTGGTCAAACAGCGCTTTGTTTGTGGTCAGTCACTCGACACACCACAAAGAGTCTGGCCTGGACAAAGAGCCGAGTGTGTGAGAGCTGCGCTGGGTCGGCTGAGTGATACTGCTCCAGAGAATACTGATGCACGTCGGACACACACACATAAACACACGTGCACGAGCACACAACTGAAAAGGAAGAACGCGCGCAATACAGCACTCTAATGATCTGTGAAACACACGCACACGCATGCACACACACATTCTGCACAGAACCTAAAAATGGGGCAGTGTGGCAGATCCCTGGAGTCCCGCAGATGCGGAGGCCACCAACACGTTCTATCATTAGTTTTTAAGGAACATAGTTGTAGAAGAAAATACTGACAGGAGGATCATGGGAATATGAGTCATCCTTTAAATATAGAAAAACTCCACGAGAACCATCCGTTTTGTCTGTTTTACACAATTTCATCCTTAATGACGGATTCATTTGTTATGGAAAAAAAAACAAAACACAAAACCTATTTAAAAGTTTGCATACGTGTTGTTCATGCACGCAAAAGCTCGAGCGCGAACTAGCGATCAAATAGTGAAACGATTTTACGTAACATTGTCCTTTCTCACCCTGCGTTTGCTAATCCTGTTATAGGATTGTTCCATTACCTCAATAACTATTATAATTGAGCGCTGTTGGATCTTCACACACAACCGTCCAGGACGAAACAAAAGAAGTGTCTGTCTGTGAGTGACAGCCAGGTTCGGCACACGAAGACTCAGCACCGAAAACGGGACACTAACTACTAACTGTCCAAATGTCCTGGACTCTTATGCATGTGTGTGTGTGGGTTTTGAATAGGTGTGTACATGTGTCGCTGCTTTTGTTGTGTCTGTGCATGTGTGCGTGTGTGTAAAGCGGAATGGAGGGGGCTGGTGTGTGAGGTGGGAGGCAGATGAACAATGCCTGAATCTACATGTCATGGATACAGGGCTGCTCAAGCTGCTTTAATCTGGCATCCATCTTAGTCTGCCGCCACTATCGATCCAGACGGCGAAAGCAGCAACGTAACACGCTTTCGCAGCGAAGCCAACTAAAGACACGGTTCCAAATACACACACTCAATTTTTGTGTCACTCATATTGGTAGAAAAATTTATCATGTATCATATAGTGCACATTTTTTGAGTTGAGTTAAACATGCAGGAGCACAAACATACAGGAGGCATCACAAGTGCTGGTAGACAATCACTGTGATTTCTAACAAATATTTAGAGACAACCTTTGTGTGGTGTTTTATAAAATGAGGATGAAATATTGTTAATGCATCATGAGGCAGCGTGTATTTAGCATTAAAAAAAGTTCTTATTCTGAACGATTTATTTATTTCCCCTTGCTTTTTTGTGCACTGCAGCGTCTAAGTGTGAGGTGCAGGGGTGCGAGAGAGACAGAGAGAGAGCGAGAGAGACAGAGAGAAAGAGAGAGAGAGAGAGAGGGTGTCTCAGAGCATATTTCCTTCCTCCTAGTTTCTTGTTTCACCATGGGTACCGGTCGCTTTCTGCCAAGCCATCATTGCGCTGTAACACGGCCTCCCTTTTTGTCAAGAACGTTTTAGCATGCCTTTATCTAAATGTCGTTAAATGTGTGTCCGTGTGTGTGTGTGTGAGAGAGATGTAGATGGATTAGTGAGTCCTTTGAGGATGTGGTTTTGCCATGGTTCTGTGCTGTAACATCGCTCTGACATTTCCTCGTGTTAAACCTGGCAGCAAGCAGTGTGGGCTTGCTTGTCTCTGTGTGTGTGTGTGTGTGTGTGTATGTGTGTGTATGTGTGTGCCAGTGCCTGCAGGCCGGTCCAGAGTGTGTCACCAGCTGCCTCAGACTCCCAGCCTGTCCACACTGACCCGCATTCGCTGCAAATTGGAGGGCTTTTTAATTAACTGAGGAATCTGCAAATTAGAGCAAGCCCGCTCTGCGACTTCCCATAAATGCTTAAAAGTGTCAAGCCACAGATTATCATTATGCCGAACAAACTCTTGGAGCCAGCAGCCACTATGAGACAAAAATAGCATGGAGAAGATCTTCTCTCTCTCTCTCTCTCTCTCTCTGTGTCTCCCAGTCTTTCTCTCTCTCTCGTTCCTTTTCTCACTCCTTTCTGCCATGCATATTGAGCAGCTGGGAAGCTGTCAGTCACTCCTCAGATTTTACTGCTCACACATCTCGAAAGCAGACCTTGCAAATTCTACAAAGGCAGAAAGAATTCTCTTTGGAGAAAATTAAACGATGGAGGCGGTCAGCTTCGTTGCCTTTAGTCCCTTATATATAACGCTTTAATAGCAGATTATTGGCGTACCTGTCTAATGTCTCTTATCTGACTCCGGTCATTCGGACAGATTATGGAGGTTTTTGTCAGCGGAGCAGAAGCTGGATGTGAGAATGCCAGGCAGCACCCCAGCATGCCACGGACTGGTGTCTGCGAGAGTCGTGCCAGTCGGCAGTGCCGCTGCCTGCACAAAGCTATCAATTATTGCTACAATTATTTGTCTTGTTGGATACTCAAAATGTCATGTGAAAAAGATGATTACACATTCTGCCGAGCCTTGCCATGTGTAATCAAATGAAGCAAGCCCTTGTTAAACATGGCGTCGCGGTAAGCCGTCCTTCAGCTGCGTCTCAGGCCGCGGACAGGGAAGGCGCAGCCTCCATATCGAAGCATCCAACACATACACACACACGCACACACACATCTTTGTCTTACTGTCTTTGTAAGGATCTCCCATTAACATAATTATTTATACAGCTAATTAACATTATGCCTACAGCTAAATCTAACCGTAACCTAAAGACACATTTACTTTTTAAATCTTGCAAAAATGCAATTTTCCTTGTGGGAACCAGTCAAATGTCCCCACAAGGACAAAACTGTCAGATATCCCTATCCCTGTGGAAATGTTCAGTTCCTTATGAGAAGACAACTTGCCCATATGCACACATCATAGTTTGGAAGGATTACATTATTTGCATTACTATTTTTTTTAAAATACATATTAATAACTGATATTGCTAACAATATTGGTAATTAAGAAGCAATAGAGTAAATGAATCAGGATTGAGCATGAATAGGAACCGAGGTGTCCCTTAACTGTTAACGAGAAACTGCCATCAGTTTCAGTGATGCAAAATTGTGTAAAATAGCCTTTGCATGATAATAGAAAAATGTATACTAGGTTAAACCTTTGCAGGTGGCAGCAATTAACTGTAATTTCTGCAGATTGTAATGATCCATAATTTACCGTCCATTGCTGGCCTTCACATCAACCCCCTGATATAAAGTCGTGCGCAGCCTTGATTTGGTGTGGAGCTTTCAGCTGTTGGTCTTTAGTTCGATTGTCAGGAGGCAGTCGTGGGTGGCAGAACCATGGGAGCTGCACTGTGCTGTTATTTCCCTTTGCTAAATGCCACCCCTCTCTGTCTATCTAAAGGGTCCTTCAAGATTGCGTTGAATATTCTTGATTACTTTTCCCAGCAACCCTAGGTCGAGAAAATATTTTCTGTTTAGTATAATGGCATCTGGGCCCACATCAGTTCTGAACCTTGAACAATTACACTGTATATATTGACTTAGAATTTATCTAGTCCTAAATATCATAACATGTTTCTCAGTTTCCCATGGTCATTCACTGTAGTCTCATGTTCTCTCTGAGTGTGAGTGCACCGCATGTATGGTCCTCTGCAAAAAAAAAAAGAGGTCAGGATGCGGACAAAACGATGCCAGCACAAAAGGCTACAGGAGTGTCTGGAAGAGGCTGTATGCCACTCTGCCGAGCCTTCCTGAACCGCCCTCATTTGTGTGCATTAACAGGATTATCCCACAAACCCTTGGTGGCTTCGGCCTGCCTCCCTTCCACGCTGCGGGCTCGCCTTGTTACATGCTTTGCTGGCTATTGAAGACTTCAGAGAAACCCCCTCTGAGGAAAACAAAGGAAGAGATGAAAGCGGGTGCGCTGGCTGCTCGGCTCCGTTCTGCACTTCCCTCTCTCTCCATCTACCGTTCTTTCGACCACACTCTCTCATTCTCTCTCCAAGGATGGGGAGAAAACTGTGTATGATAGCAGTTTAAAGACCCCTGGGTTAGGAGAAGAATTCAGTCCATCTCCCATGTCCATTTTTTTTCTCTTTGTTGTTGGGCATGTTTTTCCTATTATGTGGGTGACTTTTTTTCTGACTATCTGACCCTGCACTTTTTCGGAGTAGCATAGAAAGGCATGGAGGAGAAATTTACACATGATATCTTTAGTGGTGTTAATTTGCAGTGTGCAAACTATCACTCTGTGTACTTTGATTAAATATCTCAAAAATACTATTATTTTTGTAAACCAGACAGGCCCATGTTACTGGGGGCATATACACGAACTAATTGGTGTCTGCACGATTTTTTATATTATTTTGGTAATTATGTAATGCACAAAATCATGATTCCGTAAGGTGAAAAGGTATTTTTTTTACCCAAGAGAGAGGAGACAATGAGACAATGCTGGCCTTTTCTTTATAGCTTCCTTTTTACCCGCATACCTTGAAGAGAAGGTTTTTGTGTATATTTGTGGTTGAGCAAGAGCTTTAATGTTACAATAGAAAGTATAATGTGTTGTAGAAACGATGACACCAGTAGACCACCATATTCACTATTTAAAACAAATCAGGGATCGGCAGTCTATGGCATGGATCCGTTTTAATTTTTAAAACACTCCATATTTTCAACTCCATATTTTCATTTAAACTTAAAATATTACTTGGTTTACTATATATTTAAATAAAAGAAGTTACATTTTGAAGCAAATAACATTGTAGGTCATTGTAAAAGTACCACTGAAAGTGAATTACAGTTTTAAATCCTCTCTTGTCACACTTCCCTCATATTTGTTTGTTTGTATCCTCCGAACAAGCTGGTATATATTTTAGTCATGTATACTTTATGACTTTAGTGAATTTCAGAATTCTAATGTATATTGTATTGTAGACATGATGATATGGAAGTATATTACATACCAATGACTTGGAAAGGCAATTGCATGGTTCCAGTTTTTTGTGCTAAGCCATCACCTCTCTGTTATTCGTACTTTCCCTAGTTCCTCTATAACCTTCAATGGAACTACTAGTGTAGTGTTTATAAATTGTGTTTGTGCCTCATGCCTGCTTATTTCTGTACATGAATGAAAGACTGCACTCAGCTGAGAAGGCGGTATTGTTTGCTTTTACAGCCCTGCTGCTGAGCAGCTGTGTGAGGAGAAATGCCTGGGCGCAGTGCAGGCGTAGGCAGGCTTGAATTCCCCACTGTGAGCTAAGACCATGATAACCCTTAGTACGGAGTCTTCAGCTGCACTGTCCTCACTTTGTTTGGACCTTCTGAAAATCTGGGATCTTTTGGGCCTTGGCCTGTGGTGCTGTTTGGAAGCATGTTTTTAATAAGGAGCATGTTTACTGCTATGTGATACTTTCATTAGGTGGCGGCACGGCTGCTGTGGGGAGCGATTGTACTGGCGGCCGTGCCGGGGCCTGAGGTCTGGGCTAGAGAGGAGGGAGACCTCATGAATGATTAAGTGCAAATCGGCAGCGCCTCTTTCTGCCCAGAGAAAGCCAGGGGGATGATAAGGGAGTGGGAGTATGCAGAAAAGAGCTCCATTTATGTTCAGCTTCTTAACATGTTCACTTTCTGCACTTTCTAAAACCTGTGGCCCTTTAATCATTTTAATAGACTACAGTAAGAGTTTGCCTTTAGGTCTTACAGGCATTTTTGTTTATATTTAGTTAGATTTTTGTGTTGCGCTTTGGTTTGCAGAAATATTATAACAGATTTAGCTTTAATTTTCGATGTCTGACAGGGTGAACTAATTGCAGTCTTTTTCTCTGTCTCTTGAAGGTAAAGATGAGCCAAGCAGCTACACCTGTACAACCTGTAAGCAACCATTCAACAACGCCTGGTTCCTGCTGCAGCATGCCCAGAACACTCATGGCTTCCGCATCTACCTGGAGAGTGAACGTGGGAGTCCCCTCACACCGCGAGTTGGTGCCCCTTCTGGGATGGGTGCCGATCATGCCTCTCAACCTCCCTTACATGGCATTCACCTGCCTGAAGGCAGCCCCTTCAACTTGCTCCGGATTCCCAGCTCTGCACGTGATGGTCCCCCTCTTCGGGAAGGGCGTTTTCCACCTACCCCTCCGCTCTTTAGCCCACCACCCCGCCATCACTTGGACCCTCATCGAATGGAGCACCTGAGCCCAGAGGAATTGGCCCTAGCCACCCACCACCCGAGTGCCTTTGACAGGGTGCTGCGCCTCAACCCCATGCCCCTGGATCCCCCTGCTATGGACTTTTCTCGCAGGCTCAGAGAGCTGGCTGGCAACGCCTCAGGGTCAACACCCCCCCTTTCACCCAACCGGCCCAGCCCCATGCAAAGGCTTCTGCAACCATTCCAATCAGGAGCCAAACCACCGTTCCTGTCCACCCCTCCCCTGCCAAGCATGCAGTCCCCCTCTGGCTCCCAATCTACTCCAACCCCACTGCCCCAGCAGCCCAACACACCCATGAAGAGCAAGGCCTGTGAATTCTGTGGGAAAACTTTTAAGTTCCAGAGTAATCTTATTGTGCATCGGCGCAGCCACACAGGCGAGAAACCCTATAAGTGCCACCTCTGTGACCATGCCTGCACTCAGGCCAGCAAACTGAAACGGCACATGAAGACACACATGCAGAAAACCTCACCTACAACTGTCAAATCTGATGATGGCCTCTCTACAGCAAGTTCCCCAGAACCTGGGACCAGTGAGCTAGTGGGGAGTGCCAGTAATGCTCTCAAGTCTGTGGTAGCCAAGTTCAAAAGTGAGAATGATCGTTTGATTCCAGAGAATGGTGAAGAAGAGGAGGAAGAGGAGGAAGAAGAGGAAGAGGAAGAGGAGGAGGAAGAGGAGGAGGAAGAATTAGAGGAAGAAGAGGAGTTGGATCGAGAAGGAACTCGTAACAACTTCCATTTTGGCTTGAACCTGGAAGCTGCAAGACACCATGAAAACAATGGTGGGCGTCTAGGTGTGGCTGAGGATGGAATCCCACGCTCTTTACCTGAGGTGATGCAAGGCATGGGCCTGGCAGCCAGCATGCAGCACTATAGTGAGGCCTTCCACCAACATAAGCGAGGGGTGCTCAACTCTGACAGAAATGCACACAGAGACATTTGTGATGAGGACTCAGCAATGGAGTCAGACCGTGTGCAGGAAGGCTCCACTATCAATGGCAGAGGCTCATCTCCCAATGAGTCGGCCTCTGTGGGCCTGTCTAAGAAGCTTCTATTGGGCAGCCCCAGTTCCCTCAGCCCTCTTTCCAAACGCATCAAACTGGAGAAGGACTTTGACCTTCCCACGCCAACCATCCCTAACACAGAGAATGTTTATTCCCAGTGGCTGGCTGGCTATGCTGCCTCCCGGCAGCTAAAGGACCCCTTTTTGAATTTTGGGGATTCCAGACAATCGCCTTTTGCCTCATCATCGGAGCACTCCTCAGAGAATGGCAGCCTGCGCTTCTCTACACCCCCAGGAGAACTTGACGGCGGTGTTTCTGGCCGCAGTGGTACAGGTAGTGGGGGAAGCACACCACACCTCGGCCCCGGCCGACCTAGCTCAAAAGATGGCAGGCGTAGTGATACCTGTGAATTCTGTGGAAAAGTGTTTAAAAACTGCAGCAACCTGACAGTGCATCGGCGTAGTCACACGGGTGAGCGACCCTACAAGTGTGAACTTTGCAACTATGCCTGTGCCCAAAGCAGCAAGCTCACACGGCACATGAAAACACATGGGCAGGTGGGAAAGGACGTTTACAAATGTGAAATTTGTCAGATGCCTTTCAGTGTGTACAGCACCCTGGAGAAACACATGAAAAAATGGCACAGTGATCGCGCCTTGAACAACGAAATAAAAACTGAATAGTGATGGTGAGTGGAGGCACACTTACAGCAAACCTCCTCAAATCCCAACCTTGTAGATTTTCCCTGTTTGGCTAGTCCAGTGGAAGCTAAGACAACGTGCTTGGCACCACCAGCACACCCTTCTTCATTTACCGTTGAATGCATGTTCTGTATCGGGGCAATACTATTGCATTGACGCAAACTTCGAGCCTTTCTCTTGTGCAATAATTTACATGTTGTGTATTTTTCTTTTTCTTTCCCTTTTTTGATAATTAGACAGCATGCATGATATGTTTTGGCTATTTAAAAAAAAGAATTGTCCCTGGCTGGTTAGTTGTTGAGTAAATGTGTTGCTGTTTTCTTGTTCTGTTTTTTATTCAAAAAATGAGAAGAGAAAAAAAGCAACCATGCTGCATACATTCTGTAAAACATATCATGTACAGTTTTGTGTTGTAACATGGAGGACAACCGTTTATTGCTTAAACCTGTTCAGAGGAGCTGGGAATCGCACTTAAATTAATCTTTTAAAAAGATATTCCATCCACATAGGGTTAAAATTGAATTGGCCCCTATTATGGAACATAAAATATTGACAGCCTTTGAATTTCTTAAAAAAAAAAAAAAAAAGGAGTCATCAGAATTTGAATTTGTACTATCATTTGGTAAAACAAACAAAAAGAGTGCCTTGGATCTTGAAACTGCATTGGTTAATCTTCTTATCTGCTCTAAGCTTGGAATCTCAGCCAGATATTAGAAATGGATTTATTTACTTGAGGTTCTTGCATCAAGTACCTGACTTTGACACTGTCTACATGGAAATGATGATAATCAAAAAGCTCAAAGCTAATTTGTAGTTAATCATCATTAGCTACCTATAACACATGCACTCTTCAATTATAGAATATTTTATTGTGCATGGTACGTCCAGTATTGTGTTGGATTGAACCATGTTTGCTCTCCAGTTAAGGGTACTGTCCTCGGTGGTACAGGTTTTTAATCCACAGTCATAAGCTCTCTCATAGTTTGTGAAGGTTCTGTTCTCTGTAGCAAGCAGTCTAACATGTGTATCAGGTTGTATGAACATCCACTGCATAGGCACACTTCGCAGTCTATAATATGTCATGCAGTGTTTTTGAAAATAATTTTAAAGAATATTTCATCTGTCAGTGATGATTAACTATGAATTGCTTACAGGTATAAATCATGGTTCCCAAACTAATTTCTCTGGCACTGACTGGTGTACTTATTCCTGTGTTCCAAAAGTTAAATCGAGTGGTGAGGGAATGATCAGGATGCATGACTTTTGTGTGAAATATGTTTGGGAGGACTGCTTTTTTCGTTGCTAAGTTAAACATCTACACACGTTTGACAACCATGTTTTCAGTCTTTAGATAGCACTTGACACTCGGCCCCTTCAGTCTGTGTCTAACGCTCTGATTGGTGGTATAGTGGTTGAGTATAAATTACGACTGCTGGCATAGACAGTAAAGTGCACTGTTAAAGTTTCCCAGTTTACAGGTATTAACATGAGGGAAAACTTTTTTTAAGTTTAGAAAATGTGTCATTGTTGAACATAATGAAGCCAACTCTTTACCTAGCCCAACACCCACCTATCGAAAGTCCAATTCCAATATAATGTACGAGCTTTGGGGCATAGACCTCCTGTCACACAATGGACTATGGAAACTTGCTGCTTTCACTGCAAGAAGATTTTTTTTTTTTTTTTTTGTACAAAAACATTTTTTTAAAAATATGAATATAAAGCATTTTTAAATAATTAGCAAATCATTTTTTTTTAGGGAACCTGTATTTAAGTTTGATGTTGTTTCTCTTTCCTCTTTGTCTTGGTGGTGTTCAAGAATTGATCACAATATATATAGAATGGGAAAAAAATCAGTGATTTTTGATTTTCTGTTAATTTCCTTTTAATTTTTTTTCTCCACCGTGGCTCTTCATAGCTCTTCAGGTCAAACATAACTTGCATTGGGGAAAGGTTTAAGATTATATATAAATATATAATAGAGAACTTAAATATAGGAAAATGCACACTCATGGTCAATTCCTATGCTAAAACACATTTATGACCTACTTTCTTCTGTATTTCTAGAATGGTATTTGAATTAAATGTTCACTTAGTGTAGGCACTATAGTATTTATATTGAGGCTTGTATTTTTAACTGTTGCTTGTTCTCTCAAAAGGTATTATTGTACCTTTTTTGGTAGTGGAAAAAACAACAAGCTGCCACGGTATATTTTTTTAATTTGGCAGGATAAAATAGTACGAATTATTTGTATGTTTAAAAATTACATAAAAAAATCAATAAAAAACTAAAGTATGTGGCATTGTATAAAGGAGGCCATCTAATGGTTTCCCTGAGGAGTCTTTTGAGAATGTCCACACTAGCTAAAACAGGTGGTTGTACATATCTTTTTTCGGTTCTTTTTTTAGACTCTCCTCTTCTGCTGCCATTCTGTATGCAGTAATGCAAGCTGATGTTGGGTTCTTCTGTAGTGTGCTTCTCTGTTTTCTCACCTGACTACATTCCAGTATCTTAAAGAGAACAAATGTCATATGCAGTAAATTATCCGTACAGAAATGAACATCATTTAAATAAATGAATTAAAAATAATCAATGTTTTGCAGGTTTTGTTTCATTGCCAAATACTATGGTGCTTTATATTTAGATTGGGATGACTTTCGTATGCAAAGCATATTTAAAATGAAATGGAACTAATGGAAAAGCCCGCTTGAGTTCATACTTTTTTGTAAATGGCAATGCGAAATATTTTGTTATCAGCCTTTTCTATTCCTGTTCTGAAAGCTGTTGTTGTAACTTGAACTTGAACTTTATCTTTTACAATGGGAGTCACTATTTATTATTACTTAAATGCTCTGTTCAAAACAGAGACATGGAATGAATCTCTCTCTTTTTTTATTTTTGTTATTATTGTTTTTCTTTAAAAATGACCAAAGGTCATTTACAACTTTTGCTTTTTTGTTGTATTTGTTTTTGGTCTATGTTGAGTTTTATTGGAGAAACCACTGTCTGTGTTTTCTGGCAGTCGTGTCTGCATTATCCTGTTCACACACCCATTTTGTCCCTTTATTGAAACCAATTAATAAAAAAAAAAAATCAAAGTATTACATTGTGGTACACTTTTTGCAGAATTAAAAATGAATGTTAAATACTATGTGACACAAACACACACTCAGAGATAGAGAGAGAGAGAGAGACAGACACAGAGAAAGAGAGTAGAGTGATGGAACAGGTAGAAAGAGTAACTTGAATGAGACAGTAATCAGCTCTGCGTTTCCCCTTGTTCATTGAGTGAGAACTGTCATTTGATTACTTCTTTCACCCTCAGACAAAAAGAGCACCTTAGTCAGGTTTACTTGTTTCGCTGTCTCTCCTTAACAGAAACACCATTTGGATATACACACACATGCATGCATTATTTAAAAATCACATAGAGTGTCCATTGTGTTCTAAATAACAACATTTGTTCATTTGAGATAAAGGTAATGAAAGCCTGTCTGGTATATAATATTCACCATTAAATAAGTGACAAATAATTGACAACGAAATGCTTCTCCAAGCTTCTCCAGTGCTTCATATTGTTTCCTTCTCCTCAAGATCCATGCTCATTCAAATCAGACATGGAATTAAACTTTTTTTTTTTATTGTACTACAAGTAAAATCGACTTGTATTTAAGTTCTATTATGTTTTGCTATGTGGGTAAGACCTGGTGCACATCCCTTTGCTAATCAGCACCATTTAATGCCGCCATCTAGCAGTGCTATTCATTTTTACCTTGTTCAAACTACAGTGTGTGTGTATATACACACCTCTATGGAAGCACAGGCAAATAAACCAAATCGCTATTGGGACAGTTTTAGCTCAGAGGGATAAGGCTCTGGAAGGTTAGCAGTTCAAGCTCCATCTCCAAAAAGTTGCCAATGTTGGGCCCTTTGAGCCAGGCCCTTAACCCTGTCTGCTCAACTATTTGCCTTTCTCTATTTGAAATAAATTAGTCATTGTTTATACGAGGCGACGAACACTTTTTGTTTGTCAAATTTTTTATAAAAACCCATATCCACATAAACTGGAGTTTTTTTTTTCCTCCAGTCACTTAAAAAAGAAATGCTGTTTCTTTTCTGTATGTCTGTGTACAATTTGCCCAGAGGTGAAGTTACAGGGAAAATAAAAATCAGAAGTCATCCTGGATAACCCTGTCTATGGTGTGCAGAAAACTCTTGCCTTTGCCCAGTACACGATTAGTCTGCTGACAGAAAATACATTATTTATTGTTGTTTTTTATTGTGTAGTCTTTGTGGTATAGATTACACATTAATGCTGTACTGCAAGGGCCTGAAACGGGCATTTCCACTAAGGCAGTCATTTCTGGCTTTGTGCAATTCATTTTGCGGTGTAGGAAGGTGCACAGGGCAAGAACATAAAGTAAATGCATCTTAATGGACACTGACCGCTAAGCTGAAGTTGTATTCTGCTGGACATTTTCAGTACAGTGAGTGAATGAAGTATTAATCATGCATTAACCTACACCTGCAATTTTTCACTCTGACTTTCCAGTTTAGTAGGAATAACGGCTACCAACTGGAGGCAGAAGTGTCCATAAGCTTTTTACTGGTGTCCAGATGGGGCGAAGAAATGAGGAAGTAAAGTCATTGGCTGCAGGCTGTCTGTAATAATTACATTAAACAAATAAATAACACAGCCACCATTACATTGCTTAATAATTCTAGCAAATAGGTTACTTAGAATGGCTTCTTTAGCACTTGATGTCTGCTGTGTTTTTGATTAGTGTTCACACATTAGGTGCATTGTAGTACAGCAAGCTAGCCCTGACTAAATGAATATATGCCAATATATGAAATGCACTAATCTAGAAATCCTTAGATGACATCCTGCCAAAAAAAGCTTGGTTGCAGTAAAGGTATAGTACAGATACCAGTATAGCCAGTGATTTTGGGCGAAGTGATTTTGGTGGAACAAATATCGCCTTTTATGGCAGCATGGTAGCTTAGTGGTTAGCACTGTCGCCTCGTATCTCCCGGTCTTGGAGTTCAATTCCGGCGTCGGGTCTGTGCACATGAAGTTTGCATGTTCTTCCCGTGCTTCGTGGGTTTCCTCTGGGTTTTCTGGTTTCCTCCCACATTTTAATGACATGCAGGTTAGGCTAATCGGCATTTCCAAGTTGCCCGTAGTTTGTGAATGCTGACTAGTCCTAACAGAGTTGTACAAATGGGAAAAAATACAATGGTCAACATCAGTCTCCATGGTCCCTAGTTGAACTTCCTAGATGGATGGAAATATAGCCTTTTAGGTTACCTCCAAACCCAATCCAAAACTCTGTGTGTTCCAGTAAACGTAAATTCTAAGCGCTTTCTGAATCAACAAACAAGTCAAGACACCTCCATGATTGATTGGATGTTTAACGTCAACATGTCGTTTTTCTTTCCTTTTTTCTTTCTAATATATTTTAAGGCAAACTGATGAAATGCAAGGAGTCTGCAAAATAATGCATGTTAATATATACTGTCCTAACTTTTACACTAGCATTTGGACAAGTGGAAAGACTTACAACACTTTTGTAATCATGTACTAACTGAAATTCTATTTTTAAAGTAACTTTTTAGGCATTTAGATTTTTGTTAAGCATGAAGTAACATCTCATTATTCATCTCTTACTTTGCTGCACTGTCCATAACTTTTTCCCCTGTAAATTATATTGCAGTCTCAAAAAAAAAAAAAAAAAAAAAGCCTTTGGGGATGGACACCTGCTTTTTGAATGGGGGTTGATCATTGCCTCTGCAACTTTGGCCCTAACTCCAATCTCATTAAAGTAGGAATCATTCACTTCACTGTTCTGTCTTCTCCCTCAAGTGCAGGACAATAGATGGATAGTTAGGAGCAGCCATGTGTGTGCCATGATTAGATTTGTGTGGGATAATTAATCACAAATGGTGCAAAGGAGGGAAACATGCACAAGGCAGCAGCATAGTTTGAATATGAGTGCTTTAATAAGCTAAGTGATTGATCCCAGGTGAACACTTTGTTGTGGAGATTGCAATGCCCTTTAGGTTTGAATAAACAGAGTCTGAAGTGCACGCACGTGCATGCGCTTGCACACACACACACACACACACACACACATGCACACACACACTAACACACACACACACACACACACACACACACACACACACACACACACACACACACACTTGCTTTCATAATAAATTAATAGTTTTTTTTTTTTTTTTTAAATGGGGAACTGGTTTCTGCATGGTTAACATACACTCTTTCTTGCTGCACTTGGACACACTTCTTGCAGGTTGAACTTGGGTTATCAGGTATCTGGGGTAGAAGTTCATTATCTTATCAGAGTTTTATAGCATTGTATGGTCATTTCTGTTGGCCTCTACGATAAACTCACACCACCCCTCCTTTCCTTATGTCTTTCACACCATTTGGTGTGACTGAATAATAACTGGCCTTGCTTTAGTCCAGGCTGTTTGCAGAGGTGAAGAGTCTAAAGTCTATAGATAGACAAAGAGGCTGGAATGCAAGGTGTGGACAACTGAGATAAAGTTCAGACTATGGAGATTGTACGGCAAGGGGAGGGTGTGTATGTATGTGTGTTTGCTGAAGATTGGAGGAGGGGTACTGCCCTGGCTTAGGGTTTAAAGGTCAAAGAGAGTCAGGACTGTTGCCTAAAAAGATAAAGCTCTCATTTATTTGCTTATTCATTACTAGATCATTAAAGAAACATAAGCTTTATCATGTGTGTAGGTCCGATTGGACAATAGCAACCTAGATGCTGAGATGCTAAGTGTTATCTGTTTTCTCCCACTCCAATAGATTGTGTTTATGGTTGTTATAGGGTACAGACAAAGTTCTAAAAAAGACATCCTTACATACTCTTACACACTCCTCTAAGCCTGTCTGTGGCCACTGGTAACACATGTCGCTCCTGCTCCGCTGAGGAGAGGACATGGGGCAGCCCAGGTTAATTGCTGCTGCGGAGCTGAACCAGCAGGGTCACCTTCGCTATGGAAAAGTGGAGAAAAAAACAGGTAATCATAGAGGACAGCTAAAGTTGAGCCACAGAGGTTTTTCAGCCCAGTTGATAATGGCTGCAGGGGGGGAGAGGGAGACGAGCAGCATGGCCACGTCTCAGCTAGGGAATGCAGGCTGCATGTTATGTCTAGTGCACACACTGTTTTGTGTTAAGGTGACCCCCATGCACTTTGTCTGCAGCCTCAGACTGTTTTGGCACTTGCTCTCCAGTGTATGCACATGAAACACACACACACACACACACACACACACACACACACACACACACACACACACACACACACACACACACACACACATAAGCATGCAAAAATGAAAGAATACACTAAAAATGCGCCAAGAGCATTTTTCCCATCCTGTAACAAATTCTAAAAGGGCATCTTTATTTTACAACTTCAAGGTCTTTTCCCCTCTTTCTGTCCTTTTCTCCTCCACCTTCCATCCCTCTTCTCCCTCTCACTCAACACCCTCTCCCTGTCTCTAAGGCTAAAGGCAGTCAGGGTGAGAGGTCAGTGGTGGCAGGGTTGCAGATTAAGTTTCACATGACTGAACACCTTTTCTGTTGCGTCTCTCTAGAAAGGAAGTGTCTGAAGGAACTTGCATGTCTGAGTCTGGGGGAAGGATTATGGAGCTCCTCCTGCTAAGTATCCTCTAGACCCCGTCAAAAAAAAAAAAAAAAACACATCCTACGCACACACAGCCCCCACCTAGCATGTTTGCTCATCCAAGGGGCATGTTTTGAACTCGGCACGCTACATGATCAAGTTGAACCCCCGTCTCTCCTACCCTTTCATGCACTACAATATGTCTGGCTCAACATAAGCTTCTGAAAGGAGGAGAGGCCCCACCAAAGTTTGTGTTTATTAAGCCGCTTTGGACCTTGTCATTGTTATAATTCAGAACGTTTCTCAGAAGAGTCATAGGTTTCTTTAACCTAGATCGTGTATATACACCATTAAGAGCATTTATACCTTTTCTGGATTAGGTTCCACACATTACATTCACTTGCTGCTCTAATTATCAGTCAGTCTTTGTCTGTCATGCTTACATTATAAAAGATTTCATTATTGGAAATAAAAATATCTTAAATATAGTTAGTAGTTATAGTCATTTCTATATTTCAGCGCAACGTTGAATGACAATAATCTTTAAGCTTTCAGTTAAATAAAAACCAAATTGGTAAAAATTTAGAATAAAGCAAAAGTAAAGTTTCCTAAAGTGATTAATAATGACAGTTTGTTTACACAACTTGAGTAACAGTGAACTATCAAGACCACATTAATTTGCCATCACTATACTTCCTTGTTCACCATTTTCAGTGTTTGCCTTTGCCTGGATCGACAGCGCATTAGTTACAGTTTCCTCAGTATTATCTTCAGTGTGTGTGTGCACATGGGTGTAAGAAGCATTACATAGCCAAAGTCAGGCAAGCACTGACCAGGCAGACAGGTGGGGATATCCATCACATAAGGGAGCGCTTCACCTAGGTTTAAACCAACTAATCACACACACACATACTCACAAATACACACACTGTATATACGCATACACTTATACACCCTGTATATATGCATACACCCACACACCCACACACCCACAGGGCCTGACCTGCTTGAAGTTCATGTGTATTCCTGTCATGTCTTTAAATACATATATGGTATATACAGTTAGTGATCTTCTACTCAAGGCTATCTTGAACAACATGTGGCGGTGTGTATGCATGTATGTATGGATGTATGTGGACTTCCTGACCTCTGTATTTCTGCTCTGGCGAGCTGTGTTTGGAGTCAGTGATTATATCGTTTGGTGCTCCCAGCTTCGTGAGGAATGCTGGGGGTGGGCACAGGTGTCCATTACTTATCATGGTAAATGGCTCGGGTCAGTGTGGTCAACATTCCGGAACCCTGGAGGACAAGAGGGGAGGGGGAGGAGCCTCATGTCAAATTCCCCAAACCTGGCCACATCTGCTCAGCCTTGCCCTTATTTCTTTGCTTTGTTAGTTATCAAGACTATTAAATTTAAAATGAGGGTTCCTAATGTGTAGCTGCTGCCCAACAAGTGATATCCGAACATGGTGTTTCTCACTTTTCCAGCACTGCAGCATTTTTCTTCATATCCCAGACTAGTGTTATTTCTTCTCTCTCTCTCTCTCTCTTTTATTTTTAAAAAGCTTGTTAAATTCAGGTAAGCCTTTGGGCTTGCAGCTTGGCTGATTTTTAAACCTTTCTATGGTGTGTCTTTTATGAGTTCTACACATCCTAATTATTTCTGTACTAAATGCTCAATCTTTTTCTTTTGTTCTCTCATCCATGCCTCTCTCTCTCTTTTTGAGTGTAGATCGCTGGCATTAGGCTTAAGAGAAATCAGCCCTGACTCAAGGCTGGAAGAGTTTTAGCAAGAAAAAAGGGAGAATAAATAGAATAGAAGATGAGAAGAAGAAAAGAACAAGGAGAGAGCATAAGTGCAATGAAAGACACTATTGGGTAATACTAGATTCTAATATAGTTTTTGCGCATCAAGCTCTTGTAAGTCCTTGTAATGCTCAGCATGCCCTGTGTGTCTAATAAGTGTTCTATTAGTGTGCTAAAGTGTGTGTACTTAGTAAGCATGCAGCCACTATAGGGTTAAATGGAACGAGTTGAGAAAGAACATGATGTGTTCTTTGAGAGCAAGAGAAACGCACCTGAAAGTGTTTGTAGTGTGTTACTTTTGGTCGTCTCCCCCAGGCATACTTTGTACCTGACGCTGGCTTTGAGCCTTTTGGCCCCTGCTCTGCTTATCTCTCTCACGCTTTTCCCAGAATCACTGCTTCGTTCCACACCCTCCACCTCTGGCACTGGTCACATGCTTGACCTGCTCGACTGGCCTGGACCACACCCTGCCTCCTCACATACCTGCTTTACTGCTCTTCTACACTGCAATTGAGATGGTGGAAGAAACACTGACGCATACATGTACTCACATGCACACAGGCCATGCACAACCACTCTTTGTCTGTGTTTTTTTCCCCCCTGTCTCTTGCACACACTTTAACATGAATGCACACACACAAAAAAAAAATCACACATGCTCACACAACAGCCTCTCAAAGAGTCTGTTTTAGGGAGAGAAGCGATCCAGCCTGGGGTGGTTTATTTGCTTTGCCTCCTGTGTGAAAAGTGAGTAGATGATTGGCTCTCATGTCATTAGAGCACATCGCCATTCCTTTTAAACCGTCATCCTCTAGATTAAAAACATGGCAAGCCCTTTTATGTCACTGAACTTGCACACTGGAAACAATTACCTAAAAATAACAAAATTATCATAACCCCAGTCTGCCAAGGCAAAGGCCAAATAATTAGGAAGAAAGTGTTTCATTCTTTAACGTTGTAACACAGTCTAAATTGCTGTATCTGCATTTGATCCAGTCAGTCAATAAACAGCAATGCTGGCGCAAAAAAATCCTTCCTTTCCCCCCCATCTTTACCCAAATTTACAGAACTTTCCCTTCATTTCCTTATGCAACATAAGGCTTTGTTATCTCCTGTATGGTTGAATGCTTAGCAAGAACAGTGAGGTTTTAGGGCCAGCAGTCACCTGCTGCTGGCACTATAGTCAGAGCTTGTCAAAGACTGTCAGTGCTGACTGAGCATGTTAAATGGACATCAGAGCCTTGCAGGAAAGTGTTCTCTGATGTATAGGCTAACCAATCAGTGAAAGGGGAAGAGAAACCCCAAAATGACCAAACAACGATAAAAACAGATAATACAATCTTTTCGTTATTCATATTGATTTCATCTCATCTGCTGTTGCTTTTAGCAGTTACCTTGCTGGACAGTGTGCTTATACACATACAAAGTGGCTAGTTGGTTTGTCTACATCATAGTCAACATAAGCCTGTAATAAATTTTTTTTCATGATTTTTTTGTAGGATGATGAACATGGACTACTGTCGCCATGTACCCCCATGTAGGTCATTATCTCTAACCTTTGCATTGTTTTTAAGACCAACTTTTTAAAGAAGAACTGAAGCAACAGGAGGCAATCATCAGTCTGCCTTGGTTATTGCTAGTTCTTAAATGTCAGCTTGGTGTGTCAGAGCCCATAGAGAGAAAGCTTTCTGGATAGCAAACCCATATTACAAAATTCGAAGCACTAACCTGCTATGGAATTAAACTCTGTCTCAATCTGTGCCCATTAAATACAGTCTCTTTCTATTCTGTTTATAGCACAACATGGTCATTATAGTCATGTGCCTTGCAAGTGTTCCCCAGTTGGGCATTAACACTCTGGATATGTACCAGGAAAGCCATAGTGCATTCTGGGAGATGGTGGGGGATTGGCATGTGGGTGCATAGTATGGAGTAAGGGGTCATGGGTGAGCCTGGGGCAGTGGAGGGGGGACTGGGGGACTGCCACTGCAACTCTCTGTCCTCTGGGCTTGGGTTTGAATGTCAGTTTCTCTAATAACGGCATTCGGTGAAAAGGTCAGCTCCAGTTGTCTGACCAGGAGAGGGAACGAGAGAGAGAGAGAGAGAGAGAGAGAGAGAGAGGTACGCTATGCTATGCCTGAGGCGGAAATTGATTGTCTGGTAGAAGGAAAGGAAATGAAGAGAAAAAGAAAAATGGGTGTGCATATAGTGAGAGGGAGGGAGAGAGTTAAAGAGAGAGAGAGAGAGAGAGAGAGAGAGAGATGGTCTAGAGGACAGAGGGGTGTCATGGCCAGCCCAAGATATGCATGCCTGCTTTTTAAATTACCATCAGCTCTTTATTAATCTCTCTTTTCTCCTCAGCCAACAGAGAGAGAGAGAGAGAGAGAGAGAGAGAGAGAATACTCTGCCAATCACCATGAAAGCTGTACTCAAAACCAAGTAATACAAGAAACCAAGAAATCATCCATGGCCTCCACCAAATGACCCTGCTCTTCTGCCCACGAATATTATCACTACTAATAATAAGCTGTATTCAGGTTTGGAGGAGAAGTTGTACTTTTTTCAGAGATTATACAATTTAAACTTCTAATTTATTGAGTGCCAACTTTTGCCCACTAGCTAGTTCTCCACTATTGTATGACAGCTACCATTAACTACCCCATTCCATATAGTTGAGCTAACAGAGGCCCACAATTAGCTAGTGTTCCTCCCATCCAGACAGAACTGCCAATTATGCTCTTGGACTCCAGGCCATGAGGAATCTCTGGGATTCAAACTTGCAATCTCTCAACAATATGGCAAGTGCTAAGAGAGCTGCACAACTCAGGATACCCGGTTATTTTGAAAGAAAGCCAAAAATACATGTCCTCTGAGATCTGTAGTTGTGCTCATATCAGTATAGTCCTGCTGGTCACAGTGCTCTTGAATGGCACTTGACACTCCATCACCAGCAGCATGCATGCCCATAATGTGAAGCCTAGGAGCTACGTGGTGTTTAATTTGCCTTGATCCTTGAGCTCTCAAGCTATACTAATTGTGTAAACTCTGCTCATGGTCTGGGCCACCTCAAAGCAAAGGACAAGTAAATTGGATAAAATAAAAAAAATCCCAGACAAAGCTCATGTTTTGCAAAGCCACCTTTTTGAGCTTGGGAATGTATTAGCCCCCCCCAGCTAAAATATTAATAAGTATGAAAAAAAGTTGGGCATTGAAAACTATAACATACATTTCATGTAATGCTTAATTCAATTCAGCTCTTTTGGCTACAAAGGGTGAAGAAAAGTGAGCTGCAGCCTTTGCTAACATTCTGCCCTTTTTCCGCTGAGAATGACAAACTTTCCGTAAATGTTCTCTCTGCAGCTTTTTATAGTTGTTTTGGCAACAACTGTCCTGACCAAGATCACGGAGAGAAAGTTTGTGAAGATAGAGAACCAGGAATGAATGACCTATTTGATCTCACACTCTGTATCATAGGAGCCCTGTTGAATCATAAGGTATGTTGTTTTATACATAATACCACCAAAGATGCCAGCTGAAAGACACCAAGAATGTCTTGTTTTAAATGCCATTACTTTTATTGTGTATATGTAATTATGAAACTACAACTATACATTATTGATCATTGTGAATCAATGCTCCTTCTTACCTTTAAATCTAAAGATAATTGCTGATGATAATACATCTTGCAATTCCACTTGCTCTGCAGAGACCTCATTCCTTCAGAAAGCAGGAATGAATGGACTGGAAGAATGCCATGTTCAAACACACCCACTCTCTCAACACCATGACCCCCCAACATGCAGTTGCTTTAAATGTATACTGATACCGAGGCAAACAGGCTCAAGCACAACACTGATTACGAACTCAAGATCTTAGTTATGATCTACTCAGGAACCCAGTAATAACCCTTTCACACTGACGCTTTGCCAGATGTTTAGGGGACCAGCAGACAGTTTTAGACTGTTAGTTCGTTTGCACTAGTTTAAACCATTAGACCAGTTTGGAAACTTGATTTGTTTTCTTTCACACTGGGAAATATTCAAATGAACCAAAATGCATCAGTTTAATGATACTTCTAGTCATTATTTAATGAGCTTGGGGCAGGAACCAGAATGTAAACACAGCAAGAAGATTCAGGTTCAGAACTGGTGAACATTCCTATGAAACTATATAAAGCTTCACTAATAAACTAACACACTGCATTTTGCTTTTTTTAAACTGAGCATAAAAAATTGAGGAAAATTGAGTATGTAGTTTCACAATGAAATTATGAACTTTAACTCAAAGACGTGTTTGGTAAACATACAAACATGTATGGTGCACCTGGCTATGCTAGCTTTTTAGAGTACTCCTTGTAGTTGGTTCAGATAACATTCTCATCACAAACAAACTGTTTCAGAGTTATTCTGGATTGGAAAGTGACCACATCCAGAAAGTGTCTACGTGCAGCTGTTTTGGGCGGAACCTGAGTTGCTACTGCTGTGCTCAGAGCTGCACAAATAAAACGGACCACAGTTTGATTCAAGTGGACCAAACACGGCAGGTGTGAAAACACCCTTAAGAACCAGTTTGTATTTGCACTAATTGAATAGCGAAACCATCACATCAATCATATGTAGAGTTTTGCTAGAGTACAGAATAATAACAACCATGGAGACTTGCACATGAGGTAGCACTGGCATTGAGAATATATTGTATGTTGCTGCCCAAAGTCAAATCCCTCAGTTTACATAATATCATGTTCTGTTGTGGTGACCATTTTTGTAAGAAAACTTGGCAATTATACCAAGTGATTACACCAAGTATACAACAAGTGCAACAAGGGAGGTTTGTGCAGTTTTTGCTTTTATCTGATTTTATCTCAGGAGCTACTCGAAGGAAGTTTTAAAATTACCATTAACTGATTTTCAGCTACCGTACAACATGCAGGTGCCGGTCCCAAGCTTGGATGGAAAGGGAGCGTTGCATCAGGCAGGGCATGGTCCTCTGTGGTGACCACTTAAAAGGAGCCATAAAAATAAGAAGAAAAGTAACAACAAAATGTGTCAGGTTTTCTATAGATAATGCAATTCCAAAATGTTTTCATCATTGTAAAAAAAAGCACAACAGCATTAAAACATAATTACGTGTTAATTTTTTTTGGCTCTTTAAACATCTAGCTCCTGAAAGGATGCAAGTTGTTTACGCTATACTTAGCAATGCAATTCTTATTTAGTTTGTTGCAATTGCTAGTTAACCAATTGCTTTTTCCTCAGACCTCTGATTTTTATTAGCATTTCTACAGAAAATCATAGTCTGTGTATATGTGTGAAACTGTGTGAGGATAGTCATAGCACACCTTAGTCAGGACTTAGCTCAGTAGAAAGGTCCACATGACCAAGGGGCCAAAAAAGGGAATGAATAAGTTATGAGAGAGAAGACAGTGAACTAAAGTAAAAATGTGACAAAATGACTAACGCTCCCCCATACGCATGTTACGGACAGGATATTAGAGTTGGGGAAATAATTAAACTAACAAGTGAGCAGGTCTGGCTAAGCTGTCTCCTCAGGTCCGATATCGATACATTAGCTAAGACAAGCGTGATGCATTTTGCATGGGACCATCGGTGGATGATTGATCAAGCTGTAATAGCAGCCCGCAGTGCTCTTCCGTCATTAGCTGGGTCAAGCTGGCAGGCCAGAGCTTGGGTCAGAAGCATACTGGAATGGGGCAGTCACTATTACTGCTGGACTAGTATGAAATAACATTATTAATTAGCATTGCACAGTACACTGTATTTATGCCTCCCCCCTCCTCCCCCCCTCCCCCCCTTCTCCCTCCCTTACATGTAGATTGAGCTAGCTCACTGACTACAACATTGCCAGGCAGAGCTTCAGCCCTCCTCTCTAGGTGCCAACCACAGGCACAGAGCCATCTTCTCATTTGGACAGAGAGAGAGAGAGTCACTGGAAGACACAGAGAATGAGAGAAATAAAAAGAGATAGAGACCCTGGGTCTGCTTGCCTGTTTGTGTGTTACTCCTGTTGGTTTCACTGGTTAATTGAATTGGCTTGTCAACAAAGCCGTTGTCATTCAGTAAGTGAATTTGTTGAATTATTGCGTGTCACAGCTGCTGCAAATCGCCCGCTATTTCCTGGAGGCAAAGGCAGCCCCGTGCCCTGTCACAATATGAAAACAACAGAGAAAGGAAAAGTGACTAACGACGGACAGACATAAAAGCAAATTAGGATAAAAGCTTAAAAAAGAAGAGTGACAGTCCATCAGCATCTGTAATTGTGGTCACGTTTTCTCTTGGAACTGGAGCCAAAACTGCAGTGCCACCTCGACTGATAGACCTGTCCCTACAGAAACATTAAGACCCACACACACACACACACACACACACACATTCAGGAAACTACAGGGTGCCTTTCACATTTATTAAATATTACGGTTAATCAGGAAACACATCAGGCGTCTGTAAAACATTACTTAACTTACCTGACTCAGTGGTTAAGATTGGTTAGAACACCGTAAGCATACATGCTGGTACCACAGCACAGCTGAGTCCTTGGGCACTTGAGCAAGACCCATAACCTTTATCTGCTCTGTTCAATTGTGAGTCACTTTAGATACAAGTGCCAATTAAGTAAATGTACAGGTTGGTACTTGAGCATGTTCATCTATATACTGTATGTTTGTATGTGCATGTATGTTGTTAAATCGGAAAAATAAATAAATAAATAAATAAATAAATAAATAATCAGTTTAGTTTATTAAATGGTGGTTTATTTATTATTATTATTATTATTATTTTTATTGTTATTATTATTTTATTTTATTTTTTTTTCATTTATTTATTTTTTATCTCTTAGACAGATTTATCTATTGAGCAATTTAGGGTAGCCACAAGTGTCTCAGGAGGAATATTTATCCCGTTGGAGGAAACCAGGGAACCTGAAAGAACCCCCTCACAATCAAGAGGAGAACATGCAAAAAAACGAACAGATCCATACAGTAACTGGAGCTGATGATCAAACTGGGCACACTGGAACTGTGATTTAACAGTCCTATCCGCTGTGCCATTATGCCACCCAAGTTTACATTGTTTTGTTTTTTTATATTTTGGTTTGAAATTGGTATTGAATTTGGTGATTTAGGTCTGAAAAAGATACATTATATTCATTTATTTGTTTGTTTGTTTGCTTGTTTTAACTCATGAAAATATTATTTTGTAATTTTAGTTTTATACCAACTGCAAAAACCCTGAAATGACAATGCTCGAGATGTCCTCAGGTCTGTGTGTTGACCAACAGTGATGTGTCAAGCTGTGAAGGCCTGACTGACATGGTCAGCTGGGTCAAAATCAGTGTGCCTGGCACAAGTACTGGTCTCTTTCCTTCACCGCACATGCATTCTAGACATGTGCTCACGTCCGTTCCAGTGGCACCTAAGGAGTTTGTCATGGGGGCCATGCAACCCAACTCTTCTGTACTCTGAGCTATAAGGGGGATGTTACAGATATTGTTGTGTGAGGACATTTACAAGTTTGAGGACAACTGAATTTGCACTATATTTACAGCTGCATCAAATATATATTGATGTATATATTCTATTTTCTCTTTTTTTTTCCCCAACATTGAATTATGTTCACGTTCCTTATAAGTGTATGTATGCTGCATATATTTTAATAGTATTGTTAGTTCAGCATGTACTATATGTGTGTGCTGCTCTGCTGTGGTCACTGTCAGCTGAGTCGCTTCAGTAGATGGCTTTTAAAAAACAGTAGGGACATGATTACCGGCCTCTCAGACACTATGCTGTTGTGGGTGGTCACACAACACTACTCTCTTTCATTGTCACCTCTCTACTTCTTTCTCCACTTGTTTCCCCTGTTCTTTTCTCTCTTTTCTCCTTCTTGCTATTTTAGCGAGTGTACCTTTGCTTAGCCCTGACAAGGTTATGCCACTGTCTTCTGAGTATCTATTGATTTCCACCATCAAAGATCCCTGCAGCCAGAGCGGGCTTTGCTGCTTCAGATAACACTCTGTCTTTCTTCTTTAGTTCCTTCTCTGTCACACACACATCTTGCTGCTGTCTCAGGTCTCTCGCTTGTGTCTCGCTCTGGTCTTGGTCTTGTTGCCATGTCTGTGGTGTCTCGTGACCAGTGTAGATAGGCAACACTGCCTTCCATGGTGCCATGTTAACACTTTCATGCCTCACATAACTTCTTGTATTATCATCAATTTAAAATAAAACAATAAAAAAACGGACATTAAAAAAAATTTAACAGGACGCAAACAAACAAAAAATATCAAGTGAAAGTTGCACTGTGATTTATTTCAGAAAAGTGATTGTTACACTTTCACTGTACCAGTTTGAAGCTCACAAAAGGTAGAGTGTTTCCATATTTAGAAATTATTCATAAGATTTGAAGTCATGGCATCATTTGCTTTTAGGAGGGAAAATGAGATTTTATTATGCGGTTGCTTATGAGTGACTCCCATCCCAGACAGAGGAATGAATGGCTTAATGCCAAGGCCAATTGAGAGGCGCTGCTGAGAGCCAGGGGGAAGATTTTCATAAATTATTCATCATTATACAAAATAATCCTTAGTAGGATTGGGAAGGGGGCTGGGCATCAGTTGGGAACAGGAGTTGGGGGGGGGGGGGATTCCTGTTGGGGAGAAGGGAACGTTAGTTTGTGTTTGAGGATTAGGTGTAAATATGTCCTTCTTAATGTTCACAGACACTCTGTGCCACTACGAATGTGCATCTATATGCATTATGGACGTGGTCGGGGTAGTAGTTGAAGGTTAAAGTGTTAGAAAAAAAAGTGTTAAGAGTGTGTGGTGCGAGACAGTGGGGGAGGACAGGTTGACCTGACTGGTCTGGGTGCACTCTCCCTGGGCCAAGGGAGAGATGGAATGGATGGAAACAAACCCCCCTGCCAGACCAGACTCATATACAGACGCACAGACTGAGAGACCAGACACTTCATCATGACCCAGGGTGAGACCCAGACACACCCCATCACACAATCACATGGACACAGACACACTCGGAGACTCTCACACCAGGACGCACCCTTACACACAATCACACTTGCACAGACATGCAGAAAGGGGGGGGGGGGGTAGAAGAAGAAGAAAAAAAAGAAAAATTCTAATGCCAGTGGCTTGAGTTGGAGGCCAACTGATAGAGAGGCAGACGAGGTCATCGCTTAAAATCTGTTTAAAGATGTTTGTTAAAAGTGGAATGTTAAGGTGGAATTCTACAGACTGTCTCACCTCAAGGACACAAAGGAAAAGTTATTCTTATTAACACTTTGATTTAATTCAATTTAGAGCCATCTGCCACTTCAAATATGCACACCAACACAGTGCTGTCTCTCATCCCTTGACAGCGAGTAGCGACACAAAATGATATCTTAAATGTCCTTCAGCTTTGACTCTAGAGCTAATGGACTATAACTCATCAACATTGTCTACTTGGATGAAAAACTTTCGCGATGGTTTATCCAAGTGTCCTGTTTGAGGACAAAGCAACAGAAGAGGAGAGAAAAGCCTCCCTCCAGGATTTATGCGCACTATCGCTTCAAAAAAAAGTTAGCAGAGGCATAATCATATCTGTTTTACTATCCTGTCGGCATATCCATGCACTTCATGAAATGTATTTTGAAATCATGCCCCATGGTTTATGGGACATCTATAAAGAAGGCTCCATTAAATCCAGGTGCAGCTTTGGGAGAAGCAGCCTAGATCACATAGTAGTCATTGCTAGCAAAAGTCTGTCTGCATTTTCTGAAACTTCACTCACATCAAGCTCTGGGCTCCAGACAAGACACTGGACATCTGGCTTTCCACTCATCTTTGACATGTATGCTGAAAAATGAACAGTTGATAAAGGCTTTAGTGCAGGAACAATGGTAATTTGGCATTGAATTACACAATTTTCTCCTGTATCCTGTCTCACTGAGGTATAATTTAAGGCCCTCTTATTAAGACCTTCCCTTGTTGACTCACCTTCTTCTTACTGAGTGCAAATGCCCTTAGAGAATCAGGAGCTCCGTCAGCTTCCGAAAGAGCTCTTGATTTAGGAAATTATTGCAAACATGATTGAGGTAGTGGTGATGATTATTGTAATAATACAACCGCTTGATGAAATAGAGGCAGCGCTGGAGCAAGCATACCTAATGAGGACTTGCAGAATAGGGAGGCCTAATGTGAAAAGCGTTTAACATGAGAATGAGAGGGTCTCTGCCCCTGTCTCCCCCTCACTGTGAGGGAACTGGGCCCAGCCTGGTCGCTGTTGCTCCAGCTGACCACCCTGCATAAATCTGTTGGGCTAGACAGACTACAGGGTGAAAAACCATGCTTTTTCTTAATGTATTCCTCCACTGTAAAAGCGCAGTCTACCACTAGACCATGATGTCCTGATTACCAGCCTGTTCGAACCACACCTACGTGGCATTTTGCTGAATTTAGACTTTGGCAAATACTTTCTACCACCAGTGTTAGAAGAGAAGACCTTAAAATTCTGTATAACTATAATAAATGAATAATCTTCAGTGGATTTTATTTCTGTGTATCTCACATGAAAAAGATTTTTTCCAGCAGAAAATAAATATCCAAAACTTTAAATCCTTAAAGTTTACCCTGCTCCCCGAGTCCTTTCCCTGAAGTCTGCCCATGCCCAATTTCCAATGCTCCAACTCTCCCCATCCCCCTCTATAATGACTGGCTGGCTGGCTGGCTGGCTGGGCCGGCAGTGTGTGTTAAGTGCTGTTGAATACTAGTGACCTTTAATAAAGAAGGGGATCCCGAGACTTCTTTCCCAGACATGAACTGACCTTTCAAACCAGACGAGGGGCCAGCAAGGGAGGGTGGGAGGGGCCTTGGGGGTGTGGGGGTTCTTAGGGGGGGTTTCACTCTGTGGACTTTGAACCGTCCAGTTCCCGCTGTCCTGCTGGGTGTCTCGCCCTGCCAGAGGACTCTTTTTTCCCTCTTTTCTTTTTCCTTCCTCCACTTTTTTTCATTGTGTCAGAGGGAGCATTCCGTATGCAAAGAGGCCCAAGCTGCCAGGTCTGAACCTTTGCAAATCAATTTGTCTGTGAAGGCGAGGTATGCGGCAGGACACAAAATGCACCTCACATTCTCTGACATCATTGCTTTTGGCACTCTTGTCCATTTAAAACAACACTAATGGAAATCCCACCCCCACCCCCTGCACAAATATGAAAAAATAAAAAATAAAATAAATGAAGACTCACCCTGCAAATAAAAATTGAGCAAGGTGATGACACCTTTGAATGCATAACTGCCATTTTGCCCTTGCTGTTCATTTAAAACATGCAGATGTGGGTTGCCATGTTCCTTTGTTATCTATTCCTGCAGACAAAACAGGTCTGCACATTGTACACTGGCACTTAATGAATACCTGTTTTCCAAACACATCAGCCGGAGCAAACAGTCCTTTAAATGCCCATGAAAACTGTGCTGAAAATGAAGACTTCAGTCTGTGTCATATTCCATACGAAAAGCAAAAAATGAGTCTAAGCAGATTCTGAAGGTCAAGAGAGAAATTTTACATGAGTGTCTTTCCATGCTTATCAGAGGTTGTACATGTGTACCATGCTAGGTAACAAAATACTAATCTTTAAATACTGTGTTAATTAAATATTTGCATGTAAATATCAGCGATCATGATAGGTGGTTATGCAATATTCATTACTGAATTATATGCATGGTTTGTTACTGAACACTGCAATACACATGAATGGCCTTGGTCTTTTTTATTGTCTAGGTGTATATAGACTGTAGAAGATGTGTGTGAACCATGTTGTACATGCTATTTTGTGACTGGTAAAATATTGAAAAGACTGACTTCAACTGTACTGGCAGAGTATGATGATGTAATAAATTATTATAATTAAGAAATGAAACATGTGACAATCTGTCAAATTGTGTGTCTGTAAAATAATGAATGAGTCGATATGTGTTGTAATGTGTGTGGCCTTGTCACTCGATATACCTTCGACTGTGACAGGTGAGAACTTCACTTTTTGTGTGTGTGTGTGTGTGTGTGTGTGTGTGTATGTGTGTGTGTGCTTGCTTGTGGGCATGCATATCAATGTATGCCTGTGCATGCCTTTGTATTTACAGCAGAACTGTTTGTTATGATGTAAACAACCATGAACTCTCCATCTCTCTGTCTCTCTCTATCTGTCTCTCTCTTTGACCTGCCCTGAGCCCTGCTGTCAGACCAAGGACAATTTTAAGCTTGGTTTTATTTAAAAAAAATACATTGATAGAAATTTTACAGTACTGAGCTATTCTTCATAACGCTTGGAAATCTGACCCCATATTTCCACACAGGCTGGTGGCTCATTTAATTGCATGACAATTGAATGGGAGATAGGAGAAAATCTTGGGAAATATTGATCACATACAGTCTTCCATTTCATTAAACAGCCCTCTCTCTGTTCTGATTTTACACTCTTTCCCCAATTTACTACCCTTAATTCAGATTTCATCCTTTGTGTGTGTGTATGTGTGTGTGTGTGTGTGTGTGTGTGTGTGTGTGTGCAAGTATGTTTGATTCCTGATCAATATCTGTCCCCTTGTGAGGCCCTGTCTAGCCAGTTTCCTCCTGCCCCTTTGAGTCTAATGAGTGGCCTTGACCGTGGAGGGACGGGGCAGACAGCCAGCACCAGATCTGTGCCTGAGACACACGAAGAGACAGCCCCATGACCTTAGGCCCCATCAGCTGCAGACTCGATCAATCACACATGCACACACACACACACACACACACACACACACACACACACACACACACACACACACACACACACACACAC
>JAOVVA010000041.1:18747927-18765234 GCA_028565275.1 Leiocassis micropogon | reverse complement strand
AGGGAAATAAATTAGGATATGTATGGAAAGAAGTATAGACTGTAACTATCAGTCTATATAACCCCTTATGATCGACTCACAGAAAACTAAACAAACAAGCAAAGAAAAAAAAGATTTTTTTCTTTGATTCTTCTTGTTTATTTTTTTTTCTTTCCAGTTTTAACCACAAATTTATTATAAAGTCAATTATCTTGATACTTTTTCTGTGCCTGGGCTTGACTTTATGGGTCAGTGGATTAACTTTATTCACCCCCCCCTCGTCTTTTTTTTAATTTTTTTTTTTACTCCTTATGCTTTTGCCAGAGAAATCCAGGAATGCATTTCTAATCAGACAGTGGGAAAGAAAGAAGTAGAGAGGAGTGCAAAAGTAAGAGAATGCCTAATTGAAGCAGGGGATTTCTCCTGATCTGTGCTCGGGCTGCCTGTACTTACAGCTCCGTCGACTTGCCCTTCATTTCCATGCCTTTATCTGCGAGCACAGGCTCAGAATTCACCAGAGAATGTCCTGCTTTCTTACTGCTCACTCTGCGTCCCATTTTATTCTCATATTCTGCCACCACTCTGACCAGTAAGTTCAAGCTGTTTATTTGCTGTGTTTGGAAAAAAAAAACAGAAAAAAAAACAAGCTGTGTGTTTAGATATATGTGTCAGGGGAAAGAGAGGAAGTTCTATGAGGCTCATATTACTGTGAGGAAGAGCTTATTTATGGTTCAAAGAGGACAAGGATAGAAAGAGCATAAAGGAAGAGGTGGTAAAGGGGAAGATCTGGTCATTCCTGAGCTGTGTGGTGGAGGGCGGAAGGTCAGCCGGTCTCCTCAGATAAGGCGTTTCGTGGAAGTCTGAGGGTTAGCCGTTTGTAACTTCTTTCTCTTTTACTTCACCATTTCCTTTGGCGCACTTACTCAAGAGGCCATGGTCAGCCATGACAGGCCGATAAGGAAATAAGGGCCTAGTTCAGTGCTCCTGATAAGACTGTGTGAGGGGCCTCAGGGAGGAGAAAAAGGAAAGAGAGGCACGGGTGGAATAAACAAAGAGACGCCCTGCTCTCTGTTAAAGAGATTAATTGTGGCACTAACACCTTTTGCCACTGACAGGCACCAGGCAGGAGAGTTTGCCTCATTGTGGGGAGGAGAGAGGCATCCAGGAGCACCATCACCCTGCCCTTGGAACAGATGTAGCCTGTTGGCAGCCTTTCAAGCCTTTTATGAAGGTTAAAACTCACATATCAAAAGAGCCTGAAGACAGCTTGACAAGACTTACAAAGGTCCCGGGGATTAAAAATTAATATTCATTATTGACTGAAAATGATTGAATTACGGTTGGGGTGTTCAGAGACTTGAAGATATATCGTTTTGCTGTTGTTGGTTTTTCAGGTTGAGGCGCAACAGCTTAGGAGTGACAGTGTGTGAATCATCCTATGAGAAACAGCAAAATGACAGTGTTTTAGAATAGATTCACTCATGCATTTCACCAAAGTATTTGCACTATTGCAGGCTTTCATCATCGTGCCTGTGCAGAGGTGATCCGTGCTGCAGGATCCATATTTGATTTTCAGCAGTGTTGCGTGCCGTGTGTGGGTGGAAGCCCTTCACAACGCATCTGGCTGCATTCGCATTGTGTAAAAGATTGACAGGGTCCCTTTGTCGCTCACTGCTCAGAGATGTACCGGCAAATCAAGCTTCTGCTTAATCATGCTGCACAGAGAGAGGCTTGGTTTTTGCTTCTGTACACAAGGTACAGAGATCATCTAGAAGAGTTTGGACTGCGCTTCCATCAGTGTCTTGTAGTAAGCATTACATTGTCCAGACTGAGGCACTGTAGCATTAAGTAACTCTCCCTTCCAGGAGGTGGCAGTAGTCTGTATTCATAATTAAATTAAGAAAACCATACTGCATGGTTCAAATTGAAAACTGTATACGTATTTTTATAAAAAATATGTTATTGTATGTTATAATAATACCTTCCTGGATGTGGTGTATCAGTATCATACATGCAGTTGCATACTCTCTTTACATTTTGTTTAACAATTTAGGATGCAGATGCAGAAAGCCAAGCAAACTGAAGCATGATTATACTAATGCAGGTCTGTGCAAGCAGTTTGTTCAGAATTTGTTCACTCTGCTTGTGCCATCACGTCATTTTTCCTGCTTTGCTCACTTTGCTTGCCCTTGTCCTGTGATAATTCTCTGAACAGAAATTTCTCCTTCATCGTCATCCTCCGACACACAGTTAAGACACACTTCAACAACTATTGCCCTCAGCCACAGTTGGTGCATAAGAGGCTTTAAATTAATGTTAATAAATTAATTAGAAATTATAAATGTCACAGTATCTTGTTTTCTGCAATATTAGAAATATATCACCTGTCTTCTTTTCTCCTTTTATAATTTTACTTGTAAAGCAATGTTTAAAACAGAAATGTCCATGTATAAACAGAAGCATGAAAAAAAAAATACAAAGGGTGACTTATGCTATTGGCCAGGCCTTATTTCACCCCATGCACTATTCAGCAGCCTCTTGAAACACTTTGCCTTCATTAAATAATATGCAAGCTGTACTCGGTGTACTCTATTTATTTTACTTTGTAGGCATGTGAGAGCACGAGTGTGAGAGCTCTGTGCTGGAGGGGGATGATGTGGACATAGCTGTGTGTACGAGAGAGGGAGAGAAAGAGAGAGAGCACTCAGCTTAGAGGCTGGTTGTTTGATGGAACCACTGATCCTTATTTCCTTCCTTCCCTTTTCTAGGGGAGCCTGCATGGCTGCTCCCCTAGACACCCCACTACCGCCCCCACCTTCATCCTTCCCACCCCCCATTTCCCACTGCCAGTATCAGCTTGGGGGCCAGTTTCGCTCGAGCACTCCTCTTGACACTTGGCTGATCATGGTGGTCGGCACAAGGCGCTCTAGTTCCTAATTCTCGGAAAAAGAAAGCACCTGTGTCACGGAGTAAACGTCCTAAAATAAACCTCAAGCCCATACACGTCCACCAGCACAACACCTCCCGCACGGTATCACATGCAAAAGAGCCCTCAGATTAGTTTCACAGCTTCCTTTCCGAAAAAAGGTCATGTTTCACAAGAAGTGGGTGACCTTAATATCTGCACAAAGAGCCTCAAAACGTCTCCTTTGACTTTATAACATTTTGAAGGCTTGTCTATAAGTAATCCCCTTTCTTCGAGATAAGATCTAAGTACAAGCCTGAAACTCAATCTCTCGGGGTTTGGGTGCAGCGGGCGCATTTTGGGTCAGAGTGCTATCATGTATCACCAACCAGCATTCCACGTGAGAATCTTTCTCAGATTCTGATCGCATTTAGAATGCCTAATTAAATAAAATATGACATTATGTAAATGGTGCCTTTGCCATATGGTCCTGGGCACAAGCAGTCACGAATTAGATGAGGCGTGTGGGCGTCCCGGGGTATGTGTCAATGTCTTAGGTAGACCAACCTTCTCATATAGACTCACATACACCAAATATCAGCCTGCATACACACATGGCAATTCTGTCCTGGCAGCAATGTCCCTCCTCAGGCACTAGCAGTGTCAGAAATACACTCTTAGCAAGATGTTACCCATAAGCACTTTGAGGATGAATCTTATCTGCTGTTATCTGCTCCTCAGACTGGCCTCTGAACACTGTGGCTGCTCCATCGGGCCCTTATCTGGCACAGCACCTCTCTCCAAGCCCCTGGTTACACTGTGTGTGTGTGTGTGTGTGTGTGTGTCTTGCTGTTAACTCTCAAGAAAGCAGAGCCTGATAAGATACGAGGGCATATAGCCACATATCTTGCCCATCTGAACCGTTTCTCCTGTCCTTCCCCCTCTAAGGGGGGAAAGAAAGATAGAGAGAAAGAGAAATAGAGGGAGAGAGAGAGAGAAAGAGCAGGGCAACTCAAAAGAAAACAAACAGCCTTCACCCTCATCCTGTCCTCCACACACCATAATTCACAGACCTTCATCCTGAGAGACAGCCGTCACTGAAAGCCATTTTCTCTCTCTCTTGCTCTATACATATAATGCATTCACCTACATGCCGAATTTATCATGCAAGAATAAATTACACAAGCCTCCTTCAGTCTCTCTCACTGCCACATTCATACCGAGCGGAAGAGAGTGCTGTCAGCTCGGTGGCCCCACATCTGGGGCTTCCTGCTGGGTTTGATTGGACCCACCATCCCTAAAGCCCCCCCACTCCCCCAAGCCCTGCTCCCTTAACCATGGTGCCACCAAGCTGGGTATTATCGTCCACCACAGCCAGCTCTGAAGTGGAGCCTGGCACTCTCCACCTCCTTCCAGCCAAAGTCCCTTTCATTTAAATGAGATTAAATACAAATGTGGAGTGGGGGCACATACTGGCTGGGCTGGGAGTTAAAGCGATGTTTGTGAGCACTAATTTATTCCATGGCCAAACACTAAGCGAGAGAAATAGAGAGAGAGCCGGATATGGTGACACTGGAATGCTGATGGCTCATCCTTCAGTGGCTGTATTTGGCGTGGCACGGCTGTGCCTATTGATCCCACACTGTTAGGTGGAATAAAAATGGATTGATCTAAAGTCATAGGAAAACATCTTGAGAGAAGCAAAGAACTACCTCACAGTGCGAGCAATAGCACTTAACTGGGCACTCTGTGATGTGCCTGTGCACACACACATGCACACACACACACACACACACACACACACACACACACACACACACACACACACACACACTTTTTATTCACTCCTTTTCTTGTTCCCCCGAGTATGGTCCGGTTACAGTTTGTACTCTGAATACCTGTGCCCTGTTTCCCCCTTCATATTATAACATAGGAAGGGTTTTCTGGAGATGGTGCTGATCACACAGAGGAGGAGAGAAGATTCATTGTCTAAATACATTTTTGCCAAGTATGCTATAACAAGTCATAACTTTCTGGGTTTGTGCATGATGGGTATACTGTCTGACAAGACTGAAGAAAATCGCTATGAAATGTTGCTTGATCAACAAAAAATGATTCTGTTAGTTAAGCAGTACTGCATACATAATATTAAAAAGTATGTTCGAACAGTCATTGTGTACAAGTTTGACAGACTATATACTATGGTAGTATGAAGTTTGGCATACTTTGGTTGGCGTTCATTACCATCTTTATACTGCTCAGAGTCTTGGTGGATCATGCTTACTAACTAGGAACATGTGCCCTGCGATGGATTGGCACCCTGTCCAGGGTGTATCCTATCTCGTGCCCTAAGTGTGGGATAAGCTCCAGGCCCCCCACTGGTACAGTCCACTTACTTTTATGTTTCTGGGAGGTAGGAGGAAACCAGAGGAAACCCACTCAGACAAAAGGAGAACATAAGAAAATCCGCACAGACAGTAACCAGAGCTCAGGATCACACGGAGTACCCTAGAACTTGCAGGCTGTCTCGAGTAATGATTGTGATTGACCAGTGGTCTGGGATATTTCTAGCTTCACTGACAATAAGGGTAACCAGGTTCAGCCTGAGGACTCAGTTAAAGCTCAGGTCACCTGGCAGTGGAAATAATGCCAAAATGTGTATCATTGTACTGTGAAAACAAACAAAAAAAATAACTATGTGATTTTGTTTTTGTTAAAAAAAATGTATCTTTAAAAAACACAACAACAACAAATAAATAAAAGTAAAATGACTTGAATGCAGTTGCCGTATGATCAGAATAATTACCACTTCCTTTACAGTATAGTGCACTCCGAGCAGAGCTGGCCCTCCTCCCAGCGGAGGAGGCCTTGTTCTGCATATTCTGCATGTGAAATGTTGCATTCTAATGCAAGCAAACAATGCGCATTGCCGGCCTGATGCTAATGACGAAGGGGTCAGCGGGAGCAGACGAGAGCGCGGCAAGATTCCAGATGAGCGGGTCAGGAGCACGGCACTCAGGCAACAGGAATGCTCCTGCTAGCTCCCCTGAGGGCCCAACTATCACTGATTTGCATGGTCATGTCCGAGTGTATTTGCGCACGGTGAAGCCAGGGTGCAGAAGGTTATTCTAATAAGCTTGCAGCTGGAAAGTGCATGCGAAGGTCAAGTTGCCCTGGTCGTCATCATCATCATCATCATCATCATCATCATATTTTTAAAAATTATTAATATTTTAGATGGCGGCAGGTTGGTGCGGTCATCTCTTCTGATTCTTTAGGACAAGGACAGCCGTGTGTGTGTGTGTGTGTGTGTGTGTGTATGTGTATGTAGGACTTTTGAAGAGTTAAACACACTGCCCATGATGGGACAAATCTCATCTCATCTCCACCACAGAGAATCGGAACTGTTTTTGCTTTAATAAGCAACAATGGGTTTTACACATCATCTCTACAGTTAACAATAGTTCTGCAGAAGGGAGTAAGAAGAAGGAAATGTTTGCACTCTTAATTGCTCAACAAAAAAGCAGCCGCTTTCCAAACAAACACACAGACAGGGTGATATATATTTGCATATTCATGCAGTTGAAAGTTGTTTTCTCTCTCTCTCTCTCTCTCTCTCTCTCTCTTTTTCTCAGTAGGCAATGGGGTGTGAAGTTATTTATTCCCGTTGACAGCGCACATCTTTCAGGAGGAGGCCACAGTATATTGTTTTTGCTCATTTATTACACACGCGCGCACACACACACTTGCATGCATGTATGCACACATACAAACCCGCCCACACACACATGCAAAAACATCTATTCTTTTACGTTTTAATTTATTCAGTGTCTCTAATGATCTAGGTGTATAAAATCATTCAAACAATTAGGAAAAATATATGCACACATGCAAAATGTTAAACCAAAAAACTACCATGCATATTCCTCTTATTATATTGGCGAGTATGTTCTAATGACATAATTTAATAATAATTAATAATTGAATGCTATGCCTATACTTACACCTAACCCTAGATATAACCTTAAAAACAAAAAGGAAACAAATTAACTGTTAACTTTAGTTATTTATAATTTATCATTTATTTTTCTTTTTAAAAAAAAAACTGAAACAACTGTACAAAAGCATTTTTTTTCTGCCAATGATTTTTTATGCTTGTCCTATCGTGGTCCCCACTAGGAAATTAAAACACACATCGATTGTCAGTTTAAGTTATAACTCTGATCTTGCTGCTGCTGCTTGTGCAATGTTTTATGATGTCCACTAGGGTGTGTGTGAACAGACACACACCTCTCTTAGTGCGCACACATACACTCACACGCCCGCAGACTCCAGAAGAGGTGTTGCACTTTAGGCCAGACGAATAATACAGAATGTTTTTTCTCAATGTTTAAAAAAATTAAAACTCAGAAATCAATCTTAATCCATTCTGATTTCCTTTTTTATAACGTGATGGTAGGAATATACTTTGTATATACTTTTAGTATACTTTGATTGTACATGGGGCGTTCAAGTCAAACCGAGACTGATGACATTTCTCATCGATGAAGTTAAACCGATTGACATTTACAGAAGACTTCAGGCACAGTGGGATGATGAGATGCTTAACCACAGTAATATATTTGAATAGTGCACACATTTTAGAGAATGCTTAATGCTTAAAAGTGACATAACTTTTTGTCAACTTTCAGAAGAGATGCATCTGGCTTGACATCTGGCGAGGCCTGACCTCGCTCCAAATGATTTCCACAGGTTTGTGCTATTAAAGGAATTTCTTGGAGGCCAGCGTTTCAGGGGTGAAGCATGCAGTCCAATCATGGCTCCGGTGCACTTAGAAAACTTTCTACCTTGATGATATCCGAGCACTAGTGAAACGCTTGGATAAGTACATTAGTGTAGCAGTGGATTAAATAGAGAAATTAGGAAATATTTTACATGACTGGGTTCTTTATTTTTTTTTCATAACTTTGTTCTGTATTCTGCATAATCAAAAGTACTGGTTTGACTTGAACGCATTACATTTACGCATTTGGCAGACAGCCTTATCCAGAGCGACTTACATTTTGATCTCATTCTACATCTGGGCAGTTGAGGGTTAAGGGCCTTGCTCAAGGGCCAAACAGGGACAGCTTGATGGTCGTGGGATTTGAACCTGGGACCTTCTGAACCATTATTATCTCTAAGACAGAATACTTTTCTCTTATACTAGATGACATGTACCTTAACATTTCTTAAATTAAATATTTTGTTCACCATCAACCTAAGCTCACTGCCTCACACAGCAATGCTAATTAACAATCCCTCATGATATATACAGTATATAGGACCGATTGCAGTCCCAGCAATTCTGTGACATATTTGTGTGAAGTATGCTGATGGCTATATTGTATGTGTAATGAAACAAAATCTTAAATCTTATCAATGCACTGAGGATGAAAGATACTAGAGAATACTCAGAGCTTTAGAAATCATTATACGAATTATAAGTATAAGAATTATTCATTATCTATTACACCTGATAATATAATATGTAGTTTTGCACTTAGGCAAACAGGGTGCTATAAATATGATGTCATTGTCTAAATCCTCAAAGTGGGGTGTGGGATGTAGGGGTGATGGCCACACACACACACACACACACTGGATTATTCTGCTTATTTACAATGTCTTTGTTGGTGTTTGAGGGATCAGGGCAGTCTGCTCTGGCAGAAGGGAGGAGAGACTAACACACAAACATTACAAACTTCTGCGTTGTTGTCTAATTACTATGTGGATTTTACAAATAAGATTTCTTTCTCTCTTTCTCTGTGTACTGCGCCTTCTGTTGCGTCTGAAACCTCAATTTTCCTCATTTACTTCTATTCCAATTTTCTTTTAAGTTAGTATACAGAAACACTCGCACAGACAAACACCGCCACCAACGAGCCATTCACATCAGTGACACACTCAAGTTCAGACACATCACAAACTTGCTGGAAAAGAGCCCGAGCTCACAAAAAATGCTCAGTTCCTTGGAGTGTTGCCAGGTGGACCTGTTTGAAAAGCTTTCAGTTAGGAGTCACTTTTTTGGTGTCAGTCGGTGAGGCAAAGCCAATGCAACAGATCAGAACTGTGCAACAGAATAGCGAACCGGTGAGAGCAAGGCAGGCCTGTAATTATAGCTGTCAAATGACACAGAGCCAACCTAACCACCTCTGTCTTTCACTCGTTTTTTCTCCCTCTCGCATTCAGTCCTGACTCGCTTTCTATCTCATGTTCAGTTCAGTAATTCTCTTGGCCTTGAATGTCACAGGTTAGTTTACTGGTAATGCGATAAATATTAAATGTAAAGCATTAGTATTTACACAAATGCAAATTATAAGAGAATATGTGGAATTAAAGCATTAAATCATATAAATACAGTATAGTAGTCACCTCACTCAATGGTGTTATAGGTGGCAATTGAAATGAATAACTGTGAAAAGGAAGTGAATATTACAGGAGAAATGAAATGCAAAGCACACAAGCACATAACATGTGAGCATGTGTGCAAACTCTCACTTCCTGAACTGACAAATATGTGAGTGTAAAATACACACTCACTGTCTATTTTGGTAAAAAAAAAAAAAAAAAAAAAAAAGAGGGCAGATAATTCAGAAGGCCAGACATATTAGAAATGAGGAATGAATTTTGATAATTAACAAATAACTGACACAGAAACAACCAAAAAACAACCAAGTTGCACATCATCCAAATATTCTTTTAAACAAATCTAGCTCTCCTTGAACCTGGAAGAAGTCTTTCATTTTCTGAACTTCCGGCCACTGGTGAACAGAGATCCAAGCTTGCTATGCATGCCACTGCAGTTACATTAACTGTCGTTATAAGCACTGTCATCATAATCACATATTAAAAATGTTCCACTTCCAGTGTATAAATAGGTCATATGTATAGTCTGTAAATGTATGTGTATATCAGTAAAAAAGACCATAGACATTATATACAATGGTCTACACATAGACATTCACTATATCCATGCAGAAACGTTGCAAGTGATGTTTCATTAAGAATTAAGAGTATAAATAATTAATTTTCCAAACAGCTTATCCTGAGGTGGGGGCCTGGATCCTATCCCAGAATGCAGGGCACAAGGTTGGGGACACTATGGATGGGGTTCCAATCCACTTCAGGGCACAGGCACACACTTCCACCCATGGAAATACCAGTTATCCTACGGTGTATGAGTACCAGAGGAAACTAACAAAACATGGCAAGATCATACAAACTCAAGAAGATTCCACGAAGAGTGGAAGTGGAGGTCAAACCCCCAACCCCTGGAAGTGTGAGACAGGAATTCTAACAACTGAGCCACGTCTTCCCACTTCAGGAACATGTGCATTTATATTATCTACTGTATAAATCTATCTATAGAGTTGCACATTTTTTCACAAACTATATAACTTCTCTACTTCAATATTATGGGCTATGTACCATAATAAATTATAACTCTTTACTGTTAGTGTTACTGTATAACACTGTAAAATATAAAAATAAAAGTGAAGCACAGGGAGCGTAAAAAAACTCACCCAAAGTGGCCAATATGCCAGATGCTCATTCAAGGCCAATGCAATGTATAATACAGTGAGTTTATGATAAATTCACATGCAAATCTGAAAAACATTAAAGAAGAGTGATTTTATGTTTCTAATAAAAATGAGACATTGCCCCTGTACATGTGTGTTGGAATGGGATTTTCTACACATGTGTGCAGCAATGCATTTTCCTGGCTATGTTTAGTAGGAAAAAGAGTCAGAAATCAAAGCTCATGTTCAGGTGCTCAGTCGATTAATTTGTTCCCTGGACCTCACGCGAGTGAACCAGCAAAACTGCAACAGCAGCAAATCAAAGTGAAAACAAAGCCAAAGCAAGCAGGGGCCTTGGTATTAATGGATTTTTCCTGGAGTGTTTATTTTCGACACGTGTGCTTGTTATACTTACAAACCCACTTTAAACACATTCTTATTGTACATCATCACCCTCATCATGCTTAAAGTCCAAAGTGGGATAGTAATGAAGGTACTGTCTACTTCTCTTATTTGCAATTACATCATACAGTGTATAATCGACAGAAGGCAGATGGTGGGTTTTTGATATGAAAACAAACTAAGGAAAGTAAGAAGAGAAGGAAGCTAACAGATTAAGACTCACATCTAATGTGGTCCAGGACAGGGTAAAAGTCTTTGGATGGCAGTTACTCTTCCTTGCACAGAATGGCAGTTTGAGTTCGAGTACAGACTGTGCATTATGGAGTGCTTCTGGAACTGTAAAATGATGAGAACTCTGGGAACTTGAGCTGAAGTTCTGGGTTGCTTGAGTAGGAGTTGTTGAAAAATGCAGAGAAGACAAGGAGGTTGTGGGTGTCAAAATTCTGGCAAATGAAGTGAAAGGGTGAAATAGCAATTTATACACTAGGAAGGAAGTAAATGTTCAGACATGGTGCATCTCCCAAACTTTAGTTAGTTTATAATTCCATGAAAAGGAAATGAGAAGAATAAAGGCGGCAGTTTCCAGGTAAAAATGATTAGTGTAACAGTCAGAGGGCTCACACAGGCTAGCCTGTGCAGGCAGGATAACAAAAATATGCATTTAACACTTATTCCCTCACCTTCTCTCTCACTCAGCTACTCACTATCGCACTACCTCACTATCTTCCCTTTCTTTCTCTTATACACCTTAGAGTCCTTCTTAGGTAGGGTCCCTGGTGAGGTAGTGAAGCAGGCAAAATTAAACAGGGGTGAAAAGTTTTAAGCCTTATCACTGTTTATTCTTAGATTTCAAACGTGCAGCGAGAGGGAGGCCATAGTGAAACCCAAATCCCTGCTGCGCACACTACCCTCAGGGTCTCACTCCTGCTTTCCCCCACCTGCCAATCACACGTCTGCCCAGGGCCAGAGCAGGCCTCTCCAAAGGGGAAGCTTTAGCAATCTAACGCCACCTCTTTTGTTCATACTTGTTTGTTCCTGTCTGATGCAAAATGTTGCATTTTAATATGATGTTTTTTTGCAATCAGTTTTGCCCTTAAAATACTTCAGCAGACTGTAATCTTGTCCTTGGTTGAAAAGCTTTTACCTAACTTTTGATTGGTTCTGGAGTGACCTATATGGAGCCTTTGAATTTGACTTCGAAAAACGCCCAAAAGGCACATGCAAATGTGCGTGCGTGCGTGTGTGTGTCTGTGTGTGTGTGTGTGATGTCCAGATTTACTCTTTAATATCATAAGTAAGTAGCCAGCCCTTTCTCAGCGTCTTTATTCTTCTTTTTTACCAGCAGTGCTTTTATAGCAAAATTACTATGACTATTTCCCTGCATAGTTCATTTTGGAAGCCATTTTCAGCCAGAACATATTTCTCTATTTGAAACCCTATTACTGTGAGGTCTCAAAAAAGTCTGTGACCCGAACAACCATCTATCTGTCTATTTGTCTATGCTATATAAAAATGCTTGTACAACAAAGTAGCATATTATGCATTTTACCATTTTTTAAATAAAAAAAAAACAACATAATGAAGGCTGTCAGGGTTTACCAGAAAAAAAAAAACATAACCAAGGACAACAATTAAAGTCTCAATCTGTGGCAGATTCTTAACAAACAATTTCCTTAGAAAACTGCGCATAAGATGTACCTAAGAATATTGATGTATATTTGAAGGAAAAGGGGTTTTACACCAATATTAATGTTTTTGTTTAGTTTATAACTGTTTATTGTCCTTTATAACCATTTAATTCCATTAGTTCCATCAGCATTTCCTTATACTTTCTTTATGCTTTTCACAATACTTAGTAAAAATCTATAAAGTCATACAAATTCGCCCACTTGTTTTCTAAATTTTAAATCTAGTATTGAATTTTTCAGTGCTCACATTAAATATGTTAAACAGGGTACACCTGTGTTAATTTTAAATCCACCTCTGTCCAATTGTATGCTTGCACAATAAATATCACTGCCTTTGGGAGGTTGTACAGCTAAAATGGCAAGCTGGATTAGTCCTGCTGTCACCAAGACCAATGACCTTCCCATGCAGTTTTGAGATGAAGTGGCTCAAAAAAAAAAAAAAGACGGAGAAGGTTACTACATCAGCACACCTTCTTAGGAGCACAGTGAAAACCATTACAACAAAATGGAGGAAAAATTGCACAAACAAGATCAAATAATATTGACCAAACTGAGTGCTCAGACAGGCAAGGCAATTTTTAAAAAGACCTCCAAGAGTGTGACTGTGACACTGAACATACTACAGAGCTCACTGGCTGAAACAGGAGACCCTGTGCAGACCTTAACAATACAATCAGCTATTTACAAATCTGGCCTCCATGGTGGCAGTGTGCAGCAGGCTTTGAAAAGTTAGGATGCTTCTGGAAAATTTTGTGGGCTGATGCGACTGAGTTTAACCCCAAAGCATTTGGTAGAATACAAATACAGCCTAATACCCAGGCAACACTAGTCCTATGATTAAGCATGATGGTGAGATTATCATGCAATAGGTTTGCTTTAACAGCATGAGGAAATGGAAGACTAGGCATAGGAAGCAAAGGATTGCCTGCAAAATCCGATCCCACTAAAGAGCTAATTTAGCACAAATCGCTAAAAACGTAATGCTGGCTATGATAGAAAGGTGGCAGGACACACAATCAGAAAGCCTAAGCTCACCCCTAACCATTGCTGAAAGCACCTATAAGAGGCATGTGAGCATCAGAACTGGACCATTGAACAGTGGAGGAAGATGGCCTGGTCTGGTGAAAAACATTTTCTTTAAATCATGTGGATGGCGGGTGCATATGCATGACTTACCTGGGAAAGGTATGCACTATGGGAAGAAGGCAAACCAGCAGAGGTTGTGTGATTCTCGGGGCAATGTACTATTGAGAAACTTTACTTGGTTCCTGGCATTCATATGCATGTTATTTTGACACTTACCACCTACCTAAATATTGGTGCAGACCAAGTACACCCCTTCATGGCAACGGTATTCCCTCATGGCAGTGGCCTCTTTTAGCAGGATAATGTGCACTGCAAGATTGCAAAAACTGTTGTGCAATGGTTTGAGTAACATGAAAAAGAGTTCAAGGTGTTGACTTGGCCTCCAAATTCCATAGATCTTAATCTGATTTAGCATCTGTGGGATGTGCTGCACAAACAAGTCCGATCCATGGAGGCCCTACCTCATAACTTATAGGACTTAAAGGATATGCTGCTAATGAGTTGGTGCCAGATACTACAGCACACCTTCAGATGTCTTGTGGAGTCCATGCCTTGACAGGTCAGAGAGCGGTTTTGGTGGCACAAGAGGGCCTTACACAGTATGAGGATGTTGGTTTTAATGTCATGGCTAATCCAAAGCATAGGGAAAACTACAAGGAAATGAAAGGTTGAAAGCAACAACCACAACAACAACAAGAACAACAACAACAAGAACAGGAAAGGTGTTTTGGAATAGCCAAGTCCAAGCTCAGGTTTACTGTAAATCCAATCAAACATCTGTGGCATGATCTGAAAATTACTGTCCACCAATATATTAAGCCAAAATCAGAACAGCCTAGAATCATAGATACATATACAAGACAAAGTAAATCTGTAGTTGCTGTGCATAAGTAGCAGAGGGTGGGAATGGAAGTCTTATCACTTAGCAATCATTAAATAGCACATTGCATTAATGTACAAAAGTAAATGACATTGTATGAATCAATTAATAGGACACAGTGAATTTGTGTCCTGGCTTATCCCTTTGCCCACATCTGACTATTGAGTGTCATTCCAAATAGGAAAGTTTACTGGTGTGTCATCAGCACTAGTCTTCACTCTCACAGAGCCTGACAGTCACTGCAAAAAAGGCACAGTTTGAATGCCAGAGCAGAGACGTATTTCTGCTTTCCCTCCACCCGGCCTTTACTTCATCGCAACCGAGCAACTAAAATAGCACTGTAGTGGAATCGACTGCGACCTCTTCACCATACAGTGTCTTGGTTATGGTGCAGATGCCTTTTCCCCCCTTCAAATGTTTGCTAATGCTTCCCTGAGGACGAGGGCCAAAGTGTGCGCAGAGTGCCCCCTTTCTCTCCCTCTCTTTCCATCTTTCCATGGCAGCCAAGGGGAAAGAAATAATTCAAACTTAATGCATATTGCAAACATATTGGTCAGTGCCTCAGCCGGCAAGTATTGACACATTAGTTTTGCAAAATGACCCAGGCTGCCTCACAACTGAGATAAACTTCATCTGAGCCTGCTATGCATGCCTTCGGAGCACAGCTTGCTATAAAGGAACTTTCAGCACAAAGAGAAACAGATGAGGAAAAAAAGAGGCTGAAGTGGGGGGAAAAGAAGAAAAAGAACTAGCATCCCTTTAGGTAACAGAATTTCTGCATTGTTTAATATTTAATCACTATGCCTTCCAACATTGTGATTTCTTTTTGCATATTCTATATATAAATATATAATTAATGTCTGAGAAGCACATAAAAGAAAAAAAAATTCTCAAAAGAGCTGAAAAAATCATTTGTTGTTCTGGAGAGCAAATTAATGCAGCTGATAAAAGGAGATGCCGAGGCGATGTTTTTTTCTGACTACTTGCCTACTCTCAGATCATAGATTCTTTTGTTTCAAAGGGCAGGTTGTTGGTCATTTTGCTATGTTTTGATGAAGTATTTTACTTTTCCCTTTAGGTGTACCTTCCTGTCTAAGCTGTCCCTGGGACTCTATTAGTTTTCCATTCAGTATCTCATCAACACAAGGCTGCTGAGCACTCTTCTGCTTGGCAGTCCCTACTCTTCCATCATTTTCTTTTTGTCTTTACACTACCACATCCACCTAAAAGCACAGACCAAACTGCTCTCTCATTGCAAAAAAAAAAAAAAAAAAGTAAAAAAAAAAATTGCTTGCAATTCCACACACACAAGGCTTATGCCAAATTCATTACCCGGGCCTTAGAGTTTCATTGTTGCTATGGTCAGTGTGACCTTACTGAGCATCTCAGTGGCACTGAATTCACCATGGCTAAAATTCTTTCCTTATTGTCTGCTGCTGTCCTGGTTCTGCTCTATCCCTGGCACCATTGTGCTCCACTCTGGTGGATAGAGGCCACTCTTGCTAATTGACCCTATAAAGTTTTAATCTCCCTCTGTCAACCTGCTTCTGTAATATTGGCACAGATTCCTGGCTCAAATTTTAATAGTTTTTTTTTTTTAAACAGCTTAATATTCCATTCAGCACTGGTCACTAATGACTCACTGTGTGTGAAGAGCACTGACCCCCCTAAGCAGTTCCTCATTCTCAATATGCTGGTCAGCCAATTATCTCCAGCATGCCCCCTGGCGTAGGCTGATGTCCCCTCCAACGCTGCTGCTCGCCTGTACTCCTTAGTTTTGAGAAAACCTGCACCTGACAAGAGTGTTGGCTCATTTATACAGCACTCATAAGGTATATACACACAACATGAGTCATTTGTGACTTTACCAATAATCACAATGTATGCTGCAGTTCCATTTCCAATTGCTAGTGCCGACTCTGTTGCTTTTCAGCTACAATTTCATATTGATCTTGTGTAAGTTCATGTATTGTGTCAGTTGTCTTCATGAGTTTTTAATTATGATTAGTTTGACTGGCTTGGTTGCCAGAGAAACACTTTTCCAGTCCTGTTGATCCTGAGTTAAGTTTCTGTTGAGGGATGCATGTGGCACATGGTTACTTTCACTGTGCTTGTTCTCAGCTCTGAAGGTGGTTCAGGCCATGGATGCATGTGAGTTGAAGGACTGGATCAGAGTGGACTTTCTCAACGTAAACCACAGCAGTGTATCTGTGTTGGCTCTGAGTGATGCTGTGGCGTTACACTATGATGTTGATGCCCAAGGGCATTGTGGGTATGCTGACTGTGGGTGGTATGGTGGCACTGATTCTTAACAGGACTCTGAAAGGCACTGATTTGTAAATAAAACTTTTCCTTTTAGATGTGGTGTATTAAGCATGGACATGTAAGTGGTTACCGTAGTCTAAGTGTCTAGGTTTAACTTAGAGAGAGACACGATGAGCATATCTTTCCAGCAACTTAAACTGGCTGTCCATTCCACTGCAGAAAATGCCCAGACAATCTGTTCTTTCCCTTTTTTTCATCCCTAACTTTGAAGCTTAGAGGAGGACGAGCTCATAGCAGGTAGCAGGGAATTTGTTCAGCTTTGACATCACAAATGCATTCCTTCCATGCTTTGAACGCAGCCTTATCGATATGAACACTAAGCTGTGACTGCTCTGAACTCCTGCTCTTTAGAACTGCACCCACACTGATGCTAACAGATGCAAATTTGACCAAGACTGCTGCCTGATAATACTGACATTTGGGGCCTGTAGGCATTGTGGATATGTGAAAGATGGATGTGAGAGCGCACACACATAGAGA
>JAOVVA010000041.1:18730165-18747847 GCA_028565275.1 Leiocassis micropogon | reverse complement strand
AATTTTGTGACATTATAGGGGAAGCTGAGCTTCCCTTGCAGTCTTAAAGAAATCGCCACTGATATATATATATATAACGATCAATGCTTGTCTGGTGTATACTTCCGCATCAACTAGCATGTGAACTATGACTATATTATAATTTGGAGAACAGATTTTTAACCCTACTGACTATACAACATGCATTAAAGGACGTGTGGAGAAGCTAAAGTGGTCTGTAATCTTCAGTGTGGGCAGTAGGAGAACCCAGTGCTTTTGCCTAGGGCTTTAGCCTGTACCAAGGCAGCTAGACATGGCTGCATAGGGCTAATTGTGTCTGGGATTAAAGCGTTCACTAAAGAAGATTAAATTCAAGGCGAAATAATAAAAAAAAAGACATAGAACATCAGTTAAAAAGAAACCTAAATTAATAAAGGGGTAGGTAAAGAAAGATATCTCAAGACTGCTGGAGAGGGACAAGTTGTTAAATTTATCTCTTGAATATGATGGCCTTGAAGGGCAAGTCAACTTTTCAAAAATGAGGTGACTTTAATTAACTACTGCCTATTTAAAAAGCAGCATAACAACAAGAAAAAAAAGGACTGACCTCAAATCAAATGAAACAAGAACTACTTGAAATAAAATAAGCAGCAACCACCCAACCAGTACAATAAAAAACTAATTTCAAAATGAACTTGATGAAAAAGCTAAACAGTCAACATAAAAAAATAAAAAATAAATAAAAAAAGAAGATTGCATGATTTGTTGGAGAAAAAAAAAGCCACAGATGATTGAAGCTAGTTTAACAACTTTAGGAAGATTTACAGCAAATGATTTACAGAGAAACAACTACAGTTACTTCTCCAAGCCTTTGATAGGAGCCTTCAAATGAATTACTACATTGTGGTTATTCAAGACCTAAGAAGTAAGAGTTAAGGAATTAAGGGCATTTAATGCTTCAGTAATGCCAGATTTATAATGTGTGATCTCACAAAATTGTATTATAAATTATTTTACTGTTACCAAGATGAACACGATGACAAGGCCAGCATTTATAAGTGGTTAAGCTTTAAATTATTTTCTGTTTAGGTATGCAAATACACATACTGCATACACATTTACATTAGGTACTGACCCCGTTTAAGATAAAATGAGTTTTCTCATTCTACATCTACAGTAGGAGTTACATTCACTTTTTTGTTCTTCTACTGTGTGATATGTCTACTCAGATGTAATTTACCTTAATAGGGCTTGACATTCAGCTAACCTTGCCAGTGTACAGTGCACATGGGAATTAAGCATGCAATGTAGTATCAATAATATGCTGGTTGGGTTTTAATAAAAACAATCAAGCAAACTCGCGCTTTGTGATTTTGCAGTGAGTCAAATGGAAAGTAGTTGGAAATTATTTAAATTAGATTAAAGGAAAAAAATGTGTTGAGTGTTATTGTGAACAAACTGTCGAAGATCATGCTAAACCTTATAAGCATTACAGAAACTTTAGATTACAGCATCAGCATCCTTCTCCTCCATCAGTTTTTGTTTTATTTTGGTAGCTGACTATATGATAGCTTCCTGACATACAGTAGCACATGAATGCACAATATGAAGTCCATTTCTGCATCAACCAACTGTGTGTCGGTCAGTTGTCCCCTGAGACATATAACATTACAGTAATAGGGACAGAACCAGACAAAGCAAATGCAACAGCTTTACACACACGGCATGTGAATTATCTGATACACACACACGCACACACACACACGCACACACACACACACACACACACACACACTGCATGCTGTGTCATGTCTCTTGTACACAAATACTGTAGCCTATATAATTGTTTTTAAGTATGTAACATGGTGTTCAAACAACATCCAAATCTCATAATGTTGTATTTCACAGAATGTATCGTAGACATTTAGCGACACATAGCTGTCATGCTGCTGGAATGACTGTCAGTAACAGAGTGTAAATGTTCTTTCATTGACTTAAACACTCTCTAAAAAACATATGAACACATTCAAACCACTCATGGCAGCCATTGCGTAGCACAGAAAGTAGTTTTGCTTCACCGTGACATTAATATCAAGCATTAATGACATTAATGACAAGCATAAAAATCAAATGGCTATGTGCCGTGCCTTGTTCAAAAACTGGAAGAATACTCTCCGAATTTGAAAATTCATATTTTTCTATACGCAAATGGAATGATTTCTTAGTAGGTGTTTGTATAACTAGAGTACAATAAACAAAAATCTATTAGATTATACACAAAAAGTTAAAATGTCAGCCAGTTATATTATTTTGATGAGGAGAATGAGTGGTCAGCGCACAGAGAAACCCCAACTTCAAACCCAGAGACAAAATTCCAGATTCAGCAGATTCAAAAGTTTAATGAACATGAGATGGTGAGGACACCATGATCTCACTCAGTCCAATACTGTAATACAGTTTCATGTGTTATGTGCTGCAATTTATAATCTGATTTTTAAGCCAAAATAATTGTATTTATTTTAATTATTATATTTATTAATTGATAAAGAAAGAAAGATAGAAATGAAAAGAAAAAAGAGTGAGCAAGAGAAAGAGTTATCCCTTGTGTAACAGACAGACATTTGCCCAGTTTCACCAGGTTGACATGTACCCATTTCATTAAATCCTAATTAAAATGTACACCCCAGTCCCTTTGAATATGGTAACTGTTACAAAAGCAGATGTGAAATAATACTATCCATGTACAAAAACGATGAAGGGATTGTTATCTATGCTAGAAATACCCAATTAGAACATTTTACAAAATTAATGAAATCTAATGAATAATAAATTGAGGCAAAAAGAATTCTAAATGAGTAAAAAGTGCTGCAACAATAAAACAGCACTAAAAGAACATGCAATCCTCAACAAGCTTGAAGAAATGGGGTCAGGTTCAAGTCATGCTAAACCAAAATAAAGGTTTCTGTACTGTTCCACTTTGAAGATAATTGAAGCGACAGCACTTGAAAGGACTCCTGATCCTGCATAAGCCAATTGTTGTTATTTTTTATTTTTTATTTTGCCAAACATCAGTGGGGTTTATTTGTGAGGAAATGCTATTTTCACCAAAAGTAAAAAATAAAATAAAAATCACATCAAATACATACTTTCATTTAATCAAGTTCTTTGGTAATTAAAAATCTTCAATTTAACTATTAAAAATTAATGTTCTGAAGAAACATGGCAGGTACCTCAAACCACAAGACACTAGAACAATTGGTCGTGCTGAACTAAAACTGTAAAGCAAACTTTATATTAAAAATATAATTCTGAAATGACACTATATGAAAAACATTTGTGTGCACCTTGCCATTATTCCAATAAATAATTGTTGCATGGCAAACATGCCATTTGAAAATTGGTTCCCATTTTACAGCTATACCAGCCTCCTCAAATCAATAGGTAAATATCAGGCGGCAGGGTTGTGAAGTGGTTATTACTGTCGCCTTGCACCTCCAGGGTCTGGGTTCGATTCCCGGCCAGGCTTGATTCCCGCCTCTGTGTGCATGGAGTTTGCATGTTCTCCCCGTGCTTGGTGGGTTTCCTCCGGGTACTCTGGTTTCCTCCCACAGTCCAAAGACATGCAGGTTAGGCTAATTGGTGTTCCCAAAAAAATTGCCCGTAGTGTGTGAATGGGAGTGTATGTGTGTGTGCCCTGTGATGGATTGGTACCCTGTCCAGGGTGTACCTTGTGCCCTAAGTCTCCTGGGATAGGCTCCAGGTCCCCGTGACCCTGAATACAGGATAAAGCGGTATAGAAGACGAGTGAGTGAGAGGTAAATATCATTTCTACTACAGTACTGGTCAGATCAGAAGGCATGGACAAATTTTTAATAGCAGTTCCTGGTTCAGATGTTCTACATGAGCAATAGTCTTACATTAATGCACTTGTAAAGGGTTTTTCATTTTTATAGTAACATAGATTCATAAGGATTTATAGGACAGACACCATTCATAACCTAAGATTAATATTAAACATTTCAATAAGTTTTACATTTTAAATAAGTATTAAAAAAGTACAGTCCCCTCTGCTGTTTTTCAGAATTTCGAAGTTTACTGAAACATTGTCTACCAATTTACAGAGTAATGCATGCAATTTAGAAGAACTTTATCATGCAACAAGACTATGACTCATAGTCTCATTGGAATACACTTCCAACACAACAGAGTACATCAATGAAGAAAAATTGAAGGTATTAGACTGGTCAAATCAGCCCTCAATCCAGTTGAACATACATGTAACATCCTGGAAATTAGACTAAAGGAAGAAAACGAGAAGCTGAAATTCTCTTCAATCTTCTTATATTCATCTTTTAAACTCAAGTCCAAATGTCTTCAGTGTATAAAAAAAGGAATTAGCCTTGCTATTCTAGTTTTTGAAAGACTGTAATGTTTTTGATATGCTGGAATGCTCGGATATGGGACATTTATTATCATTCATGGAAGGATACTCTGGTGGCCGTATGATGTAAGATTCTGTAAGTTTTCTAGTTTAGAACAGAGGCCTTTCTGTTTTCTTGGTAACAAGATTTTTACCCATTTTTGCTTGTTTTATGATCTTCAAGAGGGAACATCTGTTTATAGCTGCTATAATGTAAGTAATAACAGAAAACTAACGTGTCTCATAGAAACTATTAAATTTAACTATAAATGATTATAAAGAGCAAAGTGATGTTCATGAATAAATTCAAATCACACCATACCAGCATGGATTATTGTGCTATAACAGCATGATCCAACGCTTGGTTTTCCGCTCATCCCACAGTGATTTGCCAATGGTTACACTGTTTTATTTTTTAATTACACTGTACACAACATTACACTTTTTAAACCTCTTTATATTTGCATTTAATGTTATGGAGCATTTATCTTATGTTATTTCTTTCATTAAAAACACTACAAAAGGTACTAGGATATTTGAAGAAGACATACATTTTGCACTTTTAAAAGTGTGTTTGCAATATTGCTTTTAAAGTATAGTTAAGCACAGACACATCGGCCACTGCTATAATAACATTATCACTAAGCACTCACTCTGTCATGCCTGAGTTATTGCCTTCAGTGCTTTCCTGGGGAACACACACTTTTATTAGGACCAATAAACAAAGCCTTTTGAGGATTGGCCAAAAGAAGGCTGGTGCTCTTATTGAAGGGTAGTGAATGACCTATTGGCATGTTGTGGTGGAGGTAGTAAAGGATGCTTTGCTCATTCCCAGGGTTGAAGGTCACTGACCAAAGCAAACAAATGACATGCTAATCAAGGGTTAGTTATTCTTTAGAATGGAGAGTCCATTGAGGAATAGTTTTACAGGAGCCCTGTGGAGCCGTGTTTGTTAAAACCATACTTAATTCAGTGCCAGCTCATCTAACACAATAGCTCACGAGTCGTTTAACTGTTGCACACAGTCATTTATGGACACCAAGGGCAATGATTGAAGGGTGGATGCCTTTAAAATCTGAGACTTCAGGGAGAAGTGCAAAGCATCGTTCTGTATGTAGTGCAATGTGTTTTTCAGAAGAATGTTTGCTTGAGTCGTTTCTACTCCTGAAGTATCTTGGCTGCTCAGAAGTATTTTGTACAGGCACAGGGTCATTAATGGAATGTAATAGATCAGGAATGACTGGTGGATAATATTGTGACTGTAGCTGATAAACAATGGCTTGTCCAGATGCCTGACATGCTTCAGAAAACCTTCAGCATCAGGAACTCCAGACATTGTTTTAAAAGATGAGGTCACAAAATGCATTCCTAAATTAACAACTATTTATGCTTACACGCATACACACACATGCCCCATTTGCCAAATTTTTGAAGATGCTCTTGATTGCTCCTCATAACACCACTGTCACACAAGTTGCCTTTTGCTAAACAAAATGATGAGGGGTTATCATGAAGCACACTAAAATCTTGATTCCTTAATATATTTTTTCTCTGGGTAATATACAGTTAAAACAGTGATAACATTTTAATTACACCACAGTGCATGTTACTTTACTCATACTGTCTAGACAACCTTAATCAACCGTGAGAGCAAAAACAAGGAAAAACAAAACAAAAAAATATTGAAATTGGGCAACAGTGCCTGCCACTTATTCTGATCAGATCATTGTGTGTGGGTATGTGTAATAATAGGGTTAAACGTAGACAACTGCAAACAGGAGGAAGTCGTCCTTACAACAGGCATCCGCTGGCTCACAGCTTGTTACCAAAAGGGCTTTAATAATTAATGCACTTCCCTTCCCTGTTCAACACTCTCTGTCTTTGATATAAGGTTACTGTGCTTGGGGTCTTCCTAAAGGAGCAGTTGAACCTTTTTCAAGTACTTCTCCTTTTTCTCTAGTATCCAAACATACGCTTTAGCCTGTGCATATTCAACAGTAACAGCAATCATGTGAAAAAGAACAAAACAAAAAATTGTTTGTTGACATCAGCTCATATTTTCATTTGAAGTCTGGCCCTGCTTAGCCACTTATTCTTGACTATGTAATTCTTGGCTGGTGAGAGGTCAGAGGTGTGTAATACAAGGCCATTGTTAGTTCTTTATAATGTGTACATGTTGTGCACTGTGGTCATCAGTAGGACGCCTATGGAGTGCATACTGAAAGGAATGCAACCATAAATACATAATTACATTCGGAGCTGCATCTTTTTTCCCCTTGCTAAATGTTCACCAGGGTCAAGAGTGCTGTCGGTTCTGTATGGTTATTTTTATGTCATTCGTTTTGTTATGCTACACCAGGAATGATTTTAATTTCAAGGCCATGTACTCCGTATCTGTGCTCAGGTATTCCGTTTGTGGTCCATGTCTATATTTTGTTTCCCTTTGCTGCAGCAGGGTGGAATGATGAGTTTTATACCCACATGAGAATATAGGTGTTGTTCCCTGTGCTGAGTCATATGCAGGCCCATGCATGGGGCTTTGTCAGTCATCGTGGGCCTCAGATGTGGCCAGGCATGGGAGCATTAGCCCCCTACTGCGCCTCCTCTCTGCACCCCCTCCTTCCCACACTACTCCCCCCGGAGTGTGGCCATGCTCTTACCTGTCCCCCTAATCTGGGATTTTCTCAAGATAATGCTGTGATTTCAGATCAGACACAGGATTCCCAGAAGAAAAAGCCTAGTGTAGCCTTTTTCTCTTCTTTGCCTGAATGTCACTCTAATCTGGTGTGATATACTGGGGATTTTCGGGTGTGTGCAGTGCATGAACAGAATTTTTACAATATCAGTTAATGGTGTAGGAAATGTTGAATTCCAACTGTCCTGAAAAAATGCCAAAATGTTATCAAAGAATGGAAATAAGTTTATTTGATGGGAAGCTGAACCACAGCCGGACCAACCGCCATGAAATAAACAGATAAACAACCAATTCTGCACACCATGAGTTTAGGATATTTTCATTTGTACTGGATACTACTTATCTTCTTTTTTATCTTATTTATTTTAAGTTTCATCAAATACTTATTCTATGATGCTACAACAAAATAATTTTATGTGCTATCTGTATTTAGCTGTCTCTGTTTTGTTTATGTAACACAATGTGGCATGCACTCTTTGTGTAAATGCACAAGATCTGCTGTAGGTACAGTATGTGTATGTGTGTGCAGTCACATGTATGCGGGTCCTCTGATACTAAAGCTGATTATATGTCTTTATAAATGAAACATTTTCTTTCATGCTTATCCTTTTACCACAAAACACACTACAAACCCGCAGCCTTAAATTTTTTAAATAAACAGATCGATTGCAGCCTGGCACTTCCCATTGAAATGGTCCTAAATTCAGCCAGAAGGTCTCACTACAATTTTTAGGCCTTAGTACGCTACAGTTTTTGGTAGGTTGATTGTTCTCATTATTTGTATGTATTAAAGAGAATGGTAATTGTTTAAATCAAAGGAGGAATGTTAAAAATATTTTTTTAAGGAATGTTAAAAATCTCAAGCAATTCCATATAAATAGACAAGAACTTTTAGACTGACCACAAAGGCGCTATATATTATAATGAAAAAAAAAAAAACTACACACACACACACACACACGCACACTCACGCACACACACACACACACACACACACACACACATGGAAAGGTTATTTTATAATACAAGACATGAATAAGCCAGGACCATGCTCTTCATACCTGAAGAAACTAATAATGCAAAACGATTCCTGTGCGACTTGACAATGTGGTCTCCTGGTATTCTGGCCTGAGTGTTTACTTTCATTTGATACTAACTGCAAATTACATGCTGATGCTGCACACTTGTGACGTCCTGCCATGGTTTGGGTTTTTCATCTGTGATTAGTGGGCAACATATAGACCTACATAATCTTAGTCCATTTAAATTTATTTTTTGCGACAATGGTTAATTGTAAAAAAACAAAAAAAACAAAAACTTTTCACACCTTTCCCTCCAATCTAAAAAAATATATAACTTAACTTGTATTTACATAGAAAAATACAATAAAATATACTTTTGTACTGATGAATTTGCATTAAAGAAAGGAATTACTGTAATCTATGGCCTTTTAATTAAGTGTTTAGTATTGGTTTGGATTTTATTTATAATATACATAAAAATATACACCTGTGTATTTATCTGTATGTCTATAAAATTAAATTTCATTAAAAAACATCCCAGATCCTTGGTGGGTTTAAAAAAGTCAACTTATTTAGTCCTTATGGTTTTAATATGTACCAAGAATAAATGATAACAATTTACTAATAGTCAAGAAAAATCTTTTGATTTACACATTCATAAAGTCTGTACCTTCAAGTATTACAGCTGGAAATATTAACTGCTGCTTTCTCTACATTTAAATCCAACTGCTGATAGTTAGGCAGTACTGCCTGTTGATACTAACATTTTACATTTAATTGATGAATTTAAATGTAATTGTAGACAACTTTTGCATTAAATGTTGTCACAATAAAATAGTAATAAATAATCTTTTGTTGAGAAAAAAAAAAAAAGGAAATTAATATCATTACCCCGACTGCTCTGTGCATGGTGGAGACAGATTGCACCCAACCAATTAGTACATCTTTTGTTTGGCCTGAGTTAAATGCACAGTCTTCCAAAGAAAGCCAATGTCTTTTGATTTCTTTGAGTACTACCGATGATTGCTCTGGAAAGCTCTGTGCACAAAGACAGATTTGGTGACATTGCACCAGGCTCTTCCCAGATGGCTCGGAGGCACTCTGACCTTGTTAGCACCTGCTCTGAAGGCCTTTTGTGTGGGCATGGCCGCGGGCACCGAGACGGGCATGCACCGAGCCTCCGCTCCACCCAGTCTCCATCAGCCTTAATGAAGCAGCATTCTGCTGTCATTATTGCTGCCTCCTCACCCTCTCAGAGTCCGTCTGGACAGCCCCCAAAACAGCCAAACAGCAGAGACATGAATTAAAATGAATCAACCATCACAGGGCCCCTGAAATGTCATTATAATTAGATATGTAAATCTCCTTATCATCCCCCAGTGCCATGTATTAGAATGGCTGCTATAAGCCCTAAGGTTGCACTAAAAATATACAATTAATAAATGAATGGGTTTTGATGAACTTTGATTATTTTGGGCTGTCTTCCAAGTTTACCTTATCGGGAAATGTCACCTTGATCCAACCCTCAGTGGTCTGTTAAATGGTGTCAACCCAACCGCCCCCATCTTCTTTATTTCTGTTTTAAAGAGCTCTCTGCATCACCGGTCTGCGTGTGAGATGGTGGGACGGCTGTGTTTACACCAGATTAAGCTTCTCTCCATGACGCATACTCGTTTTCCTCAGAAAAAGCAATAAATCATTAAGGTTTTATTAAAAACAAATCAAGGCATACTGCATGTGATGAAATTGCTGCATTTAAAGTATTACCCCTAGATTGCATACACAATTTTACTCCTTGTGGACCTTCCACTTTCTCTCTTTCCCACAGATACATTTACTGTACACATGAAGTTGATGTATATATTGTATACAAGCAGTAAACATGTAAGAAAATACATATGGCCTGTACACAAAAAGACATGCCCCTTTAAGACTGTCATCCAGAAATGAAGGAAAAAAGAAGCAAATGAAAGCCCTGAGTGCTGGAGCTAATGTGCAAACTTGTTTCTGTCCTCTACGGCTCCATCATTTATTCAGGAGGTAGGAGCACAAGACGGCCGACTCGCATTTGCTTGATACTCAATTATACATTAGTGTACATCACTTGGCAATCTGTTCATATCAATTTAATTGGATTTTAATATTGCCTCTGATCTTGTTGTCCAATTAACAGTACTGGCTGGCAATAAAACAGAACCACACACTATGTGACACCTTTGATCCCTGCCATATGGAGCTCCTCCATTGATTACCACATTTTCAGAAATTTCACTCTTTCAGTATGGCCCGTGATGAATGGGAGGAAAAGCGCATCCCCGATGTGATAAAAATTTCACTTCCACTTGCAACTTCATTTATTTTGTTGACATTCTGCACTGATTAAAAACAATAAAAAAGGAGCTCCATGCCCTGAATATGGTATGCAAATAGAACCCTGGGCAGGCATCTTGTGATGCCAGGGGACTGTTGCAGTCACTGGCTTGGCTTCGCCTCAAGAAGTCCCTTAAAGTGACAGCACCTTTTTTTTTCACTCATCCATCCTTCCTTTTATTCCTTCTCTCATTTTTTCCTCTCTTTTTTTTGCTCAGGAGGATGCTATGCTTGTAATGGTTGTCAAAACATGGCAATGCTGAGGAGTAGAAGAAAAGAGCATTGCAGATCATTTTCCAGTTTTTTACAGGGGGCAAAAAATGGTGCAGATTCATTTTTCACAGTGGCTTACACGATTTCAGAACTACGTCACACAAAAGATTAAGAAGAAAGAAAATGAGTGAAAATGGATCCTGTTTATGTGCAACTGAAAATGGCAACTGTTTATACCATTCTCATGGTATAGAGAGACAGATGCTATTAAGCGGCAACAGTTGTGGCACATTTCACACCACAATTTACCACATCGCACATGGTAGGGGTGAGCGTATGTAGTGAACATGTACAAAAAAAAAAAAGAAAAACACAGCAAAGTAGCTGCAAAAATGATGTTCATGTTTAGAAAACCCTGGAGTCAGTCAGCACATTTACACGCACAGTTAAGTCGAACTACGCATGTAGTGCGACTAGACTGTTTAATTGGACTATACAAGCATGGCAGAGGAATTGATTAGTTAGCCAAAGTATATCCAACTCTGCTACAATAGGTGGCGATATGCCCCTTTTCAGCTTTTTAGTAATGGATCTCTGCCTGGTTGACCTATTATGTCAAACACCTAATACTCAACAAACAATTAAGCTAGCAGTATGTTAGAGTAGCAAGTTAAGTTGCACACTCTCATTCACTCATCGTCTATACCGCTTTATCCTGTATTCAGGAGGGGGCCTGGAGCCTATCTCAGGAGGCTTAGGGCACGAGGCGGGGTACACCCTGGACAGGGTACCAATCCATCGCAGGGCACACATATACACTCACTCACACACTATGGGCAATTTAGGAACACCAATTAGCCTAATCAACCCACCAAGCACGGGGAGAACATGCAAACTCCATGCACCCAGAGACGGGAATCGAACCTGGCCGGGAATCGAACCCGGACCCTGTAGGTGCAAGGCGACAGTGCTAACCACTACACCACCGTGCTGCCATTAATTTGTACAAACATGGACAAATTTACAGCCCTGTACATTTTTTTATGTGCTGTATGCTTTACTTTTTGTACAAATGAATTGCATGCTATGCCTTGTGGTTATGCTGCTATCTAATAACTGTTGCTAACTGCTGTATTGTGAGCGGTTTCTTTCCTCTGTTCTGCATTGTGCTCAACTTCCAGGTCAAAGCCCGATGCAGGAACTTTGGGTCATGTGCAAGGCACCTACTGTAGGTCAAATTCTGTGTCCGACTGAGATGAAAAGTGTGGGAGAAGCACGACTCCCAGACTCATTATCTGGATGTGCTAGTCCGTTTTTACGATTTAATCCAATTTCAGTCAGATTAACATATTTTTTTCAAGTCCACTTTCAGTAGGTCGAACACAATTTATATAGTAAGACTAACACAACGTGATGGAAATGAACTGACTGAGGGCTGGAATCTCCACCATCAGTGCTCTCTTCTGCTTGCCACATGGACAAGGTATTCAGAATTTGCTTTTTGTTAGAATCTGTACAAATCTCTAGGTTTGCAAAATGCAAATGCATGACTAAAACCAGATAAAAATTTATTCTTGTGCTCATTTACATATACTTCAATCTTTAATCACACATTGCATAAAAGATGATGATGATAAGTTAATGAGTAAATCATTTGGCTGTATACAAGCATGCAACGTTAAAACAGCAAACGTATGAGTGGTGAAAAAGTTTAACTTGTTCTGAGCTCCTCCTGCTTTACACTTTATACATGACATCCCAGTGTGAAAAAGCACACTCACAACAAGGCACACTCACAAAGAAAAAGCACACTCACCACAAGAATTGACTGTGCAATCTCTCTCTCTCTCTCTCTCTCTCTCTCTCTCTCTCGACATAAGTCTAAAAAGCACTGCTGAATACTGGCCTATCATTACAATAATTAATTGTTCAGTGAAGTGGCATTTTCACAGGGAAGTGCTCTAGCGGATGTGTACTACAAGCATTAGCAGCAGCCAAGTCATTTGTGACAGAGACACTGCAGCTTAGTATATTCCACTGGTGCAATTAAAAAGGAAATGAAAAGCAAAACAAACAAACAAACCAACATTAAAAGAAACATTAATCAATAACGAAAAACCCACTGCGAAGCTTTCTATAACAGATTGGAACATGAAATACAATAATACAAAATAGAACATAATAACACACTAAGATAATGAATTAATAAATTGGGCTTAACAATATGTAACTAACAAATGGCAGTGTTCTAATTCTGTCCTTGTCTGGCGCATATCTATTGCTCATCTGGTATATGATTTCTTGACCATTAGCAGTTTTCTGCTTCATAGCCGTTCCTGGGGCATGTGTGTGTGTGTGTGTGTGTGTGTGTGTGTGTGTGTATGAGAGAGAGAGAGAGAGAGAGAGAGAGAAGGGGGCCATGGTAGGACATCTGCGGCTGCCAGATAATTCAGTTAATTTCTATTCCCTTGAACCTGGAGGTGTTAATTTGGAAGCGAGGCAGCCGAGTCTAAAGAATGCCAATACGTCATTTGAATGATTAATGCAGATGTGGGAATTGGGCCCCTTTGTTTACTCTTTCATTTTGACATGGCACAGCAAGGAGGAGGCACCATGCATGACGCCAAAAGTTAAGGGCAACTTCGGCAGTGTGCATATGAATGTCTGTAAGACTTTCAGTGACAGTCTGTGAGAATGGCTGTGCACTCCAGGAAATATAAAGAAGCTGACAGAGGGACATTTATTTTTCTTTCTTTTGATTTTAATCTATGTCATTTTTAACCGCAGATATTCAGTTTAAGTTAAAGTAAGAAATAGACTCGGGCATAGACATAACAATATCTATTGCTAATGATGCATAATTGTCTTTAATGGTCTGTAAATGAACTATTACAAGACTATGTGTGCATATTTGTATGTCAATGGTTCTCAATGGTGGGGTCTGTGGAACGAAGCCAGGGGGTCCATAATTATTTTTTTGTTTTTTAATAAGTTTTATGAAATCATAAAGCACCATAATCAACATGATTCTACTTATCATTGAGTTCCTAAAGTTATTATTGCTATTTGACTGGTCATTTAAAGTGAATAGGTTTAAAGAAAATAGCTTAAAATCAATAAGGTCTTTAAATAATGTTAACTTGAACAAATGTCTAAAGGTGTAACTTGTTAGAAATAGTTTGAGAAAAAAGGTTTTAGCTACAGTACGTGTGACAAAGATGACTGTGTTGCTATGATAGAAGAGGTGAAGATTGACAGCCAAATAATCCCATACATATACCTGTACACTTTACTACACATTCTGGATACACAAATAACCATAATAATGAACAGGAAATCTATTGAATCCATTGAAAAACATATTCACCTAATAGATATTAAATACATATTAAAATCTTTAACTTTATGTATTTGTTGCAGAAGGGACAACATGCAGTGGCTAAAAAAAATATTTTGGTAAGAACATTTTGACAGTAAAATGAGTTATCTCCATTTGGTCAGTTTTACAAGAATAATTTGTGCATTGTTTTTTTGAGTCACAAAGGTGTTCAAAAGGAAAAATGTCAGAGATTTATGTCAAAGTTGTTTTGGTTATATCACTGTGAATTTTGAATTATCACTCTCCTTACTTTTCATTGGTTAATATGACTTTTGTATAACTATTGAAGTGCATCATAGCTCCCAAATACAGAAAAAACAGTGCTAATGATAGTTTAAAACATGTAAAAGAATTTTTATTAAATAATTACAACCAAAATGTTTTGTTATAGTCAACCATTTGTTCCTGTCGACAAAAAATTGGCTAAATGAGTGACAATTATCATTACCTTTATCTCATCTTGTTGTTAAACTGTTTATATGTACCTATGGCACTATGACTGGAATTAGTGGACTTTTTCTGTTGCCTTGTTTCCTTATTTCAAGGACTTATAGTAAAGTCATCAACTCCTGATGATGACCTCATGTGTGTAACCTGCTATGTCATGATCGTACTCAAACCATTCTTGCCAACCTTACTGACCCAGGTAACCCTGCTGCTTCTCCACTCAGCCCTTACAACTGTACTGTAATTACATGTACAATTCACATAACACTACACCTTATATTAAATAACATTACATAACACTTTGTCAGGCAGTAACAGGCAACTATCATGAGCTGTGCACATAATGATTTTTATTTAACAATTTAATACTGTACATTGAGGATTTAGTTTTTGACAAAAAGAAGTTTTAATACTGCAATATTTAGTCTATAAATGAAAAAAAAAAAAAGGAAGTAGCCTACTCAGTATCATTGCTTTATGAGATTAAAGGCATATTGTGATTTGATTGGCATTAATAAAAGATGACACTTCCGGTCAATAGGCTAACTTGTCTTTATCCAGCAGAGCCCCTTTATGGTGCACACAAACAGCTGGCCAGTGACCCACCAGCTGTTTGCCACCTCCACATATTGCTCGACGGCTCTCCTCTCACTGGACACATGGCTGGCCTGGGAACATTCAAGAGCAGTTTACTGATTTGCTGCAGTATATTTATCAAAAATGCTGGGTTTGGTCATGGTGTAACAACTTTCACTCCAGTCCCCAAAACATTCACTGCATGCTGTTTGATACTGCCCAATGTGACCAGTATGAAAAGGCTGCCTGAATTCTAAAGTGAATTCTAGTTTATATATGGCTTACAGTGTTTCCCATGGCAAGTTTCCCACTTTGCTTTGGATCAAATTTCGTGAGATCACACACTCACTCATTTGCTATACAGTACGTTTATCTTGTACAGCGTCATGGGAGGCCTGGACCCTATCCCAGGGAACTTGGGGCACTAAGTAGGGTACATCCTTGTGCCAATCCAACACAAGGTACAAGCATGCACACACTCACACACTGTGGGCAATTTGGAAAACCAAGTAGCCTAATCTGCATGTCTGTGGACTGATGGAGGAAACCACAGCACCTGGAGGAAACCCACTGCAATCTCCACAAACACAGACCTATTTTGTATCTAGTTTCAAGTTGTCTCCAACCATAAGAATGTTTTCCATATACATTTCTTTAATTCTATGCTAATATCCCTAATATCCTTTTGATTTTGTAAAGCTTCTTTTACGTCAATGACCCTTGTTAAAAACGCAATATAAATAAACTGAATTAAGTTGAATTGAATAGTTTACATGGTAAACAATGACTGTTGTCTTGTGCTATGAAAGATAAATGAATTAATCAATCCACTAGTTCAGAAATACAAAAAATCTGAAAGTAGTTGTCATAAAAATACACTTGAAACTGACTAGCTAAGTTTTTAATATTAATTATAATTAATTCTCAGATATTATTTACATTTTATGATAGCAGTCCTGTTATGCCATGAATACTAGCCTAAATAGTTCATGCTAATACATCTTAACCCTTCATCATAAATATCTATACTGTACACTGGTGTGCTGAAAATAGTTACAACATCTGCTGATTCACTTTATAACATTTTCTGATAAGAAATAAATTGCAGGTAACAAATAAAAAGGGAGAAAGAAATGAATTCACTAAAAATTGTTTTTTATACTGGGAAGGAAACAGGGCATAGATGTAGGACATAGATGTCTTCTTAGCGGTTCTCTGCAGGCCACTGGCAGGCTGTTAGAGGGTACAGAGTGCCAGGATGATTTCTCTGGACTAGAGCTCTTGGCTGTTCTGTCCCTGCAGGCCATGCTCTGGAACTTTTTGAGATGAACTTGTCTTCATATAACACAATGGTATCAGCAGGCTCTGCTACCTATAGAAAGGCCAGGTGTCCTCATTCCACACCTACCTTTCTTGCCTGATGGAGTGGATCAGGCACTGGCAGGTTTCCTGCTCTCTCTCTCTTCCCATCATTCTGGTCTTTCTCTCTCTCTTACCCTGTTCCTATCCCTTTTTCAGCCCCATCACTTATTCATGGAACACGTTCAGCTGCCTCTACTGATGGCAGGAAATGACATGTGGACACAGAAGTGGCAGTGGGTGGTTTCAACTCATCAGCTTGGCACAGAACAGTCAGCCTGGGCATCAGCACCAGCTCTTTGCCAGCTGAGGTGCTCAGGGTTAATTAACACAGGATGGTGTGATCAGAATGCTCTGCTTCATCTTGAATATATCTAAGTCAAGATTTGGGACGTTTACGAAACATAAATTATCTGACTAAAATAATTGTTTTTTTTTTTTATCAGTAAAGCACAAAGAACAAGTCGACTTCTGTAGAAGCACAATGAAGGATGTCATGATATCAGGGTAGTAAAATATTTCAGTCTTTTCATATCTTTTATACTTTCAGGTAGCATATTTTTATGATTTATTTTTTCTTTCATTTATATTTTAAGTGATTACTGTAGTTGTTATTATTTCAATTTAATTAGTATTAATATTCTTTCTAATACTAATATGACTATTCTAATTACATTCTGCATATCTCATAATTTTTATCAAATAAATTCAACCACAAATCGTAAACTTGAGCCACAATAAAGAAACAGCGCTCTGATCTAAGCTCATTAGCTGATCTTTAGTAAATTTGTCCAAACATAATTAAACTATTTTAATAGTGTTTGCATGTAATAATTTTATATAATGTTTTCCTTTTTTAAATTCTTACTTGACGAATAACATTTTAATGATCATTCCTATAATTTGTCTACGTCCAGGACTAGCGTATTATCTGTCAGCTCAGTGTCACTTTGTGTGATTGTATGTGTGTGTGTCTGTTCCTGAAGGGGGTTTATTAAAGAGGAGGGCTGGGGATGTGCTTCTCCGCCTCCTTTATCAGTAATGTTGTGTGATCAATAAATAGGACATCTAGATAAGGCACACACACATATGCAGCAACTATGGCAAAAACTGAAGGACACACACACACACACACACACACACACACACACATATATATATATATATATATATATATATATATATATATATAGTTATAATATGCATCTACATTTTTTTTTAC
>JAOVVA010000041.1:18711016-18728322 GCA_028565275.1 Leiocassis micropogon | reverse complement strand
ATAATAATAATAATAATAATAATAATAATAATAATAATAATAATAATAAAAATAATAATAATAATAATAATAGTAAAATTTTCTATTTAGACTGCTCTGAATAATTTGGGTCAATTCTGCTGTGTTTACTCATACTTTCTCCGCTTATGTTAATACAATAATATGAATCACAGTATCCATCATTCCCACTGTGTCTTTGACCTGCTTAACTCATTTGTGTCTCTTTACCGCAGTACAAACAAAGAGCAGTGTGAGAACAAAACCAAGCGTAATTGTGTTCGATGAACACGCATTGCTGAAGGGTAAGGTGGCCAACACCGCATTATACTCATCTTACACTGCAATGCCAGAGCACCGGAGACTGGTGTGTGAAGCACTCAGCCCACCAGGACTCTTTCACAGGAAACAGGACAAGGAATGCTAAACAAAAAGTGGGGAAGTTGACTCCTGTAGACATCAGAGTGGCTCTTTAAAGCTGTGGTCACTGTATTCTGAGACATGTGACCCATTTGACACCCACTTCCTCATGACATGGCTTTAAATTCGAATGAAGTTGAATAAAAGCTTTGATGGATTTTTGTTACATTGTATGGGGACAGGTCCATTGAGGTTAAAATCTCTTTTTCAACAGCAAAAAGAAAAAAAGAGGGAGGATCTGAAAAACCCTGAAACTATAAAACACCTAAATATTAAAGAAAGCCACTAATACAAAACACTGTGTATCACGGGACAATTTTGGCTCAAGATGTCATTTTAGGCCGTGATATAAGGTGGTCCAGGTTTTGCAAAGTTTTCCATAACTAAGTAGCTGTACATAAAAAGAAGCGCTTACCCAGCTTTTATGGCCGAGTACATGCGCAATGTACTTTGACACTGTGGGAGAAGTCAGCTTTGGTTTCTGAATACCCGGAGAGTCCTGAGTGGTGTCATACTCCACAATAACACTGTAATGTCATTTTGAAATAAAGAAGTTTTGCACATGAGTGGCTCTGGTTTCGTCCTCGGGGTTACTTTCTGAAATTAAAATAGAGTGAATGAGTTTTCCTTTGAAGGCCAGTGAGATAGAGCAAGACGAGAGAGAGAGAGAGAGAGAGAGAGAGGGAGAGAGAGAGAGAGAGAGAGAGTGGGTGGGAGAAAAGAAGGGGCTAGAGGCTAGCAATAGGAGTGCAATTAAAATTGCACACACTGGCGAAATCTCCCTCTTATAAAGCATAAGTCCTACCCTCTTTTGGGAGCTCATCAACCCTGGTGTCTTTTGAAGATTTCACAGCTTTTTATGCTTTGGTTTTAGGCAGACAACAAGGTAGTGGCCATTCCATTATGACTTCTTTTGCTCTTTGCATACTATATCAGCCATAGACTATAGCAATGTAGTGTCATACTTGCAAAGTTATAACAATTCATACTACTTTAAAAAGTTCACAACAGAAACTGTAGAGCATGGTAATGACTGGCCCTTAGTAGGAGCTCTTTACATATTAAAATTTGGGCTTGCAGTTTTATTATTCATTATTAATTTTCATTAGAAATATTATTCTAGCAGTACAGTCTCAGATCCATACCTCTATACTTCAATTTTACATAATAATTGTTTGTTAAAAGTAAATATACAGGCCTCCTTTTATAAAAGATGCAGGCAGGGTACAAGCATGAGGATCTTAATAGTGTTGCTTCCTATATACAACAACTTGGCATCACATACCAGATATATATAAATAATATATTTTTTGTACTGACTACATTGAAAGTAAATATGCAATCCAGAATTGTACATCCATTTGGTACATCCAAATGTATATCCATATACATTTATTTTCTATGCAAAAAAAAAGAAAAGAAAAAAAACTTCAAGGAATGGAAACAGCAAGAACTTTACATAAAAAAAAGAAAAACAGGAAAAAAAGTGACATCACTCTGATTACAGATTCCAACTTAATTGTTTACATAAATGCTGATTCAATACAATATGCCTTTACATGCTCAAAGGATTTAATTCAAATATAACTTTATTGACATGCACAGGTATACAGTAAGTGAGACCGGCAATTAACCATCTGAAAATCTTACAGAAGAAGATTTTTTTTTCACCTTTAAGGCTAAGTTAGTTATACTTATATTTATGGTTATACTTAAAATCTTTTCCGGACAATTTCACATCTTTTCACAAGAATTTAGTCTCATCTATGATTGGTAAAAAAAAAAACATTCGGATTGGGTAGGATGCATTTTCATTCTGCTTGGGCTGTTATTGTGATTATTAGGGGAATATTAGAGTCCATGTAAACACAGCCAGTGTAAAACAAAATTTTGTGAAGGTGCAGAAGTATGCCACATTGATTCTGGTAAATTGGGCTCAGAAAAAGAAAGCAACACATCTTATAAAACTGCTTATTCAGCATCATAGTCTGGCTGATCACACACCAACATCATGCATTTGCTGTCTGTATGCATGAGCTTTTAGTTATCTTAAAGTGATCATCTAGTTATCAAAGCACTTTATGCTCACGTTACACCACTTTTTTTCAAACTGACAAACTGGGACTTGTGATGGAATTTCACATAAATTAAAATGAAAACCAATTTTTAAAATATATATATATATAGACTTTAAGAACATTATAGAGATGAGACTCTTAGGTGCAGATAAACATTTGCATGATGCAAACTTTTTAAAGAAGGCCATACATCAGTGACTGATGATCCTGGAGCTCACTGCAGTTGTTCTCGTGGACTTTCAGCGAGTGGAATGCCTAATCCTTGAAAATCGACGGATAACTTGTCACCAGCTTGTGTAAGAGACGGACTAGTCTGTGGGAATTGTATGCACTACCATTCACAAACACAACTTGACATTATAGAAACTCAGCTAGGAGATGCCCCATTGTGTCTTGATTGCACTCCAAGTAATTTCCCCCTGCTAGGTCCATTACAGGAGTTCCTTGGAGGCCAGGATTTCAGACATGCAGCAGGTAGTCTGATCATATACTGTATACAGTATACCGGTATACTGAAAAAACTTTCTACCTTAATGGGATCAAAGCACTAGTGAAATGCTGGCATAAGTGCATAAGAGTTGGAATAGATTATATAGAAAAACAAAGATAGTTTTAACTCTCATAGCTGTCTTCTAATATTCTTTACAATGAAAAAGTCTCAATTTGACTTGAATGTATGTATGTATGTATGTATGTATGTATGTATGTATGTATATATATATATATATATGCATGCATGTTTGATAGTCACTTAACTGGGTTAGTGGTATAATAAAATATACAAACCTGCTGTTTATGAGCACTATAATTCAGTACAAAGTGACAAACAGGGAGAATGTGAGGATAATCAAGAGAACAGGATGTAGTGATGCTATAAACGTTTGTCCTTTTATCACATGTTTAAACACGAATATGATTTAATCTAGCTATGCCAAAGATTCCATTTTGTATTTAATGAACACTAACATCATTAAGAAGTAAAATATAATATTTTCTATTTCTAAAATTAATTTACACAGTTTGTATTCAGGCAAATAAACCTTATTATAAAAATGAAAGCCACAGATATCTAAATTACAGAAAAGCAAAGTTGTGGACTTGACATCTAGGACAGTAGTGCAGTGTTGGGTAGGAGTCCTTATATTAATGTAGTGTCACTAAGCCTGACAGGCTGACTGGGTGCAGCTGTGGCCAGCAGTGAACGGTAGCGTCTCCTCACACAGCGGAGCATCCTAATGGAGGGTGATGAATCACCAGAATGACACTCCTAATTGTGTTCCTTTTTTTACTTCTCTGTAATGACAGCTGTTTCAAAGACAATCTTAAATGCTTCCTGTGTCAAATCTGCCATATCCACAGCAGATCTCACTACTCAGTGCGTATCCTTCGTATGTCTTTAATTTGGCTTTTCATGTGCACTCTTGTGTGTGTTGTCGTTATATGTTGCTTTCACTCGATTTAATATATTTGCACTGCGTAAGACATTGGAAGGGATAAACACCTTGCACACCATAGCCATGATGCTGCTTTGTCTTCTAATGGGTCTGCGACATCACAACAGGGTATTATGGTTTCATAAATGATAATTTATGCAGTCATGTAAAAATCTGGCCACAAAGCTTCATCACCAGCCTCTTGCTTGCATCTTCCCGAGCTAATTACTAGGTCAAAAAAGCCATTTGTTCCATCCAACAACAACCCCCTTTCCAAACACCTCACACATTATGCAAAAATGCCAGATGCTGGCAACACCTTCTGAAAAAAAGTTGGTGCAAGGGTGAGAGACTGTAGAAGGAAGAGTGCAGCTGAATGCACTCCTTATATTTGATTAATTCTTCAAGCTTAAAAGCGGAAAACCAGATGTTGCATTCTGCAGAAGGTGAAATATATCATTGATAGTAAGCAAACATCCTTATGAATGAATGAATACATCAGTTCACACAGATCTACCCACATTCTTTTGTATCCTTCATTCATTTGTTCAGATTGTACTATAGTTGGAAAACAACTACACAAAATATTTTTTGAGACAGATATACAGAAAAATGAAATTACTGCATGTACACAAACAGATTAGTAAAAGTTAAGACAAGCAAAAAACAACAAAAAAAAGACAGACAGTTCTCTAATTCACAGTAATAACGTTATCTTGGTCATGGTTGTCTTGGTCCAGGATCCAGAGTGACAGGGAACACTGGATCAAAGACAGGAATACACCCTGGGTGTGAGGTAGGATGAATCCAGAGAACCCAAAGGAAACCCATCTGGACATAGGGAGGAACAAGAAGAGAAACTCCGTCCAGACAGGAACAGTCCGCTTTGGTAATACTTGCTGTGCCACCATGCTACCTCAAACATAGACAACACTGCTAACTTGATACCCTTACATTTAAACATGATTCTATACCATAATAATGGGGGCAACCCTTGTGCCACCATGGATGGGAACTTGGACAACTTGTCCTGGAGGAGACTATTTCTCTCAGGATTTAAATGTTTCATCGTAACATACAGATGATCAACTTTATATTAATTTGAAGTGGACCTGTCTTCTAAAGGACCAAATGGATCCAAACCACCAGAGCAATATTTTCTCTACAGCATAAACTGGGGGTGAGCAACAAGTTACACAGACTCTAATCCCAAAGATGTAAACATAGAGTCATAACAATACTCACTCACTCACTCAACTTCTATACCGCTTTATCCTGTATTCAGGGTCGCTGAGACCTGGAGCCTATCCCAGGAGGCTTAGGGCACGAGGGTACACCCTGGACAAGGTGCCAATCCATCGTAGAGTCATAACAATAGAATAACAATAAAGTCAACAATATATATTTTTTTATAAATTCCACACATGGACTATGAACAGAGCTTGTATATAGTAATTTAATGAGAAACAGGTGAAGTAAATTAATTGGGTAGCATTTATTAATCGGGCATGACAGAGCATGCCTAAACCAAGACAATTGGTATTTAGCCAAGCTTGCTATACTGTTTATAGGAAATGTGCTCTAACCCTGTTTACATGTTGCCTCAACTCTCGAGGCCAGAGAAAGGACAGGCCGCTGCTTTTACAGTCATGCCGACCTGACGTATTAACTCATAAATTATCTTCTATCTACATGAAAAATGCAAGCCAACTTCGGGAGACAGCTATGTATAATTGATTCAAATGAGGAGCTCTTCTCTGGCAGACTTGCCTAGTGCTGTGCAAGATACATGAAATGTAGGGCAAGGAGGAAGGTTTTCCTACCGTGGCCTGACATAGGGAGTGACAAGACAACACACATCGCCATGATAGAAAACTTAAGGAGACTTGATCCTTTTCATGCACCATTAGTAAAATGAGCCACAGCTGATGAGAGAGGACTGTGAACACAAGTGCTGATGTCAAAGTTCTAAGAGGATCTTGTATGCACTAGTGAATCATACAGCATGACAGCATATTTGCTGAGCAGAACGTGAGAAAGATGGTGATGTTTTAGCTCCATCAGTTTTAAATTGATATACTCCTTAATACCCTCTATAAATTGTCAACATGGCTTTTAATAATGGATAGAATCCTTTCTGTCTGTCAAGTAGCTGTTTCAGTTGAATGGTCATGAAACTGGATGAATATTTCACCAAGAATAACCACCCTTTTCCTTAAACATTGATTTGTTAGTCGGAAAATGAAGGCCACTGTTCATGGATTGTAGACACCAAGGTATTTTCAGTAAATGCTTTTTTTATAGTCATAGTTGAGGTAGATTCAAATCTTGGGAGTGATTTCACCAAGGTAGGTACAGTGTACATCCTTGATGGGACACCTAGGCGAACAGGGCATGAAATACCATTTCAGATCTGGGTCAATTTAGTACCACTAATCCAATCCCATGACTTGGGAAGTGGAAAACAGGGAGAACATGCAAAAACTCATTAACACTAACCAGAGCTGAAGACTAAATTAGAGAGCTGTGAGGCTGCTGAACTACCTGCTGATGAAAGTATGTTGGAAACATAGAAAATCTAATATGAAGGTACAACTAATTCATTTTTTATACAAAATATTTGGCAATAAACATTATTTGCCGATTTACACAAACCTTCCATAATTTTCTATTAGGTAGTTTTTTGGACCATAGAAATCCATTCTCAAGCCCATTCCAGATAATGGATACCCATTTTCTAATCTGCTCAATTTTCATGCCCTTTAAAAAAAGTCAGATGTGCTAGTGTAAGAAAAACACCAGACTTTGCAGAGCAGAGGAGGCATAGTACTGAGATTAAGAACCATATGCTAGCCCATGATGGTAGTCTTGACAATCAATCAATTGCTTCTAGTGACAGGAATTTCCTTTTTTTTCTCTCTAGCTCACAACTGGTCCTTGACTAACAGAAGAGTAAAACAAAAGACAAAGTAAGGATGGGCTTTAATCTCATCGGTGGAAAGCAGCTTTGTTAGGTATTTTAGTGCCCTCCTCTCCATTAGGACAAAGGTCTTACCAGATGCCATCACATGCAGCAATTACCTGGACCAAATCAATGGCAATTGTTTTACGCCTTTAACCTTGCGAATAAATCAAGCTTCAGCTTGAAAGGAGTTAGCACTACTACTCTTGCAGCTTAGACTTCAAGGTCATTATCTTATTTAGGCAAAGGGAAAAAAAGCCATTTTTCCTTCTCTCATTTTGCTATCCTTCGTTCTTTTTTCCTCTCGCTCTCATTGAATGGCAACCCCTAATCAAGTCTTGACTGGGGCCCGATTTTAATCACTCTTCACACAGAGCTGCCAAATTCCTACAGGCAAATAGCCATGAAAAATTTACCAGCAATTCTTCACCTTGTAGTGCACAGCTATTTGTTGTCCTGCTTAAATGTATGAAATAATATATTATTGAGTGGCGGGTGAGGAGGAAGGCGGCAAAGAGGAAGGTACTAAGGGATTCCAAGGTCAGCTTTATGCGCCTCAGGACTAACCGATCAATATGATTTGGTCAATAACTTCTTTATTACTATACTATCACTGCAAGCAAAATAATTTTGGAGTTGAAATACATTCTTGTTGAACCAGCTCAGAATATTGAACTGTGCGCCATCATAAACCACAATAATGTAGCATCTCTCAGAGGAAATATGTGTTTGCAATTCAAATGCGCATTGCTTTAAACATATTTTACAATTAAAATGAACTTTCAGCTCAAGATGCTTATTTAGTACCAACTAATTTATTCCAGTCTTTGTGAAGCACAACACAATATACAAGAGTATGGATTCTTGTAGCAGGTTTGGTACTTCAGCTTACACCCTTGGCTGCTGTCATTTAGAGGGTTACCATAACTCTCATTTGTTCATCTCCTATAGGCAGTTCGCTATTTAGATAAGGGCCACTCACAAACTATATGATGAAATAATCGCACAAAGTTGTGTATCAGTGGCCCTGGTGACAGTATGTCTCGTCCTGTCCCAATGGCATACCTGCATTATGCTTTTACAGTGTAATCTGTGCCTGCTGTAACCGCAACACTGTGGTTGAAGGACACCAAGATGCAATAAATATAGATGCAAACAAAAATAATATTATAATAGTACATAAAAAAGGCACAGGCATCTTTCTCTGTCCAGTGGCACAGAAGTAGTGCTTTATTACAGCTTGTAAAACTGTTTTATCACCTGCCAGTGCAAGCACAGAGAAGAGAGGAATGGCACACTACTTGCTACTATCACTCTGCATTAGGGCCATGGCATCTTTTTAAAAGACAAGCCTTGTCTTTCTCTGTAGCTTCTTCTACTTCTCTTCTAAAAGAAACATGACCATTTTGCTTTGTGCATCGCATCTCTTTCCAGGCCTTTCTAAATAAAGAACTCACTTTGTGAGAATGCTGTCAATAAATGAAAGTGTATGTGGTGTATATCAAGTGTATATCCAATTCCTAGAAAATGAGGAGGAAGCGTGTTCTTTGTATTTCCAAAATAATTCACAATGTGAACAGAAACCTTGCTACTGCTTTGACAGAGCAGTCCATATCAGTGGAATCTCAGTGCCCAATTTTACAGGCTAAGGTGAGAGTTTTATTCAGTAAACCACTGCAGAAGGTACAAAAACAAACAAAGCCTTCATCTGACTAATGTCTCTGTGGCCAGTTACACCTTGGACTTGCCTCATATAACGAAAAAGAACTGCAACATCACTGATTTCTGCTATGGAAATATTTTTTTTCCTTCAAAGAACGACTTGGGGAAATGGCTTTATATTTTATTGTTCTTCACAGAGGAATGCTTTTCTTTGGAAGTATTTTCTTCACAAATCATGTTTGATCAGCCCAGTAATTTTTCCTTTTCTACTAAATCAGTCGCCAAGATGCAAGGCGGTATTTCATCTTGTTACTTTTTTATATGGACTGAAATTCTTGGTGTTTGTTTGCTGAGTTGAGTAGTTTGTAGACTCACAAAAGGTTTTGTGGAAAAAAAGGAACACGATAAAAAGATTAAAAGAAGAATTCCTAACACTCAGAAGACAGATGAGCAGACTCACCTCTTTGTTAGTCCAATTCTTTGCTCACCTGTAAAGAGAATGGAGTGGGCTACTGTAACCATAAGCTGAGTGGAGCGTTTGGGGTTAGACTGTGAGGTAATAAAGCTTATAGGAGACTGCAGTCAGGGTCATACAATGTGAGTCTTGTTTTAGTGAGCAGAACACAGACCTGAGCAGACTACTTTAATGGATGCTATTTCCTTTCTTTTTCCCTGCAGATGAAAAAGGCTTAAAGGTCTTGGTCCTTGTGAATGCTCTTGCCTGGGCTTTTATTGTACACATAGAGTTTCTTTAAATTACTGCAGTTATGCAGACCTTCCCAAACTACTGTATCTTCTAAATCCTATAGGGATTTCTAAAAAAAATAAAAATAAAATTGAATACTGCAGTTGAATGCGATTATTAATTATGTTGTTAATGTGATTTCATGAATAATTGTGGTCAAATCACATACCTCCTCTTCACATCACAGCAGCTGTGTTAGACTTCACTGGGATGTGGAATGTAGGAAAAAGCAATGAAACTTTATAGATCTGTGAGATTGTTGCTTATGAATGACCAATCACTTAAAAAGATGTGGCCCTAAATGTAGCAAATAATACCAGAGCTGGCTAAAACATTGGTGCCTGTGGGTTTTGCTTTTCATGGAAGATTATCAAAGGGACTGTTATGATTGAAGCTCAAAATGTCAAGCTTCACCAACTTCCAACAAATCAAATCTTATGTAAGTTATTTTGTCAAAGTATTTACCCTTAAACCTTGAGTAGCAGGGATTCATGCCGGAAAAACAACATTGGTTAATGACTAAAAAAATAAAATAAAAAAAGGTTAGCACTTATTATGGCTACTGGAATAAGAGAATGCCATTGCAAATACATAGAACTAAAAAAAATAAACTCATATTAATATTTTTTGGCCATAAGAATAGATGGACAGCCATATAATAACAAATGATCATGCATGCTTATGGTATTTCTTTGCCTTATTTGTCTTCATACAATTATTTAATGGTTGATTAAAATGAAATAAAATTAATTCTATCATATTGACCAGGTCGTGGTGAAAAAACGAAATGAAAAAAAAAAAAACATTAGCCCTGCCCAGAAGAGAGCATGCTAGTATCTTATTTACCTAATTACTAAAAAACTAGTGACAAGGTAATCTTGTCTTGCATCCTTATCTAAAGAGACACAGGTCACTCATCATTTAGGAGCGATAAGCAGTGATTCCAACATGGTTGGAAAATCTTGTAGAGGGAAGTTGGTCCACTTCTCCACGCAGAAACTTTTAAGCACGGAAAATTGTTTCTTTATGTATTTCTCTTTTTTGAAAAGTTCTGTAGACTAATGTGGTCAATACAAAACATGGATTTGTGCGTCTTTAAACCTAGCTGCACTGATTTGGAAGTAGTATGTTTGTACCTCTTGGCAGTGGCAACCAGGTTTTAGGCTCAAATATCCTGATACTTAGCTAAATTCATGACGCCATCAATGTTTACAAGAGCGCCTGGACCACCAGCCACAAACAGCTCCTATTTAAAAACATAATTCTAGTCAGATTAATTTTTTTCCCCTGCTAAAGCAAAGATAATTAGCTTGTTCTATTGTTGGTTGAGTGTATCATTTGAATTATTGTGGTCTATAATGTATATTTAAACAGACTGGTCAGTTGAAGAAAAAATGCTGCAAGTACTTTTCAGTTTTTAGTGAGTATCAGATTCCTGTTCTTGGCTGATAGGAGTGAAACCCAGTGCTGTCTGCTGCTCTTGTAGTCCATCCACCTCAATGTTGTGCCACATCGTGAAATTGTGACTGTCATTTCAAACTTTTTTTATTAACAAAGTATTCCTTCTCTATATCCATTTAAGCGCTATAAAGCTAATATAGATGTTCATAGACTGAATACATTTCACAAGGTACCTACAGTACTGTGCAAAATAATAAATTAATTTAAATGATGTAAATTAAATTAAAGGAAAGGAAACAAATGTTTTACTGTACTACAAAGTGCCTAAAGACCTCATTTACGGTCTCTTCTGTTCAAATCACTCAGCATTCAGCATCACCAGTATACTAATCACCAAACTGATCATCTGTACCTATTTCTCACTGGTTCATGCCTTACGTTAGATGTTTTTATGCCTGAATGATTCATAGATCACTGTGTGGCTTAACAAAGAAAAAATATTCCTCTAAAACTGGTCAGGTACAGGAACTGGACTGAAAAAATCTTAAAGTGCTTAAAATCTCAAAAGTTTCAAGCCAAAATTTTGCCAAAAATAAGAGCCAAGAAATTCCTTCAGGAAGTCTGCAGAACTATTCTTCAAGATTACATTATAAAAATACAAGAAAAGCTGGCTCTTTGGAAGCTAAATATGAAGAAATAATGACTCAGTACTGTACTTATTTGCATATGATAATATGTCACAATGAAATAAAACATATAAATAAAAAAAACACAGTAGAATAGACTGTTCATTATATATGGAGGTTTCAAATTTTTAAGCTTAATATTTTAAAGAGGATCCGTCCATCCATCTAGGAACCTCTGTAGTCCTACTGGGGACCATGGAGACCAATGATGACCATTGTATTTATTCCCATTTGTCCAACTCCCATTTGTGGGAGGACATTCATATGCACATTCACACACTATGGGTAATTGGGAAACGCATGATTTTGGACTGTGGGAGGAAACAGGAGTACCCGGTGGAAACCAACCAACCACGGGGAGAACATGCAAACTACATACACACAGACTTGACACAGGAACCTAATCCAGGTCCTGGAGGTTCAAGGCGAGAGTGCTAAACACTAAGCCACCAAGGTGCCATTACAAAGGATACAGGCAACTAAAACCCCTAAGCCTCATTGTCCCTCAGTGTTGTCAGGTAAAAATCCTGTTCCTGGTCTGTTGTCATAGACAGATTGATAGCAAATGTAGGTTACATGTAAGACTGCTCTGAATAGAAATCAGTATTATCTCTAGTATCGTTTATATTGTTAGACTGGGTTATATAGCATTCAGCTGGCTTGAGCCAGCATGCCAGAAAAAATTCCGTTTAAGCATTCTGGACTGCGTGATTATATACGACAGTGACTTTCATGCCCCCTACATGGAGAAGACAAGAATTTTATTTTCTAATGTACAGGGCCAATTCATTATGTGCGTAGGCTATAATTTAAAGTATATAGGATGTACAGTGCTTTGTTTCAAAAGAAATTATCTTAGAAAAAATGTTGACAAGTTAAATCATAAAACCCTTCCCCTCCTTCATTTATCTTTCTTTGGCCTTTTTACCCTTTCAAGACCTCCAGACTACATTCCTGCATTGTCACAATGCTTCCTTGCCTTAGCATTTCAACATAGCCTTGAATGAATCATTCGAGGACTAATGTATTCAGGACAGGCAAGGACCAACTGCTGCTATCAAAGGACTTGCATGAATAACTGTAATAACTGGAAAATTATTTTGATAGCCTGAAACAATCTTATATATCACAGAACTTTATTAAAATAATATCAAATCAAATTAGCCTGTATCCCCATAATGAATTAAGTAACAGGTTACGCTGATATTAATCTCGACTAGCTCGCAGGCATTGCGGCAGGAGCATTTAATAAGCTGGTCCCTCTTGCTCTGAAGGGCTAGAAATCCTCGAGTACCAGTGCTTATTCAGGGAAAAATACATCAAAAGCCTCTCTCCCTCTCTAAATAATGTGCCCCGTTTTCTCTGCCTTTGGTGAAATTATTCATAAGGAGAAAATCTTGGAGAAATCTCGGGAGGCTTCTGATTAGCAGCTGACCCACGGGGATGCTACGTATCCTAATCCCCTAAATGCCTCGCCGGCTCCCTCCCACCCGTGTGCCGAGGAGCAGGCCGAGCAGACAGTGAAATAATAATATAATCATGTTTTGGTATGGTGGTGTATAGCAGCCTGGCCAGGCAGAGCCATAGTGGGCCTCCCAGGCGCTGGTGCAGCTGTCTGGGCTTGCGCTATGCTCAGGCCTCGGCCTGACTCTCCAGACCCCCCCGATAGCTCTTCTATATCAGCTCCCTCTCTTTTCTTTTTCTTTGCCACTTGGATACTGTCCATTTTCAGGGCTAAGAACCTGCTGGAGGCTCTTTAAATTTTTTAATAGAGCCCAGATGAAGCGTTGCTGCGGAGAGCAGAAGACAGCTCGTGTCAGTTTTTCCCCCATCTCCCAGAGGGCCAGTAGCCCTGTAATGATCTGGTAAGGCTACAGATTAAAGTCGAGCTGGAGTCCAAGAAAGAGGGGGGAACGAGAGCTGCCAGTTGCTCTTCACTCGCTCTGTCTACACTATCTCTCATGCTCTCTTTCTTTTTTGTCTCATTCTCTTTTCCACTCTCTATTGCCACTGCTTTCCCACATGGTTCAGGTGTACTGTGTGGCTACAGGAAACGGGGAAGCTATGAAATGAGGGTATGATGAGTGCACAACACTTTGTTCACAATGCCACCACCATGCTCATCTTTTCCTCTGTTTTCATTCTTTTTCCCCCTGCTGCAAACATCCCTTAGGAGTTTACGATCATTTTTGTTCTGTTATGATCTGTGGGTTATCTGTTCGTTTCTCTTTCTTTGCAACCCCAACACTTCCTCCCTCGTTCTTCCTCTTCTTGCCTCCCATTTCCCCGGGTCTGCCTGGATTGTTGTGTTGCCTTGCAAACCACACTACATAACCATCCTTGAGGGTGGACACTAAATCTTTTGATGCAGGCATAATAGCGATAACATCTGAACTAGGGGAGTCTTCCCAGGGCATGCTTGACAGATGTAGCGTGGCCTGTTAGGATTTAGAGCTCGCAAGTATCTATTACGGGCACTGCGGCAGGGCTTGGCAGGCCCGACTGGTAATCTTCCATGAATTTCTGCTCAACTTATCACAGACCTGGGACAGGTTTCTGCAGAAAGTGGAATCACTGGATCTCCTCTTCCAAAGACAAGCCAGGCCTTTGAACCCCTACATTTATAGAGATATAAAGGATGTAGACATTGTTCATTCCTCTAAACATGAGATCAACAAGATCATTGCTCAGATAGCAACACAGTACTATGCATAATTTACTCTGCTGGCAGGGCAATCCATAAATTTTTACTCATGCACCACACTACTCTCAAAATTATGCTAGAAATACATCATTTTGTGTTTTTCACAGGAAAAAAAGCGGGCATATAGTTTTTCTCTGCTGTCATGCCCTTTAAAAGTGAACTCTAAAGACAAACAGAATCCTCCCATGTGTGTCCACAAGACTGGGAAACTGATGGACAATGTAAAGTTATATAATTATGCTAATGTATTCAAAAAGGATAATCATAAACATCCTAGAGAAATGATGCAGCTGCATGGAGAAATATGAATATGAAATAGATAAAGAATCTGTGCCATGGGCTATAGGAGAGCAGATTATGGACGGCTTTTTCATGTGGGCACGGGGGAAATGTGGGCTTTGTCTGTGTTCAGGAGGGCATGGGTATATTTTTGTGTGCACAAGAGTGAGAAAGGAATACAGATAAATGTCACGTATGTGAGGAATCATGCAGTTTATAGCTAGGTGTGTGTCCTTGGGGTATTTTTTTTTTTTTTTTTTTATCTTTTGCTGATACTTTATAAGAATAGAAATATCTGTCACTTTGACCTTGTGGGGAAATACACCTAAATCATGGAAAGAATTAAAAGCATATGAACTGAGAGGAAGAAGGAGAAAGATAAAGTATAAAAAAACACCAACATGGCATAATATCTAAAAAAAGACAAACACAAGGATTAATACAGTATGTGTGGAGTGCCAGTGAGGTGCTACTATTGCTTACACTTACACTTGAATACAAAGTCTTTACTTGGGTTTTATCCAAAATCTTTGTTTGCAGTAGGGTTTGTATTGCTGGTGTATTGAGTGATGAATTTAGGAGCACATATCATATTGTAGTCATTTTAGTGTGACCCAATAAGGATAGGAATATAGGCCCCCATAATAAAAACGTCTTAAAAACTGCATCTTTTATATACAGATCAAACAAACAAAAACCTAAAATATTTAAAAAGTCTTCTTTAATCACTACAGTTAAGTATAAGGTTTGATTTAGATGTATGCACTGCATTGCTTAGCTGCATTAATAATTATATCGACAAGCATAGTAAGACAAACGTGTGTGAGAGAGCATGCGTGCATTAGTGCAGGATGTGAATAAATGTTTGTGTTTGTATTCCATCTCTCTGGAGGGCTTGATCCTGTGCCATCTGGCAGATTTGGTTGACGGAGTTTATCATCTTCTTCATCTGCTACTTTCTCTACCCCATGTCCTCCCCCAGCACCATTCTACACCTCTAAATCCCTTCATCACTTCCCAGGCCACCATACCTTCTTTTCATTTTCCCCTCTTGCTGACACCAGCATCTCGTCCACCCAGATACATTCAGAGTAACACACATTATCTGACACAATAACTGCTAAAAGTCCTTTTGCCATGACCATATAGCTGAGGAAAAAATAAACATGGATCAATGGAGAAATGAATTATGTACATACAATGCTAACCCCAACCCTAACCCTGGGGATACTCATTGCTGAAGTCAACCAGCCATTAATGTCAAGAGAGATAGGAGTACATTTTCATCAGTGGTTTAGAATTCTGCGTGTGTGTGTGTGTGTGTGTGTGTGTGTGTGTGTGTGTGAAAGAGAGAGAGAGAGAGAGATCTACAAGTGTGCTGTACAATAACAATGTAATTAAATTTAGAGTGAGGATACATGTTCATTGCCAAATTACAGTAAATGAATAAATCATTTGCCATTCACTTCTACTACATGCTGGAAAAAGATCCATGATGCACAGTTAGATAAGTGGAGGGGCTCACGAGCTATTGGATATTTGACCATTGTATCTTAGTTCACTTTTGACTTCAGGCAATTATTTCCCTTCTGGCCCATTTAACTAATCTGGCTTGTTTTCCATCACGTTCATGCGCAAGAAAGAGCTGGAAAGTAATCCTATGCACACAGTTGTTATTGTGTAGTTTTATGCAAATTGACTTCATATGTGTTTAGGTATGTCTATTTCCTGTGTCCACATATTTGTAGTTTCTATATGAAAATGTGAGCGTGAGAGTGTGTGTCTTGTTCAGGGACAAATAAAGTAGATTTGTTACAATTTAAGGAGGTTTAAGCCATGTGAACAACTTTGACTGAACATCAAAGCTCTATCCAGGAATACAAGATTGTTGAAAACATGGAATTTAACTTTTGGTTTGAAAAGAAAAACAAAGTCGAGTCCTCCCTTTCACCATTTAAAAATGCTGGAAGCCTCCATTCACATGAAACCGCAAAATAGGTTGAAAATGCTAACTTAAGCACTTCAGCCTAATGATAGTATGCCATTATATCAAACGCCACAAGAAACGATTTAAGAACATGCGTATCGGGTGCTATTGTATCTTCAAACATGGAAAAAAGGTCTACAATAATAATAATAATAATAATAATAATAATAATAATAATAATAATAATAATAATAAACACAAGGATACATATGTAATATGCTTACATGCAAAGTAGTGTTTGAAAAACATTTGCTGGGGTCTGATTTAAAACCTCCAAAACATTAATGGGCATGTAAAGGTGTCATGTCGGCTATTTTTATTATTTTTTTTATAACATGCTTGTCCCCTACACAAAGATAGTGAAAACAGAAAATGCTTCAAAAATATCTGTACATGTGCGATTCCTTACACCATGTTCACACTTGTCCAAAAAACATACAAATCACACACATACTGTACACATGGTCTTATATATAAAAGCCATCTGACTGGACGTGGCGACATGTTTGCGTTAGAAATGGTATTAAAAATGTCAAAGACGGGATCTGTTGCTTTGGTAGCCACTAATTTTAATCTTGGCATTAGAACTGGAAATATGTTACAGATTAAGTTGTGTCACTTCTCATTTACAGCTCTAATTATATTACAGGACTATAAGCACTGCAAGTATATGCAATGAAGAGGTCATTTAGACAGCTCTGATAGAGATTTAATCCACTGAGATATCTACACACTGGCCACATCTATATGATATCTCTATACACAGTGACAGCCTGGGACATTTAATAGGTTTAGTTTAATGAATAGGTCATAATCACATTAATTTACTGTTTATGTGATAATGTATAAATATTAGGTAGTAACACAACAACGACAATAATAATAATAATAATAATAATAATAATAATAATAATTTCTTTGCTCTCTTTTCCTATTGTTTGAGGGTTGGCTT
>JAOVVA010000041.1:18695355-18710916 GCA_028565275.1 Leiocassis micropogon | reverse complement strand
AATAATAATAATAATAATAATAATAATAATAATAATAATTTCTTTGCTCTCTTTTCCTATTGTTTGAGGGTTGGCTTGCTGTCTACTGTGTTAGGGGTATACTTTCTAGGCCAGAGTGTGATGAGAGGGTGTGTTTGTGTATGTGTGTGTGAACGAGAGAGAGAGAGAGAGAGAGAGAGAGAGTTACAGTGCCCAGGGTGCTCCGCTGCCTGTGGAAACATATGGCTAATCTTTCCCGGTCACCATCACCACTTTTATCTTCTCCCACCCTGGCTCTCCTCTGTTTGATGTCAAATTAGTCCAGGAATAACTAATTCTTTATTCTCCTGAATCTGGCACACTGAAAGAACTTTGTTGTAGTCCTAGGAGGCAAACAATGCTTCAAGGAGTTAAACCAAATGAAAGCCTTTGATCCTGAAAGATATTAGGGAGAGAGCGAGAGTGTGTGAGAGTGAGGGGAGAAAAATAGTCAACTCGCTGAAAATCCGACACCAAATCAAAATGCAAATGATATTGAAATGTGCAGCGTTCCCCCCACCTATTACGTTCCCTTGTTTTTAGTTAAAGATGCATGTTTTATTTGTATTAGTCTTAACCTAGTAAAGCATGAAAGATTTTCTCTTTAGCACATCATTTCATATTTATATCACTGAGAACGAAAGTGCCATTTACGAGTTGTTACAACAGATTAAAGTGTCAGCATGCTAAACGAGAAATAGGGACAGACAATCCTGAGAGGAAGCGAGAAAAAGGAGGGAGCAAAAATTGATTTGTGTAAGTACTTTTGCTTTTGGACGGTTTAGCATTGTTAATTTTTTTCCCCCAGCTTTTCTTCGGTTAGTATATAATGATAGCTCTCCCCAGAGCAAATAAAGTGAAATTGTCTAGTGCAAGACAGTCCTTAATGACTGCTTTGTTGGGATGTCAGTACAGCTGCTGAAGAGATGGAAGTGTAGCTGACCCAGGCTTTTATGAAGTGACAGTGAACATGTGTAATTGAAAAGAGCTGAAGGTGAAAGCTGGATTGCTAACCAAGCTCTCTCGCTCTCTCTATCGCTGTGTGTGTGTGTGTGTCTCTCTCTCTCTCTCTCTCTCTCTGTCTGCTTTGGAGACTCCTGGGACACAGTGATGGCACTTCACAGGGATATAAAACTTCTGTAGCACTTTATTGGAAGAATCATCTTTTAACCTGCTACACATATGTTCCAGATCCTTGCTGATTTTTTAAAAATCAGTTTTTACTTATAAAGTCAAAAACTTTGCATCCTGAGACTTTTGTTTTGTTTTGTTTCATAGTTCACAGTTTTAGTTCACAGAGAAATCCCAAAGACTCAGCTGCAGAAGTAGTGATATGTGCCCTTCATAAACCTTTTCAGGAACCTTTTCTTCAACTCTTGTTTATGTTACTGTGTCACACTCATCCTCTTTTTACGTTTCGATAGACCCATGCTTTGACTTTGAGTGGTTGAGTCTTGGTGTGTGTGTGTTTGTGTGGGAGTGTACGTGTGAGCTCAGCTGCGACTGGTCAGGCTTGGCCCCAGGGCTTGGCTCACTAGACTGATGAACTGCAGGCTTGTTGCCCTGGGGGCAGTTGGGAATGGGCCACACCGGCCTGCCTTTTTCTCTTCTTTTTTTCCCTTTCCTTCTTACAATTTCTCCACTTCAGTCTCGGCGAAAGCAAATAAAGAGATCTTGAGGAAGTGGCAAAGTGGCAGGCCCCGAAATGTAAAGTGTGCACAATCACTCAGATACAAGTGGCACCGCTAAAAATTGCCTTCATATATCAGCTTATGGTTTACAGGCGCTGGCAGAAAGGACGCCAAAAGGTCAGAGGGAAAAACATATAGATGTGTCAAGCCTGGCGCTCAGGGCGGCAGGACTTCAGGATGAGTGGATGTGATATGGGCTCTAGAGGGACTGAAGAAGTGCTTGATGGAGCAGTATTCTGTCTCTCTCTCTCTCTCTTACACACATACAAACACACTGTCTTCCTCCCTATCTCTCTCACTTTCTCTTGCGTCTCCAATGAAGGTAAAGGCATGCAGGCGTCAGCACCGGAGACCAGGTACACCAGGATGTAACCTCTCCTGCCGACCCTCAGTGACAAGACAGATCGCTCCATTCATCTGCGGCTGAGCAGCAGCATGGCGCGGCATTTTTCACCCTATACTCAGGATGGATCTGCTTGCTGGGAGGAATGTCACTGGCCTGAATGCCCTGATCTGTCATATGCCTACCATCTTTGCCCATATCAAACAATGCAGACACACACACCTTCACTACTGAGACAGAGAGAAGCAGGAGGTCATTCGCTATATTGAAAATTCAAATGAAAGTGAGAGGTTATGAGGATCCTGAATGGTTCAACAATAGAAGCATTCACTCCATGAATCATCATGAATACAAATCCAGATGATGCAGAACCACATCCATTCTGGTAAAGAAGACCAAAAGAGCATCATTCATTATGATGGCTAACATGAAATTCTTGTCACCCCTGTCAATCAAAAAGACACTCATCGATCCTGGGTGTCTATTAGTTAACATGTTCAGTAAAGATTTGATAAGAAAAAGAGATTTGCTTTAGTTGTATTAAGGAAAGCAATTACCTTGGATAGTGGAAAACTAACTGGCAGGTGGAAAATATATAATGAAGAGAAAATTTTTTAAAGTCCAAAAGGAAGCGAGATGGCATATTATGTTTAATATCAACTTGGAAGTGGAATGTGAGGACATAGTAATATGTTATGTTTTTACTTCCACAAGTACTAGCTAAAAGGGGGTGGAGAGGGAGGGGGTTTTATTTATACCCCCATGTGTTTTGTTAGCAATATTTTACACTTCATGGGCAAAAAAAAAAATAATGTTGATCTGATGTCATGTGCTGAACTCTGGGTTGAGGTGACCATCTGAACTGGAATTCCAAGTTGAGGGGGTGTTTGGGTGTTTTGTTTAGGTTTTCCTAGTTTTACTCAAACACAGTTTAGGACCTAGTGTAATGATTTTCAAAGTTCTCAAAGAACTCTACTAGGCGTCTATGAAGCATAGCCAATGGGTCCGTGTTTTTTATTTTTATTTTTGAAATATTGTCACAGTGGTGGAATTCACAACAAAAATATTTTTAGATCTATTATTTTTATTGAGTTTTATAGTTATTATGATATTTACCTTCTTATCCTTGAATTGGATGGGCTTAAATTGAAACTTTACACAAATATTTTTGTACAATATACTGTACAAAATGTTGGATCATGTTAAAAATAAACCTGTATAAACCGAATCTATGGATTTTTCTTTACAGTTCTACAAAAAGTTTGAGAAACCCTACAGTAGTAATCTATCACAATGTTCTTCAGTTCTACAGAATGCAAAGTTACCAAAAAAATAATAAAAAAAATACATCAACCCCTAGTGTTATGGTGTTCTATCGATGCTGCATGGTGAGAATATTTAGTTGTAAACCGCAGTCATGAGTTCACAAGGAGTGTAAAATTTATGGAGGGTGGTTTCACCACCCCACAGCTTGCACAAGAGTAGGTGTATTGATCACTGTATACAGATATAATCACTTTCAAATTCATTCTCCATCACTATGGCCTCGTGTATTGATTGAGTTTTACTTCCGTTTTCTGTATCTATGCCTTGCTGCTGTGCCTACTGCTGAAAGTGTGTGTGTAAAATGTGTGTGGGACGTAAAGCGGGCAATAACGCCGTGATGTTTTACGAGGTGTCATCCTTTGTTTCCTCTTCAGTGTTTTATCACTAGCTGTGCGAAAGAGCGCTGGCTAACAGCAGCAGGGAGCTGTGCAGTAGGAAGAGAAGGAGGAGGACAGGAGCAGGCCTCTCTGGCTGCCAGCACTTACTCAAGAATTAAATGATGAAAGCCAGTGGCAAATATTATCTCAAAAGGAATTCAAGATGTGCAAGACTATGCATGATATAGGAACACACAGATGCAGCACACACAGAAGAAATGAATGCATTGTGTGGTGTGTATACAGCGTTTGTCTTTTAGAGAACGGGAACAATCCCTACCAGTGAGCTGACCTACATCTCTGTATCTCTCATAGACTCCTCCAGTCAAGTGATGGCCTGATTGGCTCCATCAGAGTTCTGAGCTTATGCAGAGAGAGAGAGAGAGAAAGAGAGAGAGAAAGAGAGAGAGAGAGAGAGGGAGACTATGTTGCTTCCATCTTAATTTGAATGGAATAACGAAATACCTAAAGTTTTGGGAAAATATCATACCACCAACCTCCTCATTAACGCGCTCTACATTTTCCATCAATTTGGTCTGCCTCAAAAGTTTGCACACACCTCCTTCTCTTCTCCTCCATTGAATATATCAATGGAAGCTTAGCCTAATTAACGTATCAAACCCAAGTCCTGCTGTTGCAGTAATGGCGCCAGAGTGAGCTGGGCCTGAATTTTCTGTCTCAGTTGTCAGGGTTTCCTGTGCTCTTGGTTCCCGGTGGGTCTGCCTCTGTCATTAAACACACTTTGTGCTTGACCTGGTTTGCCATGTGATTGAGGTGGGTCAGCCTTGGGAGAGCAGGGTAGGAGGTTACATGTGTGTGTGGCTCTGAGCATTGTGTGAAGCTGAAATAATGGTGATTTAAATCGGAATCCAAAGAGGCGCTTAGGCCACATCTGGTGTGAGGCACAGTGGAGGCGGCTGCAGTGTTCAGACACAGCCTCACTGAATCACTAGCAGATGCCAATTTTCTGCCCTGTTGAGGCCTCCTGGAGGAACACTGCCCTGCCTAGCTGCCTTATACCCCACTCTTAGTCCTAGAATTCCAGCATAAGTAACTAACACATACACACACACATGCCATACTCATGACTGTTCAGGCCCTCCCATGGCCACTTCAGAGCACATCTTTGCCCTCAAGTTAGCCGAGCCTGTACACTTAGTGTGCATTCTGGGCAGCAGAATTTCCTATTCTGTTGGTGTGTGTGAAAATATTACAATGGCCTGATTTCATCTTAGCTAAGAAGCTCATCAAGTCACACATCAAGCTGTGGTGTATTGACCATATCTTCCTGTCAACAGGACGAGTTCACACTCTTTAATGTGGCAGTGCTAGTTGACAGCTCTTCATAGGCGTGCCCACTATCCTACATACACATGCTGGGCATTCTTCCTCAGCACATTCAGGAGCTAATAGCACTTGGCGTTCTGGTTTTAGTACTTAGGGTTCATTCTTTTCTATTCTGAGAGGCAACTGGAACAATCACAGTAAGGCAAATGCATTGTCATTACAGCACACAACAACATCAGTGATAAGTTTAATATTAAAGGAACAACTGGATTAATAATACAGATTGATCCAAGAGAATTGGCGATAAGGTGAAAAGTTGAAAGATTTGATCAGTGATAATACAAAAAACAAATGATCAAACTGCTAGCAATTTAAAACGAAAATTTTAATTTCAACCCATGATGAAACGTTTTTGCACCCCATGCAAACATTTCTGTGCTACAGTGTTAGATCAACCCTATATGACTATGTTAATCTCTCTGAAGCACTCAAAGCTGACATGACATGCAGATAATACATCAGTTTCCCTCAGTTTATCACATCCACTGTAGTTACACAAACACACACATATTCATAGCAGTCTAGAGGGATGCTGTGCACTACAGATGTTAATAATTGCCTAATTGGTGGTAAAGCTGAAAATCCTTTGTATATCAGTAGTCTCATTACAACATCAGCAGCCAATAAACAAAGCTGTGTAATTCCCTTTCATCACCAAGATTAATAACTGTATGTGCTGCAGATGATCTGGGAGTGAATGTTTGAAAAATAAACTTCGCTGTAACTTTTGGATCAAGTGTTTGCTATGATGGTGCGGTTAGAACGTGCCTTGGAGAGAAGAAGACAGCGGTTTATTTATTTGGCTTGATTTTCATTCCTAATCTCATCCTGCTCATGCAAATGGAGTGAGTGTGCAAGGTGATGGCGTTATCTTTCTTTACATCAATAAATAAAAGGCTCCAGTGGACCACAGAGCCCTGCTAATTTTCCAAACCAGTGAAGAGGCTTTTTATATGGGGAACACCTCTTCCATTCCACCTCTCTCTCTCTCTCTCTCTCTCTCTCTGCATCTCTCTTTCTCCTTCTCTCTCTCTGCATCTCTGTAAACCCAGCCTCTATCGTTTCCATTACTGTTTCATCTCATTTTTTTTGTGGACCACTCAAACCGCCCCCTCAGCATCTGGTGTGGGTGTCGACATGACCATATACTGTATGTGCATGTGTGTTTTGGGTCCACAAGTGGCACAGATTTGCATCGGATTTCTGTGAGGAAAGAGAACGGAGCAGTAAGGTCCATGCTGTAATCTCCTTGGCTTCTAATCTCGTAGCATTAACATTTTCTGGGATGATAAGAACCCCAGGTGGCCACCTTGATCACGTAGCTGGCTAAAAGGGTCAAGAGACTGTTCAAGCTAAGGAGCACACCCACGGTCACCCACCCACACCCTTATAGAAGATTCATTGCTCTGAAATAAAGCTCATTGTTGGGATGCGAGCTACAGGGTCACTCTGACAGAGGATGATGAAGAACGGTGGTAGCTTTAGCCCGAGCCCAGCTCCGCCTCCAAGTCCTGCTCCAGCACCTCCTGTCAGGCAGAGACTGTCTCAAACAGGACAGGCTGGACAGTATGGAGACAGAGGTCATTCCCATGGGGGAGAGAGAAAGAGATGGGAGGAAAAGTGAAAAATGATTCCAAGACCTACTGTTTTTATAACCATCAAAACTGACATGGCCACAGAGAGAATCTCTCTGGACCATTTTCCACTACACAGCGGAGCACCGTTTTAACATCAGAAATATGATACATTTTGTTCCTTAGGCCACTGGTCGTGTAGTGACATTACACACACATACACACACAATGATCTGGCATGATGTTGAGATGTTGATGTGTTTGTGAAGAAAGATTGTACTACTTTGATCTTTCAAACTCTACAAAAGGTGTCCCTGTCCACATGAGTTTCTTTCAGATTGTCCGGTTTCTTTCAACCTCTCAAGAACTTGTGGACTGGCTATACTGAATTGCCAATAGGTGTAAATGGGTGTCTTGTGCAAGTGTGTGTGTGTGTTTGTGGTGGTGCCCCTTGGTGAATCCAGGGTGCATTCTGACTTCATACTGAGGACTCACGGAATAGGCTCGGCTCTGGATCATGCACATCCCTGACCAGTATAAAGTCATTACTGAAGATGAATGAATGAAATAAGCTTCTGTAAACATTTTAGTTTCTCAGCAACCAGTACAAACAAGCAGAAATAATTTTGTTTTCTAAGCACATGGGGTATTTAGTGGATCTAGAATTCTCTTCCCCTCTCTCTCTCTCTGGAGCTTGCGTCTGTTTTCACTTCCAGATCTTTTTTTCCTTCCTGGAACTTTTCTCAACCTGCTCTTGTGCCAGGACCATCTACTGTAAGTATGAGAGCCACAACAGAGTCATGTTATCTTGTTGAGGAGCAATAAGGACTCGTCAGTGTCCAAAAAAGTGAGAGACAGAGAACAGACAAATGGCACAGCTAAATAACACTCTAACACACACACACGCTTTATACAGCAGATGTATGCCACGACATGAAGGTTTTTTTTTTTTAATCCAGTGATAGTGTTACAGCTATGAGTAACCTCTATACTTGAACTGCCAACCACTCCAACAAGGACTTCGGCGGCCCTCGCTTTTATGTGTTTTGCAACCGAACGCCTGCAGAGGCAACCCAAGAATGTGATGAAATGCGCAGATCTCAGGCCAGGCCACATGCATGCAGACATAAACAGAGTGCCTAATGGCGCTCAGGCCCCTGCTCTGGTCCGCTTTCAGCTCGGCCTTAACCACTCGCAGCTGAGCTGGGCTGGCACCAGTCATGTTTATTGGGGGGCTTTAGCCCATCAACTTATTGTCAACAGTTCAAGAGCCTGTCAACGGACACTCCAGATGTGGCGTGAGAGGGAGGGAGAACGCACCAGAGTAAGAAAGGGCAAAATGAACAAAAGACAAAAAAACATGTAAAGCAAAGATTTACTCTAGTACAGGGACTTAATGATATGGCTTTATGATTAATCGTTGTACTACTATTCATCGTCGCTAGGCGAACTCTTAAACTCAGAGACGTTGTTATTTAACTTGGAAATAATTGCTTTCCTACCACTGTTTAGTCTGCAGTAGTCGTATAGACACACAAACTCTCTAGTTCATAGTAAACATTCCTGTCGGCCTTCTTTTTTTCTGGAGAGGTGGGGGAATGGGGCTATAATGTTTACCAGAGTTTAGATAAGCTCATTTCCATATTAGATGAGATTAGCACAGTTCATTGTCTGGATTATGCTTATTGGGAAGCAGACGATGGATTGAGCTCCACTTTTATAGCGCATAGCCCTAATGCTAATGAGCATACCTATGCAAATGAGCTAAAGCTTCAGCGTGGGTAAAACAATCTTCTCTTTCTTTGTGCAGTGTTTCATGAGTGTGTGTTTTTCATAATGCTGCATACACACCCACACACACACACACACACACACACACATCCTCGGGACACTCTTAACCCACATCTTCTTCTTCGCACAATGAAAGCACATAAATAGAAAAAAAGGAGACATGATGCAGATATACAGAGCCTTTTTTTCACAGCAGCAGAGTATTATTCTCCAGGAGAGCTTTTATATAATCCAGTTGTGGTCCAAGTAAAACACGGCTTAATTTATGAGCGAACATTTTACGGGTTACTGTTTCGCACATATGTTGGTCTTTCGGCAGTGAGGTTGCTTTCACTTATACTGTTATCTTTGCAACTGACCCATGGTCCACTAACAGACGAGAGCCAGGAGGGCAGGACTGGTCCACACAGAGAGTGCACACTACTGCTGAGCATGGGCTTCCTGCCTTCTCTGTTTAAAGTTGCACTCATTTGGCCTCCCAATGTGAGGAAAAAAATGTGTGTGCGTGTGCATGTGTGTGGTATTATCGTGGAAAAAGTTGTGTGTCCCAGTGTAAGACAGGCTAAAATAGCATTTGTGTGTGTATGTGAGCCTGTGTGTGAGGGCCACAGCTGTGGCCGTTTCTCTGGTGACCCTATAGCCCTCTGTCCCCTAAGCGGGCTTTCGCCTTACAGCTGCTGCTCTGCACCTGAAGGAAGCAACACACACACACACAAACTATCTTTCTCTCTCTCTCTCTCTCTCTCTCTCTCTCACACACACACACACACACACACACACACACTTGTCTTACTGTCTTTACCTTTTCACTTTTTCACTTTTATTATTAAATAATGCTATGTTAGCTCTAGTCACATTCACGGCATAAGACAGTCACATTAACTTCAGTAACTGAAAGGAAAACATCTGTATGCCTCTTAATCTAAATAAACCCTGGAATCCACAGTTTTCTCACCAATTTGATCACCTAACAAATCAAAACATTCCCAAGCAGGGAATGTGAACACTCAGAGGAAACACACTTGGAAGACACGTGCTGTCTACTCTCTTCCATACAGTACTTGAGCTCACAGATACCCGTAATACAAGTGTCTCTAGTGTCACTATTGAAAAGCTCCACCACCTGTTGCTTTAAAACCATAAAGTAAATAACAGACTAGCAAATTGTTTTCTTCGTAGGAAAGCCACAACAAGGATCAAACTGTCAAATATTCCCATTCTTAGTGGGAAAACAGTACTGACCAAGTCTTGAGCCCACCCCCCATTTATTTCCAAAAAGCCTCACTTCCTGGTATTTTTTGCATATTTGTCACACTGAAAAGACTGAGATCATCAAACTAATTTTAATATCTCTAAATAATATTAATATCATTAGTAAAATCATGATTTTATTTACGTGATTTCTTGATTCAACAGGTCTGGCAGTAATCAGGCCTGGTTGTGGCACGTGACTTTAACATAGTTTTAAAAAAAATATCACAGATTATTTACAATTTAGCAGGGGTGGCATTTACTTCTTCGAATAGGTTGGCGGTTGGACAGCTTTTTTTCCCCTTAATAAATGAATTCATCATTTATCATTTAAAAACTGCATTTTGTATTCAACTGCAACAAATATGCAAAAAGAAAATATCAGGAAGGGGCAAATAGTTTTTCACAACATTGTATTTTTAGTAAAATCTTGAGAAATAGTTTTTCAGGCTTCCTGACCAGTTTCAGAGGATATATTTTGCTTCTTAAGCCACACAGTGACCTGTAATTCATTCAAGCATAAAAACATCTAACTTAAGGTATGAACCAGTGAGGAACACATGAGGAACACAGGTGCAGATGATGACAGATGATCAGGCTGGTGATTAGTCGACTGGTGATGCTGAATGCTGAGTGGTTGGAACTGATGAGAGGGGAAATGAGGTTGCAGCTGAGGTTATTTCATAAACAACCAAATTTTAAAGAGTATATTTGGTCACTTTGTAACCTGACACAGCAAAACATTTGTTTTACCATGAAATAAGGGATGTCCTGTGCACAGTACTGTTCTATATATGAGATAATATCTTACATTAAGTGATAACACACACACACACACACACACACACAATCTTAAGATTCAAGAACATTTGTGTCTGTGTGTGTGTGTGTGTGTGTGTGTGTGTGTTTACACCGTTCCTATGATTGCATTCTTTAGCCCTCTTTATTATATGAGAACCTCCACTGTCCAGAGACAAAAGCAAATGTCGCAACAATTTCAACAAATGCAGCAAACTGTGTCAAGATGAGAATTCTTATTCCTCCTCACAAAACATTTTAATAATAAACAAAAAATCCCACAAACATGTCTCCTGCTAGTCTGCACCATCCACCATCTAATAAATTTAATATAACTTCATGTCGCTGCACATAAACACAGAAACACTTTCATATCTATCATATGATTTTGCTTTGTCTGTTATAAGCTTTTTCTGTATGCTCTTTCACTTGATATTGCAGAGTTTATTTGATCTGGCACCTTCCTATCCCAAACAACAGATATCAAGAGAAAGAAAAGGGTCATAAGTGAGTTGCTGGCCAGATGGCATTTAATGAAACATAGAATCAGTAAAAGGTGTTTTCTCGAACCTTTCGGGCATGTGGTGAAGTCCTAAACAAACAAACAAACAAACAAACAAACAAGCAAGCAAACAATAAAAACAACAAAAAACAGTGTGCTCTGATGAAGCAGTATCTAGTTTAAAAAATGAGGAAATTCTAGTAGAAATAACTAATTTAAAAATAACTGGCTCAAACAAAATTTTAGAATATTAGAATAAAAACCTAATATGAAAGAACTTGCATTTCTCTCTCTCTCTCTCTCTCTCTCTTGCTCCCTCTCTCTCTCTCTCTCTCTCTCACACACACACACACTCACACACACACACACACACACACACACAAACACACACACTGTACTATTTTTTTATCCATATCAAACCCTGCGTTTCAGTAAACACTGTGTTTGGCTCATATAATAACAATTTGAGTAAACTTATAATAGGCTGAGTAAAAAACAGAAAGTAACCAACTTGACATAAAGCAGCAACAATAAATGTTAGCGATATTAATAAGCAAATAAAACCTTCTTTGTGAGCTAGATCTTGTCCCAAAGGCAATGAAGGACTATAGAGCCAAGTGCAATAATTAACCAGATAATAAAACGCAGTAGCACAGAATGAAATGAAAAGTGTAATGTTTTATAAGAAAGTCAGGGAAGGAAATAAATAGATAGCATAATGAAAGCAGTGCCACTGTGGTGTTTGACTACACACACAGCTACACACTACACATCTTGTCTGTGCAATCAGTTCTCTTTATGCCTTTTTGCCTATAATAATACATAATATAATGTCAAACATCACAATATTGTTAACGATCATGGACAAGAGTCTAAAATTAGGGGTCAGAATCTTTATTAGCCACTTGATCCTGTTCAGGGTTGTGGTGAACACTGGAACCTGGACCAATGTTAGAGAATCCACCCTGGAAGGCAAACACTTTCACATGCATATTCACACTTGTAGGCAATTTAACGTCTGCCTACCTGCGTGTTTTTAGACACATGAGAAAATGTGAAAGTGACCCAAACTCAGGATAAAATCAGTGGCCTGAACTACATTTTTTAAAAATAATCTTAAATAAATAATATCTTTAAAACCATTAAGCAAGTTGTACATTATATGTTTTTTAAATGATTAAACACTATAAAAAAATCCCAGTAATCTGGGCTGAATGCAATAACAGCGTATAATGTTTTATCATCTATCCTCTAATAACAAACCTGCTGTTAAAGATTAATTTCTATTAATTACTAAAATTGCTGTTATGTATCATCAATCAGTATGCAGTGCAAAAAAATATTGGAAAGTGAAGACACTTTAAATATATCCACATGTCTGTAGTCCTTTCTTTTAAATTTATAATAATTCAAATCTATTTTTTATTTCTACCATTTAATCAGACATGCAAGAAGTAAACATGATAAAATGTCTGCATCAAAATATTTTGCCTTCGTTATGACTTGTATTTGTTTCCTTCTTTTCAAATTGGAATTTACCCATCTTTAAGCATGACTAGAAGTGACTATTCGAAATAAAATTCAGACTTTCGAAAAGGCCAGATTGTTGGTCAGACTGAGGGTGGACTGTTTCAGAGACAAGAATCATTCTGACTTAACAGAAGTATAGTTCAATTTAAAGAAAAGGGTAAAACATCAGGCCTGGTTGACCTGAGCCTTCCATAAGATGTATTTGTATGGTTTAAAGCTCTGGTGAAAACAACCCTCTCTTTCTATGCTTCAATGAGCTGTTGCTCTTAAAGTTGCTAAAGGCAAGTATACAATGTATTCCATCCATCTATCTAATTACCTCTGTAGTCCAATCAGGGACCATGGGGGCTAACAGTGACCATTTTATTTATTCCCATTTGTATGACCGTGGTAAGACCTCTGGTCAACATTCAAACACATTTATACACTATGGGCAATTTGGAAAAGCCAATTAGCTCAATCTGCATGTCTTTGGATTGTGGTAGGAAACCAGAGAACCTGAAGGAAACCAACCAAGCACAGGGAGAACACGCAAACTCCATGCACACAGACTTGACATGGGAATCGAACGTGGGACTCAGTGCAAGGTGAAATGTATTAATTAAGCAATTAAACAATGTATTAACTAACTGTGCTACAATTATATACATGTATTAATTATGCAATATCACACAGGGAGTCTTGTTGTACCGAATGATGAGTGCCGGGTGCCAAACAAATATCCTTCCGTTCTCCACCAGCACATATCCTTCTGTGCCTGGTGAAACTCACTAACCAACAGTTAGTGACTGACAGTTAGTATGATTAACATAGCAGTTACTATGTAGACAAAGTGTCATTTAGGATGACATAGGTTTATCAGATGTGTTTTCTTGCTGAAAGTGCTTCAGTTAATTTTTTATGTGGGTTTTGGAAGGCAGCTGTTCTCCTGACATTACAGCACTGCGGACCGTACAAACCTACTTTCACCCATGCAGTGCAATTTACAATTGTTAGAACACCTGTGACACATCCCAGTGCTGTTATGCTCTATTATCATCAACATGTGGAATGCCTCTCATCCAATCAGATTATTTAGATAGAACTAACTGTCGTATGATTATATTTAGAATGTGAACCTTGTTTAAAAAATACATTTTGTTGAATACTCTTTATCATAAAATTGTGGGCATTTATTTCCTACTTGTTTTCTGTGTATTTTTAGAAAGTAAAATTAAATAGAATTTAATCTGCTTAAAGCTTGTTTCAAGTTTAAAATATGTTAAATATTCTAAAATAAGTTGTTTTATCTTATATTTGTTTGACAACAATCCCACAATTGGAAATATTAAATAAAACAATCTATATTCAATATATTTTCATAACTTTTTGACTGTGAACTGGGGTTATAAAAAACCTAGAGTTGCACAGATAGAAATACTCTGTAATGTAAGCTTGAGGTAACAGGTGATAAAGAATTATTAAACATTATTATGTATGAGTCTTGTCCATGAGGACATAATAAGGCTGTAAACCTTCCATTGCAAATTCAGCTTAACTCAAGCTGTAAGAACTACACCACAGGATCAAATTCTTTAGGTTGTTTTTCTGTGTCTAATGTGTTAATATTGAATGCAAGTCCAATTTGCAATCATTTTGTAAACTGTTTCCGTTAACTTTATTAAATGCATTGCAAAAAAATATTTGAAACAATGACCATCTCCACAACAAGCTCTAAAACAACTTTGTAAAACAGCATCCCCAAGAAACTCCCTCCAAATAATGACACTCAACTAGGTCAACTCTTTAGGGATCTCATCAGTTTATGACCTTCTTAGCAAACGACTCTGTCCTGCTATGTTGATATTAATTACTCTCGTTATGTCTTACGCAGATAACAGGGAACAATTCAGTGGAATTCCAGTGTTATAGCAGGAAACATCACAGTTTAGTTGATCCAATAAAACTTAATCCTAAATTAAAAATAAATAGCTTAGCATCCAAGCTTAGCATCACAACTGGTCATTTGTGCAGTGTTTCTCTGTTCTTGGTCGGTGGAGACACCAGGGGCTTTAAGATTGAAGACCATCAGCTATTAAGTCGCACACTAATCTGTAAATCTGTAATTTCTATTCAGCCAAAACATGGTATTGATGCTAAAAATTGTAAAGTTCATTTTCAGATAGGATCATATAGGATCAAACACTATTTTTCAAAATACAATACTTAATGCTTCTTATCTTCCAATACATGCTTCATTTTTTGTTAATATGCATACACATTTGCTAAATACAATTTAATGCACTTCGTGTGCCGTAACTGCCGTAACTATTTACAATTCAAATCTTTCAATGATCTTAATGTTCATTCAGTTGAAAATTGCCCAATTTAGATTTCACATGAAAACATAAACCTGAAAAGCATATATTATTCTAAAATGCAAAATTGCAACATGAATTTGACATTGTTACGGCCCTACAGATTTTTTGCTTTTTAAGCTTTTACCAAAAACTAATTTAAGCAATGCATTTGGTCATAAGCTTATACTAATACATTATACAGTGGTGTGAAAAACTTAGTTGTTTTCTTACAAGTTGTCCCCTCTGGAATGTTTTTTTTTTTTTTTTTTTGGACAAAGCAGTATATATTTTATCTCTGGTTTCATTGAAAGTTTGAACTTTACTGAGCTAAGACCCCAATAGTGAGCGCCCTTCTTGAAAGTGATGCTAAAAAGTACATCTCCTGACATCTCTTCTGTCTTTTTAGACTGTCTTTAATCCACCTGCAGATGTTTCTCTTGTAGCCTCCATCACACCTTCAAACTCTCTGGGGTCACATTATCCACTCTGGTGAAGGAAATGGAAAAGGGTGTCTTTGCAGATTGATGTGTGAATAAACATGTGGTAATGCTTTGACAAAATGTAAAATAGGTGAATTCTTTCTTTAGATGTGGTATATGGAGGTTATTCACTCACACATGTAAGTGTGTTAATGTGAATCCAGTCTCTAGCCCCAAAAAACAGCTTTATACTGT
>JAOVVA010000041.1:18636717-18667541 GCA_028565275.1 Leiocassis micropogon | reverse complement strand
TTAATTTGTTTTATTTTTACTTTATATTTTGTGTTAATTATTTGTATGTATTTATTTTTGGGGGCTGTGGAACGAATGATTTGAGTTTTCATTATTTCTTATAGGAAAATTCGATTTGGTTTACGAGTGTTTTGAAATACGAGCCCGCTTTCGGAACAAATTATGATCGTGATCCATGGTTCCACTGTATATGAAACTCAAGAACCACTGTATTTTTTACTAGAAATTTTTAGACAAGTGCAGCAGTACTCAGATTTATCTTTATCTTTTTGCCTCGTCCTGCTTTCACATGGTCTCTAAAAAAAAAAGAATGGGAAATGCACTAAGAGAAAAACAAGACGATGAGTACATGAAGGAAAGAGAGCAAGTGGACAGGCCAGGGAGAACACAGCAGTCTGTGGAGTTTGTTCGCTAAATAATGCAGTTGAGATGCACGAGGGCTGAGAACAGTCTCCCTGATCTTAACATCCTTCTGTGTTTCTGGGTTTCCTCTCAAGCAAAAATACATTACTCATCTCCACAAAGTTTCTCTTTTCATGTGCATGCAGAACTAGCCAGGGTGGGTACATTGTTTTCAGTGGTGATTGGCACTCGATGTGAAGGGCCACATGAAAATTGCAGAGGGGTGTGGAACAAAAACCAATGCAAACAGAGAACCATGTTAGGGATGAAATCCTTGTGGCCATTACTTGGTCATTTCCAAGGGAATGCATAATTTAGAGAGTGGGAAAGTCAAAGAAGGTCTCCAGATGTGTGTGTGTGTATGAGGGACAGAGAGCGAGAGAGAGAGAGAGAGAGAGAGAGAGAGAGAGAGCTCAGCATTCCGAGTACTGTCGGTCTCTTGGTCTCAGCTTTGTTAGCATGAGATTGAGGTTCGCCAGTCTGTCATGTTTAGTAAAATCAGCTGATCTGGAGCCTGGAACTTGGGCTTGGTGCTGGAGGCTTGCTACAGATGGACAGGACAGTAATGTGTATTGTCATCAATGGAGACCCAGTGATTGGGGTTAGACATGCTTTGCCAAACATTTTACAGGCCTGGTGTATGTGTACAGCTACTCGGAACATTTTCTTCGATAATTGATTTAGTGCCTGTAAGGCCTCTCATGGAACTATGCAGACATATAAATAGACATACATGCCCACATATGGTTTAAATAAAAAAGATACAATCGTATACACAAATGTATACAAGCTTTTCACTGCACATCATACTGTGTATGTGCGTATGTGACAAACAAAATTTGAATTTGTATTTAAATTATATATGGGTATATATGTCCCATATGATATGAGTATATATTTATTAACACACATGACAGAGCACAGTACATACATACACTGATTGGCTATAACATTATGACCAATGACAGGTGAAATAAACAGCATTGTTACCAACTATACATCAGCAAACTGGTAACAGGATCATGGACACCCAAAACTTACCCATGCACACGGGGACCAAAGGCCAGCTCGTCCAGAAAATGCCAATGCACACAAATTACAAAAAAACGTCAATATTGGCCACAAAAGAAAGGTGTTATAACACCCAGTACACCACATTCTGCTGTCCACATGGCCCAACAGCCAAACAGTCCAAGGCTACCGACCCAGCCTCCAAAATTCCCAGATCCCAATCCAATTAAACACCCATGGGACCCAACAAACAAACATGTTTGATCCACTGAGACCCCACCCGAGCACCCAAAGGATCCTCGGATAATTTCCTGGTGCAGACATCACAAGACCCCCTCTACAGGCACCACAAAGTGGCAAAAGGGCGGCTCAAATCATAGGTGGTTTTAAAGTTCTGTCTGATCACTGTATATTTGCACATTCATTTACCATTAGTGGAAATGGAGCTTTGCCACTTCCTTTACTGTCCATGTTTTTTAGGAGTGGGAGGAAACCTGGAGGTTACCCCGAGCTCAGCATTGAGCCAGTAACCTTGGATCTATGATCCAAATCTAAGGGCAAAATTCAGACACCAAACCTGTGTCTAGATCGATCGATCTATCTATCTATCTATCTATCTATCTATCTATCTACCTATCTACCTATCTACCTACCTACCTACCTACCTACCTACCTACCTATCTATTTACTCACAGTAATTCACAAGGGAAAACAGTGTCTCCTTCAGGGAGGAAGGTGGCTGGAAAAACCCATGTTCGTTCGCATCCCACACCTTCATAATGTGCATCCTAGGAAATGTACCACAGCTGTCAATCACAGCCTATTTAGTCCCAGCCTGTAGGAGTTAGTGTACAACTCAGGCCTTGAGAATACAAATAAACCTAAACCCCGTTCTCAGTCTAATCCTTCTGCTCCAGTCTCCCCCTAAATCTCTTAGCCCTGCTCCTGTATTGACATATCCACCTTCAGTACTGCAATCATTACTAGCTGAATCACTCACACACATATATACATACATATATACATGAGCACACACACCAGTGCAGCAATGTTTATGAGAGCAGTGACTTCCACTCCATATATCAGCATCCATTAAAGAGAGCAGGAGGAAAAAAAAGGCTTCGCTGCCATGGTAGGCCAATGGGGTGTGTATTTCTGTGTGTAAGTGTGTAAGTGCGTTGAGGAGGATGTGGCCTGTCTGTCCAACGTTTACTGTCTTGCACAGTGTGAAATTTGTCCATGGAACTGTTAAGTCATTAAAAAAATTAAGAAATTTAATGAGGTCCAGGACATTTTTTTCTTTCCGCAGTTGTTTATGATTGCTTTTTCTTTTGCCTTCTCTTCCATCTCATCATTTCTCCTTTTCCACATTCTCTTCTCTTCTCTTCTCTTCTCTTCTCTTCTCTTCTCTTCTTTTCTCTTCTCTTCTCCTCTCCTCTCTTCTCTTCTCCATCACTGACGAAGCGTCACCCCTCGGCATCTGTGACTCCAATTTAAGAGGAGCAAGTGGAGGTCTAACACTCTGTCAGCCTGCACCCCTTTCCAGACCCTCCCTCCTTTCCTCCCTCCGCTTCTGCAAACAGGGGCAATTACACACTGAACTGCCACCTTGTTTACACCTTAAACTGCCACCAATTACAGGAGTGTGACACCCGCACCAACATGCACAACCTTACTCTGCTCTGTCTCCCTGAGCTGGCCGTCTGCTGGGGAGAGAGCAACTGCTAATGGAGGGGAAGCTGGCTTTGACTCTCACTCCGGCTGGAGGGATGACAGGCTGGAGGGAGGTGTAGCGAAACACATGCTCAGACTTAAGGCTCAATTTTATGGGAGGATTTGGAGGCAGAGGAAGAATGTAAATTGCTCTGAACTCTGCAGAGCTCATTTTATTAAAGGAATGGACAATTCAAAGATATCACGTTTCTCGGCCCAGAACTCATCACCTTCCGCTTTCAGAAAGAGGTTTTAAAATGCAAATAAAGGCAGCTAGTTTGTTCGAGTCAATATAGAAACAATGTGACCTTGAGAAGCACGACTGGCACTATTCAGAGCTGTGCTACAAGCACAGTGCCATCACAGACAACATGCTTCTCAGTTGTGAGAAAAAGAGTGTGAAAAAAACAATCAAAGAGGGTACAGGCAAGAGAAAAAGTGATAACATGGACGTGTGTGTATATGTGTGCATGTTTGTGTGTGGGCGTGTGTGCCATGTGTGCATGAGCTAGTGTGTTAATGAACTGACCTGCTCAGCCCACCTGCTCTCCCCAGCTGTCTGGCCCAAGATGGAGGCAGCATTCCGTAAATATCTGGACAACGGTCTACAGGGGTTTCTTTTCCTTTCCCTTACTCATTTACACTTCCATTCCATCTTCGCTCTCTCCCATGTCTTTTCTTGTATCCCCCTGACCCTCTGAGCATAGTCTAGGCCCTGAAATCAGCTGAATGTCAGAGTAATAAATCTAGTGAAAAGCAACTCCTATAACTTGTATTCCTGCTGTTACACACACCTACACACACTTGTTTTGCATCACTGGACACTGTGATGTAATTATGTAAAAAACAAACAAAAAAAAACACTCATATAAAAGATGATCACCAAGTAAATACTTTCTTGGCAGCCATCAATACATCAACAATAGGTTTATGTGTGCAAGGGGCTGATGCAATGGCACTGTTTCTATCTAACTCTGTTTAGTTCTGAAAATATTTATATATGTGTGTGTGTATTCATATTTCTACCCTAAGTGAGCTTTGCTTAAAATGAATGATTGTTCCTTTTCTTCCTCTTCATATAATAATAATAATAATAATAATAATAATAATAATAATAATAAATACAATTATGCAGCATAGAGTGCATTTTTTTTCAGCACAACCTAAGCAATATGATGAACTGAATTTTGTTTCATTAAAACCATACAAACATGACTGAGCAAAAAATGGGTCACATATTCTGGTAGTGGACTTTATAAAAGTAATGATAACTTCCGTTCTACCTGACATATCCAAAAAGCTAAATACACAGTTTGATCTCTCCCTGACAGCCTCTCCGTTAACACACACCGGCAAGTCTTCTACATAAGCACATGGACAATTTTTTAATTCTAATTGACCTATGCGGTGTTGCTATCTGTGCTGCTTGGGTTTTAATCTTGCTCATTTTGTTTATACTTGCTTGTGATGCTTTCTAACAAAATTTAGTTGATATTATTTCCCAAAACTTTAAACAAACTAGTAGCCTAATGAGGCTGCACAGTGGCATATGTGGTTAGCCCTGTCTCCTCGCACCTCCAGGATCGGAGCTTGAAGCTACAGTAACCTCCAGTCGGTGTGTGTGTGTGTGTTAACGTTTTCTGTTTGTTGGGTTTCTTATGGGTACTTCAGTTTCCTTGCACAATCCAAAGACATGTGGCGTAGGCTGATTGGCATTTCCAAATTGCTCTCAGTGTATGGCTGGGTGTGTGAGTGTATGTGTGTACTTGTGCCTTGTGATGTGTTGGCACCCCAACTAGGTTGTACTTTCTTTGTTTCACAAGCTGCATAGCTGACTTCTCACTCATGCCCACAAGTTTGATATCTGACTGCTCTTCTGCCTGAAAATATCCCAGTTCTGATGTACACCTTTCTTGTCAGGCACATCCCTGCGTGGGCAAGCTTTTTCTCTTTTTGCTACTATTCATACCTATATTTGTATTTGTTTAGAACACACTATCTGTCCTGTATTAGGATTCAAGTAAGTCTTATCATGTAAAAAAGCATCTTATCATGGAGAATCTCCATGTTATCGACTGTCCCAAATAGCACAAATCACTTAATAAGCTACTATTATTTTAATTATGTTACAAAAACATTAGTTATAATGAATTGTCCAGAAGCAACGTTATAACATCATCAAAAGTGAAACCTTTTTAGCTAATAATTACTGCAGTAGTGCTGTTAAACACATCGTCATTTATTTTCATTTTTTAAATTTCTTCTTTAGAAATACACAGGTAGAAGCACACTTGTTTAGAACCGATTTCAAGGTAAGATGTGATATGATCAAAATAAAAGATATTTATTTATTTTTTTATTTTTATTTTTTTGTTTGTTTGCATGTTTACATGAGAAATGTCAGTGATATTGCTCTATAAACAAAATTTTCAAAGGCATAATAAATTCCTACTTATTACTTATTATAGTTTAACATGCTTTTGTGTCTACATGTATAGCGTCTATCTGAATCATCTGGATATGAGTTTAAACAATAAAGTAAAACCTGTTAGACTTAGTAATTCACTGCAATTTTTATAAACAAATTTAAAAGCAAGTTAATGGAAAATTTGAACAGTTTGACAGAAAAAATGCAATCAACATCATTTTCAGACTTTCAGTCATTCTGAAAAATAATTTTACTCAGGTGCACAAGGTTGTCTATGAAAAAAACCTTTTATACAATCTTCTTTTAAAAGCTTGAACTGTCGCTAGCACTGGTTTTGCTGCATTTGCGAGACGTGATGCACTTTACGGTTTTATTTACAAAAGACAATTAAGCGGAGGCATAATGTTTAAACACTTCAGAAACACTTTCTGTACAAGAGACAGAAGATACACTCGCTGTGTGCTGGAAGCTGTTGGGTTCTCTACATCCGGTTCCATTTGCTACTTGTTTTCCAATTTCTATCTGTTATAACCTTATGGGGCCATGAACACAGACTGTATAGTATGTAGTTGGACCAAAACTCTATTTTTTTTTTCTTTGTTCCTATTTGCGACTGTGCAGTGGTAGTTTTAGTTTGTGTGGTACCCTGGGTGAGCTCTCCTTCAGTGTACCACCCAAAAAAAAGACTCAAAAGTCTTTGCTCTTATCTATTATTCAGACATTTGGAACCTTTAAAACTATTTAAAGATACCAATGTTATAATAGTGTTATAGCAACACAGGTTTTCAAACCTAAGTGTTATTGTAGCCTTTTATTTAATTTACAATATTATACTCCTAAACTGATAACAGCTGCATACCTTTGTCTTTTGCCCATTTCTCCTTTTTATTTAGTTGCTTATTATTAATATTTCATCATGAGGATGTGTAAACTAGTCATATATTATTATAATAATTATACACAAAACAAAAGGATGAAATATGGCTGCAAAATTATACAATAAGCGGCATGGTGGTGTAGTAGTTAGCACTGTGGCCTTACACCTCTAGGGTCAATGGTTCGATTTCCACTTTGGTTCTACGTGTGTGGAGTTTGCATGCGTGGAGTCTCCCCATGCTTGGTGAGTTTCCTCCGGGTACGCTGGTTTCCTCCCACAGTCCGAAGACATGCAGATTAGGTTAAGTGGCATTCCCAAACTGCCCAATGTGTGTGTGTTTGTAAGTGGTGTGTGTGTGTGCCCTGCGATGGATTGGCTCCCTGTCCAGGGAGTAACCCCCCTTTTACTCCTGGGATAAGCTCCAGACCCCTGTGACCCTGCAGGATAAGTGGTATAAAAGTTCAGAATAAATGAACTATACAGTACACTATATATTCCGAGTATTATAAATGATCTGTAGTTTATTCAGTAGTGTTTTATAATATGATTGATTTTACTAGTTACATTGCTATACGAAGATAGGTGTGTGCTTTGTTCCCTAGTACCCCTGCAATTGGTATTCCAATAGGGAGACCTGAGGTGATGTCCACTTATCCACCTCCCTTTCCATCTTGTACAATGCAGTCAATACCCAGCCTTCCTTACAAAATAGAATCGGGGTACTGACATGAGTAATTGATCCACATGATATAAAAAAAAATTTCTGCATGCTTTGTAGCCCCCCTCCACCCGGCAGGATGCCATGTCACCCATGTCGCCCATGTCTAAAGCTGCTACTGTATGACTAACTACAAAAGTACAATCAAAGCATGATTCAATCAAGCTATGTGTTTATTAAAATTCAACCTACATATTATCGATACTAAATTGCACAATTACATTGCCACAAACAGAACTGCAGGCTGATTTATCCATTGTGACAAAACTGGGGAGATGGATTTATAGAATTTTGGAAAATCACACAATATTTACATTGATATAAATATAAACGTTTTGACATAAAATTTTGCCAGTTCTGGCTTCTATATTCTGGGGGGGGGGTTATTGTTTTTCTCCAAAACTGAGGAAATTGAATCCAACAGTTTTCTAGTCAAACCATTCATTTGTTACAGATTGGTACATTGTAGCCTTGTTGTTGTGTAGGTTAATGTTGTTCATTTCTCTCTTTAGACCTTGAGTGGCTAAATTGAAACAAAAGTACAACCTTGTGATCCCTCGAGAAGCCCTAAATTACTCACATAAATATTTATGGTTTAGATGCTGATTTACAGTATTGGAATAGGTTGGGGATATATTCCAAGTAGTACAGTATATGTATTAGGAGGCAGGAAAGACTTTCTATTGAGAATTAATGTTGATATGATAAGAAATTACTCATCAGTAATTATAAAAGGCCACTCAGTAATCCCTGCTTATGATTCAGTTTACTCCTTTACTAATGTTCAAATTATTACATAATTAATAATTAACTTCTACTAACATATAGAGTAAGTCTGGATAAGCTATTAAGAGGAATGTTATTGAAGAACTACTTATTTTTTCCTGTTTAGTGCCTGCATAGTTATGTATGAGTTACTGAACAGGATTGTAGTGAAATTAGTGATTTCATTAACACTGGAAACCTTTACACAGATCTGAGTGTTGTAGTGATGTAGGTGTGTCTCAGGACGTCACATTGTGTACGAGTGTCCATCTTCCATGATATCATTACTAATCTGCACTAATACATCATTTCTTCCACACTCAAAACTAAATGGCCATCAGCATTTATTCACTGATCACTTATGATCAGCAATCATCAGTATTTCTTCAGTTCTTCACACACACCTTGATCATCTGGAAACTCTTATGTCTCACCTGTGTGTACTAAGATACTGTAAGTATGGAATAAGACGGCACATGCTGACAGTGAACTAACGTGTTAGTCAATATGGGGGAGGGAAAATAGGAAGATTAGTGTTGTATGGAGAAAAAAAGGGCTAATAATAAATAAAGTAGGAAAGTCACTGTTTGTTTTACTGTTCTTAACATCTGTTAAAAAAAAGTAGTCAAAAGGCCCCAAAAAATCCTTGTATTTAGCATTACTTAATTGCAAGTTTTGCAAAATAATTTATTTACTAATTATCACTTTGTTTGTTTTTTAGTTTTACTTTCTAAAATCATGCTCAGTTGTAAATAATGCACTAATTCATGTAAAAAATTTTCCTGAGTTTATTGTAATTGCTGTTCTTGTTTCATTTGGATATAAATTCCTCTGTAAGCTGTACAATGATCAGCCATATCATTAAAACATAAAACTTCGAACCCAATATTGTGTCGGTTCCCCTCGTGATTCCTGGGCAGTTCTGTCCCCTCCAGGCATGACTCCACAGGACCTCTGGTGCTCTGACACTGAGATGTTAGTTGCGGATCCTTTGGCTGCTCTGGATTGCGGATGGGTCCTACATTGATCGCACTTGTTTGTCTGGCACATGCCATAGATGTCCAGTCTGACGGAGATCTTGGGAATTTGGAGGTCGGATCAACAACCTTGAACCCTTTTGCATGCTATACCCCCTACACTGCAGGCTACTATGCTTTATCTGTGGAATCGAGCCTTGGGTTGCCATGATCCTGTCACCAGTTTACTGGTATATAATTCATAATCGGTATTATTCAATTCACCTGTCAGTGATGTTAGTGTTGTGGCTAATCATTGTACAAAAGCTGCACTATAGATGAAGTGAGTTTATTTCATAATCTTTTGTGACTCTGCGTCACATGTGTCATATGAAGATACATATACCAATATCTTTATACTCTGCAGCTTTCCAGAGTAATGACCATGCAATGGTGCATGGAAACACCCCGGACATCCAGGGGGGCATGGTTGGAACAAATGCATCACTTCCTCTTTGTTAAATCGTAATGTGCACTGGCCCAATTCCACATTACTGCACCAGTGCCAAGTGCCTCTTTCACCCACTCTGATTTTGCCTGATGTATTCCAGCCCTTAGTCTTAGTCTAAGAAGTGACACAGGAGGGGCAGTGTGTGTGTGTGTTAGTGTGTGTGCACAAATTCTATTTATGCAAGGCAGGTGAAAAGTTGGAAAATTGGTCCGTTCCATCATGCCGGACATGGAGGCAGCAGTGACACCCTGATCAGGTGTGCATGCATAATCGCCACCAAAAATAATCACTGTTTTGAATAATCCACCTCCCAAATTCTTGCAGCTTCGAATTCTTCCAGGGAGGTATCTCATAAATCTTTACAATGAATGTAAATCAGAGATGGAAGGACTGGAACACCAGGCCTCTTAGGAACCCTGTTAGATTTCTCTCTCTCTCTCTCTCTCTCTCTTTCATTTTCTGTGTGTGTGTGTGTGTGTGTGTGTGTGTGTGCGCGCGCGCACGCTTTGCTCTGCTTTCTTGAAAATTTACACAGATGATGCATGAGGGTGCTGGTGTTTGGAGCCAGCAAAAAGCAATGTTTTAACATCCATCTAAGAGGTGATTTTAACTCTCCAGTTGGTCCAGTGCTTTCTGTAAATGCTGTGCTGTGTTTTACACTCACCTAAGAAAATCAACTCACGGCTTCACCTTCCTCACCGTAACATACTTTCAATGCAGTTGTGCAGTTTTAGTGTTATATCACCATAGAAACACTAAACGACGTGCTAAATATTAACCAGAAACAACACTAAAATTAACTTCATACAAAAGCGTATGCTAGTAATAGAGTATCAGTGGGAACATAAATATATATTTAAATAAAGAAAGGGAGCAGAAGTTGTGCTGTTTTGTGTTTTTGTTGTTTTAATTTCAGGCTTGTGTTTTGTAATTTTTGGGGGATGAGACAAGGAGAGAGAGGAAGTAGCGGGGAGGTTCAGAGACAGCACATGTTGGCTCGGTACATGAAAAAAAAGTGTGTGTGTGTGAGTGTGGGTGTGTGTGTGTGCTGCCGAGAGTTTTCTCTGGGTGATTGAGCGACCCTGCCATGGTGCCATTGTAATGAGCATCCACTAGAGTGAGGAAACTTCTAGCTAGGAAAGTTACAGAATTATTTAGAGTGGGCTCTGTGAAAATTACAATATGCACAATCCACCTTCTCGTTAAAGGATGAAAAATAATAAAATTCTTTGTGACAGCCTTCCAGCACTTGTAATGTATAACGATTTTTTTTTCCTCCACCATGTGAATGATTTTTTTCCCAGACTCTGGATACATCTGTTTTGCATGAGATGCATAAAATGACAGGACTTAGACAGCTAGTGCATCTAGTGACAAAGATTACTGTCAGCCACCTCCTTGAGTTAATTCATCATTGGAAATGGTCCGTTCCCTTCCTCTGTCTCTTAGCAACAGCCTATCCCCTGGTGCTGCCTTTGCCACATGTGTATGTGTAATATAGTGCTCTTCAGAATACCTTTTACATAAAAATAAGCGGATAATTTCAACTTTACATTTTTATTGCATTAACATAAAATATTGGGCATATTACGTCGGAAATTCATATCTAAAGAATTTGATTCTACCAGCTATTATGCAGTGCAAGGCATAGTGGTTATACTTGTTAATCCGGGTGTATGAATAAGGAAATATTTGCTTTGGATATTAGTTTTTGGCGGCGGTGAGGCGGGTTGGAGAAACTTTGCAATAAAGCAGAAGGGGGTGGGGGGGTGGGGGGGACTAACCTCTTAACATGCAAATCACCTGGCTCACCTTGTCTGATGAATGGCTGCGGTGGCCCGTTTAAAAAATTGCCCTTTCACACCAGGCTTGCCTGTAAAGGATTAGGTGCTAACAAGTTTACAAGAAAACAAACACAATGCATGGGAGTGCTTTGTTGACTTTGTTGGCGGGCAATATTTTGATTAAAGTCCGTCAGATTTCTATAGATATATGATAGTTAACAGATTATCGGGATGTACGGAGTGAAGGAAGATACAAAGGTTAAACTTTCAGGTGTGGTAAAACATTGCATCATGGTAATTATAAACTATAAATGCAACGAAAGCAGTTAAAAGATTATGGGAACCAAACGAATACTGGTGACAACCTCCCTCTCTCTCTCTTTCTCTCTCTCTCTGTCTGTGGGTCTGGAGTGACACTGCAGTGTTACAGCTTTATTTGCCACGAAAAGGTGAAGCCATGAGTGATCTCTGCAATTTAAAAGCACTCGACCCTTACGACCAGTGAGATGAATTCTTTGCATATATTCATGAAACAATTGGAGAATATTTATTTTATAAAACATTGCTTTACCCTAGCTACAACAGCACATAGACACTGGGCCAACAGCGAAAACACATTTTTTGATCAATTTTATGCATTTATACACTGACAGTTCAGTGAAAATGAAAACACAACAGACGAATTACACATCTTTGCCTCGGAATCCATATTTTGACGTGGTGTCTAATTTTAGTCATCTAATTTTCTCTTACTGAAATTGTGACCAAAAAAAACCCCCAACATATCTAGATTCATAGACAGGGATCAGAGTTCAGCTCACTGCCGAAGACTTGCAGATGACAGTGTTAAGGCAGGTCAGAGAAGCAGAGACAATGCGTGAAATTAAGATCACTGGACTGAAGTACAAGACAAGCGTGTGGCAGGAAAATAAACATCTACAGCACAATACAAGATGTCATTGTTCTTACATGACTGTTGGCATCTCAACTGTGTAAAGTAAAACCCCCTTCTGACAAACGCACAAAACACAAATGTGCAAAAATCATACTTTTGGGGAATAAAAAGGAAACAACAGCAAAAAAAAAAACTTTGATTGTGGAGGAGTGTACAGACAAAAATCATTCACTTTTTTCTAGCCTCAGTCAAAAATCCACTAATTATTTCAGTTATATTTTGGCAGCAGAATAGCGAGAGGGAGACAAACAATACCAAATTGTAACAGCACTCTCCGACGGAATAATTTACCTCCAATTCAGCTCGGCAAGCAGCCGGCTCAGCGTCTTAATTAAGCGCTTGGCCAGAGAAGAATCTGAGTCGAATAATGATCTGTGCATGTGGATAAACAGCAGCTATTGACTCTGTAATAGGTAGGTTTCATGGGATTTGTGGTTCAATAGTAATGAGATGAAGTGAGTAGAGCCTTCTGCACACAATGAACTAAGTACTGTCCAGACAGTGGCTTTCAAATGCAAGAGCTACTCATCAATACTTTCACACAGGTTTCGTGAGAGCTGAGAAATTTATCAACACCTTAAAAAGGAACATAGGATGCAGGAACACGGTTAAATAAAATGCAGTGATCGATGATATGTCATGTGGTGGTTTTTTTTTCTTGTATAAAAAAAAATGCTTATGGCTTAGAGAAATATCAGGAAAGTCATTTGCATTAGAGAGAGTGATTTTTAAAGTGCTTTCATCTGTTGTGTAAGCAGGGTTACTTTCAGTGATGTGGGCCACCGTCAGCAGATCGTTTTGGGCAAAGACCCCTCATTAGCAAGGTGACGGCAAAAACAAACAGTATACCTAACCGAGTCTGTGTTTTGTTCCATTTACATAGTTCAAGCCAATCTGCGCCATTTCCCAACATAAGAGCCGGATGCTTTAAAAAGCCAGTTCTCCACTGGCCGTGCCCTCGCCAGTCAACAGCCGCGCATCAATCAGCTACTGAGCTAATTTCGCAGGTCTCTCTCGGATTCTGCTGAGTGCTACATGCAGGTGGGCTAATGCTTTTTTGTAGGCCACCACTCAATTAGAGTGCCACATGCTACAAAACAGCAAACAAATACGCTAGCAAAAAAAAAAAAATAATCATGTATTCTACCTGAGTATGCTGTTGACAGGCTAGGCAACATTAACTCTAAGAAGCTAAAAGTGTGAGCTGAATGCACTGTTGAACGCACTCTTGTGTGAGATGGATCAAGCAGCCGGAATGAAATGAGCCAGAATGAAGCCTATGTTGAAGCAAGCGTACAGCTGTAAATACAGCTTACTTACGCTAGGCCCTCTTTTTTCCTGCTGTGTGAAGGAGAGTGTGTGAACATGGTGTAGAGGCCTGGTGGTTGGTACTGTGGTATTAGCAGGCTTAGTTAACATCAGGGGCATAAGGCAGCAAGAGGAAGTTGTGGCAGCTTTCCTCGTGTCATTACTCTGAGATGGCTCTAATGGCTGTCCCGCTGGAGAGCCACTTCAGAGGCGACGCTTGCACAAGCGTGCTTCACTTGCACACTAAGCGCCCCCATGTTCCCCCAGCCCGAGAGCTGCATGCCGCGTGCTGTATGTAAATTCCCCTCATTTATGGCATTATCTGAAGGAGGATATTGTCACTCCACGGTAATGTGCGTGTACATGCTGCCGTCGTCGCATGCATGCATAAGAGAGATACCCCACTAACACACAATAACATGAGCACAGATGAGAGTGAACCGTGTGAAGAGAGGAGTGGAAGAGAGAAATAAAACAGGGTGACTAATAGAGACACAAGGAGGAGAAAGGGAGGAGGAGGGCGAACCAAAGAGAGGCGCTGATATATATATATATATATATATTTTTTTTTTTTTCTGAGCTGAATAAAGAAATGTCTCTATTGAAAAATAGCCAGGTGGGTAAATTTAACTAGCTCAGCCGTTTGCAGAGTGGACGAAGGTGAAGACAAAGATGGAGAGGTGCAGGAAAGAATAGTGTCAAAACATGAAGGAAGTAAAGGAACATAAATAACAGGGATATAGCTAGTAGACAAGTGTTTAAAATAGGCATAAATATGTAGTGAATATGCTTACAATAAAATATGACCTGATTTATGGCATACATAATGATGAAATAATGATAGCCTGATTTTTTTTTCCTACAGTATCCCTGGGGTCCATGAAGCTTAACCGATGGTTTTATAATAGTAACAATGGTGAAATGCAGAACCCACTAAAATGTAAGTTATTATGCCTTTAAATATATAAATAATGTCAATTTAAATTAAGAAATAAATTTATTGGTGGAAAGCTAAGAATAAAATAAAATATGTACAAATATATAATAATACAAATATTATTGTACACGTTTACACAATCTGCCTAATTTTTTTAAAAAGGAACGAATGTAAAATAGGGGTCTGCAATTTTTTTTATACATCATTCTTCTTCTTCTTCTTCTTCTTCTTCTTCTTATTATTATTATTATTAAATATTATTATTATAGTTAAGGGGCCTTGACTGTAAATGCATCACCAAGCAACTTTCTTACTAGAGTGACATACGCAAAGGTGTTCACTTTATTAGGAACACCTGTGCACCTTCATAATCACACAGTTATCATTTAGCCAAACATGTGGCAGAAGGAATCATAATGCATAGAATCATGCAGAAAATACCTGCAGAGTTTTGTCCTAAGTTGACAGAACCTGGAACCTGATATGATCTTCTGCTGTTGTAGATCACCCACCTCAAGGTTTGTGTGTTCTGAGATTTATTCATTTATTTATTTTTAATCAAAGGAGTAAAGAGTGTTTATTAGAGTTACATATAATCCTCCTTTCAGTTCTGACCAGTCTGGTCATCTAGCACCATCTGGAACACTTTTTCTTCATTTATGATTGGCACAAACATTAATAGAAACTCTTGACCTCTATCTGCATGATGTTATGCTTTGCACTAATGCACACATGATTGGCTGACTAGATTATTGTAAAAATATGACGTGCAGGCCGATGTGTGTTCCTAATATAGAGGACAGTAAGCATACAGTAGTTGCTACAGACACTACATTACTGCAAACTTTTATGCATATAGATTATAGATTTAATGCAGACAGCAGCAGAATCAGTGCATCATCTATAATAGCTTTAGTTCTAATGTTTCCTTGTTAATGTGCCTATACATGTAAAAGCAGAAGAAAGTCCATCATTTGATAGTTCAAAAAGCCTCGACTTGCTTGTGCTGCCTTTTTCTAGTTTTTGCTTGAACATGTGGCTTATTGGTTTAAGTAGCAGGATGCATTATTCAAAGGTCAGATGGATGTTTGTAAAGATCATGACAGACTGACGTTACACATGCTGTCTCTCAGCTTGCTATGAAATGGCGTAGGGAACTTTGGTATAATTGCTGTGTGTGCATTTTTTAGGATACTCTAGGCATTTGGGATGCATACAGTACAGTGATTATATTCATCTGGATTCGGTATGGCTTTAACGATATATGTCTAGAATACAAATCCGTGAGCATTAGCGTTTTGTGGCTACTGGAATTGCTTTGTCATGAATAAATTAATAAAGAGAGTCTGAAAAGCAAATTGTGCTTGACAGACTCCAACCTCTCTGTTTCCCTGTCACTGGTTCTCATCTGGGCCTAATAAGCTTCATTCATGCACAGCTCTTTCATTCATTAAAGACAACCATGGCCCTTTGTAGACCTGCAATATACAGGAGCAGAGAGAAATATTAGAGCGTGTTTATTTATGAATCCGTTAATAATGAGGCACTTGATGAAAACAGCTTTCTCAGCAGTGTACTTGCTGAATAAACAGTGCGCATTCGGAGGAGATATCTAGTTAACCTGTGTGAAGCTACAGACACACTAGCAGTCAGATTGCTAGCAATTAGCTGAGCTTTTTCTATGAGCTGACCCAATGCATCTTTGTCATTTTCAAGTATACAAGACTGCTGCATGGTGTACATCTAAAGGTTAGGACTTTAGTTGACAAAGTTGTTCAATATTATTGGTCAGAAGGTGTTGATTAATTTTTATTAACATCATAGCCATATTGCCAACTTTATTTTAAATAATAGTTTTGTATGAATGCACACATTCTAATGCTCTATTGTTTCTTTAATGACAAAGCCTTCAACGGCACTTGCATGTGGGCGTTGCACATAATCTAAATAGCTTGTTTTTGCCTTATTAAGAAGAGAGAATTACATTAGGGGAGATTATTCGTAATAACTGAAACAGCATAAGTTATAACAGGAGCTTGTGGATATGTCATACCTTACTCAATCTCACTCATTCTCTATACCGTTTATTTTGTACAGGGTTGCAGGAAGCCTGGAGCCTATCCCAGGAGACTTGTGCATGAGGCAGGGTACACCCTAGGCAGGGTGCCAATCCATCTCAGGGCATACCAACACACACACTCACACACTAAAGGGAATTTAGAAATTTCAGGTAGCCTACTCTGCATGTCTTTGTACTGCGGGAAAAAACTGAAGCAACCGGACAAACCCGCCAAGCCTGGGGAGAACACAGAGCATCCAAGTTTCATAATATTAGAAGTAATTAGTAATGATTAAAATGTCTTACATTAATGTCTTTCATTAATAAAGGAAAATTAACATGTGTTTCATTAATAAATGAAAGTTTGTATCCTTGAAAAAAGGCGTGGTAAAAGAAACACAGAACACCTTTGATCTTTGAGACCATACAAGAATAACATCATGCTTGTCATCAAGTTTTTCATTCTGTATATATTGGAAATGTCAGTAAGTGGAAATGGAAGTGATTGTCCTGGACATCCTGATCATATATAATGCAAGGCACTTAATTTTGAAATTGTATATGCATTTAAAACAAGGCCCCAGTGAAGCGTTATCTTTATGGATGTTATGGATGTTGGCTTGTGTGAAAGCTCTGAGCTGCTTTATACACAAAAACACTGGTGTCATCATATGTCGTTGGTTTTTGAGCGTAAGTAAACCGATTTTGGACTTTAGTTCAGTGCAATTGAAAAGCTTTTCATCACAGGCAAGCTGTTTGGCAGGGCATAGCCCTGGGTCAGAAGTGGAAAAAGACATTTGTGACTAGGGGTTTGAGGTTATATCTCATTTTCAGGGGCCAAAGCACTTAGGTTTTTTTTTTTTTTAGGGGGGGGGGATTTGAATGATATACCTGTTTTTAATATGGCTTAACATTATTTGCCAAGAAACATGCAAAACTACATCAAAAGAACCATGTACAGTAGCACTTGTCTTGACTAGCCATTGGCCAAAAATCATTCTGATGCCATCACAAGCAGGAAAACCCTTTTTACTTAGACCGTTAGTCCACTTGTAATATGCAATTATTGTACCACAAACATGCTTCTATACACTGCTTGTGTGTATATATGTATATACATGTATGCTCGTATCGCATATAAAATTTTTAAAATGCTCTTTAGCATTTGATTCCCCTATAACCTAATTGCTTTTTTTTTTTTTTTACACTTTGGCACGCATTTAAGTACCAATGGCAAATTTTGTTAAGTCGTTCAGTCATGTCTGACTCTTCATGACCTCATGGACCACAGCACACCAGGCCTTTCAAGATCAAGCAAGGGGAGAACATACAAACTCCATGCACACAGACCTGACGGGAAATTTGTATGACAAATGTTTTTTCTATACAGTATATACTATATAGTCCTGAGACCTACAGGCTTTCCTGAACTAAAATATGTTAAAATATGTTGTTTTTTATTATTTTAAAATCTAGTTACTTGCAAAAAATGTATTGGGAGAAACATACTTTACATTAGTTACAACATTACTGCCAATTTTAAAGAATTAAACACTTATAGTGAGGAAATAAGTAATTACTTTGATCATCAGCATCATCCACATCAGCCTGATGTAAAAGTCACTCGTGACATTTAAACACAAGACTCATCATTGCTTTACTGATGACTGTTTGCTCTAACATCAATGCGGAAATAATGATGATAATTTATTGTTATTTAAGTTTTATTTTTATTAGTTTAAACATTTTAAACTTTATCTGCAATCATGTGTGAAAGAACACTCTTCTCTGTTTTGTAGGTGTATTGCAAAAATTTTTTTTGTACGTAGCTACAGTAGCACCGCCAACTTACTGTATACAGTGTACAATTTTTTTTTGTGTGTTTTTTCAGTGTTCCCCCAATATACAGTAAGTCACTAAGTCTGTAAAGACATAGTATCACTGGAGCACAAATTGCTGTGACGTACACGATAAATGAGCAGCCTTTATCTTAGCACCCACGCTCTGCCCGACTAACTCGGGCTTGCTGTGACTATACACTCTCTGTTCTGTACTGGTCAAACAGGCCTTAGTGAATTCAGTCAGATGTGGGTCTCTTTCTGTGCCGCCTCTAACATAGCAGGCAGATTGCTAGTTGAGCTTGTCCGACTAGATGAAAGATGGCAGAGGAGTGACACTGGGGGACGATAGCCCTGGTGACACATGCACTGCTCTCCTCTCACTCATTCCTTTTCTGCAATGCTCCCTGGCTCCACTCATTTACATAATACACTTCTGACACCTTTACTTTATTCATCAATCACCAGGCTTCTCTCCCAGTCTACCTTTTGTCTGAGCATGTCTCTGCTCCATCAGGACCCGCACAAAAGATTAATTTCACAGGTTTTTTTCCCCCCATCTCCTCTTCCCCTCCTCTATATTCCTCTGCTTTTTCCCACCTCCCTTCTCCTTCCTTTCATTTCAAAGATACAAAGCTCAAGAAATGACAGAAGGAAGATAATGAAAACAACAATGCGAGCAATTTTTACTCCTGCAGGTCGCATCACTGGATTTTCCTCTCCTCCTTTCCCTCCTCCTTCCTCGTTTCTGCGGAGGCGCTGCCATCTGTCTAAGGTTCACACTGCCACCTCACGCTTTAATCTGCATCCACGCAGCTTTGGGCCCACCACCTCACTGAATTCATCTATGTCTGTCTCTAACATCCCAACACTAATCTTGTGCTTTCCTACATACTTTGGAATTACTTAGCATGCTTATTTTTTTTTTTTTTCTTTTAAACATGGACTTTTATATCTGGTTTTCCACGACTTGCAGTTTTGCTCGTGGCATGCGTCAGCATTAAACGCTCACTGAAAACTGTTTCCCTTGTGTAAACAACACCAACTAGTGACAAGAATAAAGAAAGAACATACGCTGATAAACATATATGCTCTCAGTAAAAATGGATTCTCAGTGGACTACTGTCATCAATATGACAGCAGCCACTCATAATGTGGAACCTGATTTTTTTTTTTTTATTATTATCTCTAGGGACAAATGCAAGGCAGAGACAAAATCTTTGAGAGAGAAAACCTAGTTGCAATGGTGTATTACTTTAAACATTCCCATCTGCTTGTAAGGCTACCAGCTTTCAGGACTGGCGCACTGGATGCCTCAGGCCAGGACATAAGAAATACAACATATTTTACTTTTTCCACAATAACAACTTGGCAACTGAACTGCTCCTGATGGTTTACAGTCCCACTAGAAATTTCTTATTTGAATTTCTTGCATTTCTCTGCACGCTGTTACAGTATTAGTAATTAATACTTTATAAACTATCTGATGTCACCAAGATAAGCATGGGTTCCCTCTTGATTCTGGAAATAGTTGATGTTAAGTAATTTTTCTTTGCCACCTCTGCCACTTGCTGGATTATAAGTGATGAATATTTTAATGTAAAATTTATATCTGGAATGTATACACTGATTAAAATTTATATCTGGAATGTATACACTGATTGATACACAACATTCACACCACTCCCAGGTAAATTACATTACCGTAAATAACATTGATTATCAATTATATATCAGTAAACTGTTGGCAAGATCATGGGCACCCAAGGCTCACCCATGCCTGTGGGGAGCAAAGGCAAGCCTTCCAATCCCAGAGAAAAGCCAATGTAGGACAAATTGCTAAAAAAAAAAAAAAATGCTGTCTTTCTACTGATAGACATGTATCAGAATTCAAAATGCACTATAGCCTCTCACATATGGGGCTTAGCAGGCAAAGAGTTAAAGGTTGTTGATCCGGCCTCCGAATCCCCCAGATCTCGATCCAACTAAGCATCGACGGAGGCCCATCCCACAACCCACAGCACCCAAATGAACTGCTACAAATGTCCCTATGACAGACACCACACCCTAGCACACTCTCTGAGGGCTTGTGGAGTCGTCACCTGAAGGGTGCACAATATTGGGCTTAATGTTTTGTGTTTTAATGTGATGTCTGATGAGTGTATATTTCTGTAAAGGTGCATCATGACAATGCCCATTGTTTAAAGTGCAAAAAACTCTTAATCACATTTATCAACCGCTTTATCCTGCTCAGGGAATCAGTGAGTTCAGTAGCAGGAACACTGGGTGTGAGGTAATAATACACCCTGGATAGGACACAAATTGACATGTCCATTTACACCTATGGGCAATGTAGTGTAGCCAGTTTAGCTACTGGCCTGTTTTAGGAGATGAAACCAGAGAACCTGAATTAAACCCACCCAGACACATGTTGAAGACGTGGAGCTCTACATAAAATTAGAGGAGACGGCAATGATACATGCTCGAGCACTGTGCTTAAAGTCCAATAAGTGTGCTATACAGTACGTGTGGTATGTGAGTATGTAAAACATTACATGTAATGGTTAAATACAAGCAATCCAAGGTAACTGATTATCATTATAATGTTTAAAGACCTTTGTGGAATAGAAACTGTGATGGTGACAGTGGTACATATTGGCACATTTGGTGGCAGCTTCCTATTTCACCTATACAAAGGAGCAGCCATGTTCAGTTTAGCTTAAAATTCTAAAAATATGTCTGATTTAGGAAGCTCTGTTAATGTAATTCAGCTTTCCTAAAATTAATTTTGGAGTTCTAATTCAGGTAAACACAAAGGTTTGTACATTTTGAGTGTACTATGTAATTGAGAGAAGTTGCATTCTAGGAAAATCTTGTTTATTGTCCACAGTTTGTCTTCACTTGTGCTTTTTTGAGCTCTCTCTTATTTCAGTGCATCACATTCCCTTTCTCTGTTTCCCTTTCACCTCCTCTACATTTCCTTTTATACCCATCCACTTTCTCTCCCTTACTCCACACCACTCACGTTCTCCTCTGATCCTATCCCCCACTCTCTCACTTTCTTTACCTGCCCTGTTCACACACTCTCCTTCCTCTACTCCTGTCCCGCACTCTGTCACCCTCTCTCTCTCTCCCTCTCTCTCTCTTTCCATCTCTTGCGGAAAATGACTGCTCACCTCCCACTGCAGGTGGTGTAGGGGAGGCGGCAAGGGAAGTGAGTGGTTTGATTTATCGGAGGCTGTCAGCCCCTGGGAGGATTGGAGGCTATGGGAGGGTGGCGTCTCCTCCTTGGCCCCTTGGCTGGCTATGAGGCAGACCCCATCTCTCATTAGGAGAGCAGAACAGCTCCACTTGAAAGTGACATTCACACTCCCGTCTCCAACTCACAAAATGCAAAGAGATGACAGCCCCTCACCACTTAAAAGCCAGGGTCCCTCTTTTCAGGCTCAGGAAAACATCAATTTATTACATTAGGTTTGGCAGATATCCATACGATACCTATACAGCTCAAACAACCCACCCACCCCGTCACGCTATGCTTTATACACACACACAAAACATACACACACACACACACACACACATACACACACATTTCTCGCACTCGTCCTGTCGTTCCCTTCATCACTTCGTTCTGCAGCCCACCCACTCATTCTTCTTCCACACCTCCTTACTGCTGTCACCCTCTCACTTGCTGAGCACCTTGTTTGCTTGGTGGGATTTTAATTCACAATTAGTGCACAAACACTTGCAAGGCAAAAGGGACAAAAGTCCTTTGCAAGGGGGGACAGGGTGTTAAAACAGGTGCAGCTTACATGAAATCAGCCCTAATGTCTGAAATATTGAAAAACACTACTATTTTGAGAAATAAAATGCTTCCTTCCAATTTTGTTCACACAATTTACTATAAATATTGTCATTATTGATTAATAAAATCAAGTTTTAGCATGCAAAGTAATTTCAGGATATATATATATATATATATATATATATATATATATATATATATACGCACACACACATGTCTATACATTTATGATTAGTTTCCAGGATTGTATTACGAATATATTCAAGCTTTTGACATGTTTTAGAAGTATAACGAGTCCAGAGCACTGAGGCATGAACTCTCTGGTTTAGCCACTACTGCTATTGACTAATTAGCCAGTAATAATTACCATTTTTTGCAGCAAATGGAAATCAGTCTCCATTATTCAACACAATAGCAAAGCAATATTCTCTAGTAATAGTGAATATAGTGAGAGGAGAATAAGGGGGGAATCATATCCTTACCCAAGCTGTCAAGCTACGAGCAAAGAGAAGAAGGGACAGGCAAGAGAAAGAAAGTGAAGTAGGACCTGGAATGATGGACATGGGAAAATGAAAGAAAGAAATCAATCAATTAAGCCCCATTTTGCAGAAATGAGCAGGCGAAACATGCAGCGGAAGAAGCGGGGCGGAAGAGGAGGTGACGGAGGCATGCTGGAGAAAGCAAAAGAAGTCATTTTCTTTTCTTGTCTTGCATGCTTCATCCTCTCCATCTCTCTTTAAAGATCGGCAGCATGTCGGGAGGGGATGGGGAGCGATATGCAAAACGGGCCCTCTATAACCAAAGCAGCCTGCAAAATGAGGTGTCAGCATGTGAAGCTCATTGATGTATGAATGCGAAAAATCAAAAGCGGCAGCAGACAGACAGGGCTAAAGGTGAGATAGGCACGATGTGAGCAGCTGTACATCTACGTCAAGGTGTTGGCATACTAGCCCGCTCTTTCTCTCTCTCTTCTTCACTTCTTTATTTATTTATTTCTCCTTTTTCTTTAGTGGAGAGGCCAAAGCCTAACAAGGTACACAGGCCACAGGACGATAAAAGAATACTATTCATGGAAATGATCATGCTCCCTGAGGAATACCAACTAATTTGTTATAAGGACAATACTGTTTCCTTTCCCAGTAGGTCTCATCCACAGTGTTAAAGAATATCACACTTTACTGTGTGCAAATTCCAATTCTGCTCTGTATACAAAGGTATTATGGAAGTATTATTCTCATATCTTACCATTTCACGTGGGTGGCGATGATGTAGTGAAGTGGATTGCTTGAATGTTGTCATGAATATACATATTCATACATACATATGAATATATCTATTTTTTTATGATAAAAATATCATTTATAAATCCGATAAAAAAAAAAACTAATTCAGTGGCAAAAATAGTATTCAAAAGTGCTAGCAAAAATTTTTATGTTAAATTTTGACCTGTTTAAGACTGGAGAGTGTTTTAATGAGGGGAAATATCATTTGACAAGGCTCTGGATAACTGGTTGGAAGGTTGGGGGTTTAAGCCCTAGCACCACCAAGGTGCCACAGTTGAGCCATTGAGCAAGGCCCTTAACCCTGTCTGCTCCAGGGGTGCTGTATCCTGGCTTACCCTGAGCTATGACCCCAGCTTCCTAACGGAGATATGCATATTTCACTGTAAAGGATATTTGACTAATAATTTAACTTTAATATTCAAAATTACACTATTACAGTAGATAGCTAGCCAACCATTAGCCAGCCAGTTAGCTAACTAGTTTTGTTTGGGGAAACATTCTCAAGGCCAGCTAGCTTTCTTTGTTTATTTTCCCCAATGACTAAAGTTACCTAGCTAGTTTTGCTTGGGGAAACATTCCCAGATAGCTAATTTTATTGTTAGATGTTGATCACCTACTACTGTATTGAATATTTACAGTTTGTAGGGTAAGCTTCATTTGCCCAACTGATAGACTTATAGACTAATAAAACAGACTAGCAAACAGTGAAGAGACATTAGCAGTGTATCCTGCACTCTAGAAGAGAAGGAAAATGACTAATTAGCAAGATTAAAAGATTAAAAAATGTAACAAACTGCAATGTAATCCTAACAGCTTTTTGAAATCAACATTTAAACAAAAGCTTTAGAAATATAATTGTCAGGCTAAACTAGCTAAATGTGTAAGTCATTGAAAAGTATTTTCTTTCTTCCCTCCGTTATTGACATTCAAGGTTTCTTGTTACCTCCAGAACAAACTGCAACAAAATAAAATGTTGATTTGTTAAGTAAATTTGAGGAATACAATCAAAATGAAATTACTGTCCTATTTATCGTAAGTTCCTTTGCTTAAATTTGTTCAAGATTTTATTTTTTCACACTTTTTTGCATGCTTTATGCTGGTGTCTATTTGCATGTATAAATTTATCATGAAACATCATCCATATAACTGAAAATATATAATTTTGCTTAAATTACTTTCATTTATATAATGTTTTAGTATGTTTAGTATACTAATGTTTTTAGTATATTTTAGTGTAAATTGTATGTATGTACCTACACTACCAGTCAAATGTTTGGACACAAGTTTGGATTCATTTTTCTACATTCTAGAACAATCTGTACAGTAAGTCAGTCAGTATGTACATATGTATGTATGCATATATCTATCTATCTACTGTATTTATTTAGTGCTTGTAAGTTCAAATGTTTTGTAATGTGCTGTGCTTGTTGCTCTGACCACACCACACATTTTTTATCCATTTGCTGTGAGGATCCTAACAGTCACCCACCTTGTCCTGTGTCCTTAGTGTATCCAGCCTTATATAAAAGTCTCCAGCATGCTCGTCCAGGTGGAGAATAAATGTGATCATCACACTGGAAACTTTATTGATGGTCAAACCAATGCTACTTTTATTGAATTCTGGAAAAAGTAATGTTGAAAAGAAAAAAGCAAACTACGACCATCAACCTGGTGCAAAAGGTGAAACAGCTAGAATTAGAGAGAAAATGAAAGAGAGATAGTGATGTTAGGAGTGGTAAGGGCTAACGCTGCTGCGCAGAGACAGATTAAAGTTACTTTGATCTGTCCTGCAAGCAGTGTCTCCACTTTGGAGTACATCCTACAGTGCAGTGTTAAACAGTTTACAATATATACAATGTGTGTATGAATTTCCACTTTTCTTCTTTATTTGGACATGTCACAACCATCTTTATTAACACTTGTGCTACATGACTGCACATTAACAGATGGCATGGTGACACACAGACACAAAAGCTGCAGTCAAACTCATCTATATGCTTTCAGAAATTGTTGTGCGTGTTCAGTAATTTGCTCCTTTGTCATGCCGGCTGACGCAGGAGACATTTGCATGCCCCCTCCCTCTAGAGTGGGTGGATAAAGGATGACTCCTGTAATGCACTCAGTATTTGTGGCAGGGACTGATTGATAAAGTGGAGCTTGCTGTTGTGCAACGCTCATGTCTGGCCAGAGGGCCACAAACAGAGAGAAAGTGAGGGAGCAAGAGAAGGTAGAGGAAAAGGCAGTATCAATGATAATAAAATAGATTCAGACAAGACAAATTGAGATGATGGAAAGGTGACACATGTAAAGCAAAATGGAGAGTAAAAGAAAGTGGAGTGAGGAATGGAGAAAGAAGGGAAATAATAGAGAAAGAGGCGAGTGAGTAATCCATGGCTTGGAGAAAGGGGGGGTAGAGAGGGAGTCGGTACAGGCTGCAGTGCCGAAATGAGTTCTTAAGGTATGCTCCTGGGTGCAGGACTTGTAAAGCAGATGTCATTCTAATAATGTGGAGCTGGTGAACATGCTGGGCCTAAACCCACCAGGATGAAGCCTCAAGCCCTTGCGCTAGCAACTAATGCCATTTTATGAGGCGCCATCTTATAAAGACAATGCCCACCTGATGCCACATGCTTAAGCTTGTCAGCTGCAGGCACCACCAAGCATTTGCTGGAGGGATTTTATTTCATTATTTCATAAGCCTCAATTTTGAAATTTGATTCAACCTCCGTCACTAAAAGCTGCAGTTTTCCCTCTTTTCCCAGGTCAGGAACACCTTCAGGGCCTTCTGTCGTCCAGCTGTGATCCTGTCTGTGAACACACACACACACACACACACACACACACACACACACTACTTCTATAAAGTTCTAAGCAACACTTATTAGAAGTTTCTTTTTTTTTTTATGAATACCGTATATGGCTATTTTAAAGTCTCAGGACCTGATTTGTTTTTCATAAATTTCTGAGTAATTGCACAAAATCTGCACTGACTTGGACAACATGTTGATGTGAAAAGAGAACATGTAATATTAACAGGTTTATATAGTCTAGGTAACCTGGCATTAATTACAGTGTGACGAGGCACGGCTGTATGAGTGCAACGATGCTTTACGAGTTGTCTCGAGCAGTGGGAGTGCTTGTGTTTTTTCCGTCCCACTCTCCAGCTCTTACCCATTACCTGACAGCTCTGGGCTCCGGAGTATAGCCTACTAAAAGTTAATCATGAGAAACTTGCTCATTAATTACATTTCTGGTGGCGGCCGAGCATAGTCTCTCATATTCTGCATTCGATCCACTCTTTCTTCCTGTCTTATTTTGAAATGGACACACACTCACACACCATGAGATGTTTCTATGGTCTGAAGAAGAACCGCAGTAGAACACTTCAGTGACAGTGAGGTTGCTTGGTCCACAGACACTCACACAGCAGTGGCTCTGTCAAAATCGTAGCATAGTTTGGTACTGGGATCCAGACATAAAAGCATAAGAGATGTGCTCCGGCATGACTGCATGGCATAGAGTGGAGTGAAATACTTGTAACTAAGCATACTATATGTGACCCATGTAGCTAATATCTTGCATTATTTTTTATTTTAAATGATCTTAAATACTTTATTGTATTAATTTACAATAAAGTCTTTAATTTTATTGTTTGACCTGTCTTGAACAGGCCAATCTCTAGTGGACAGTGAGGGAAATTAAGTATGACATGGATATGAAGGTCAACAGTCTGGGCAGTATAATGTCAGGATGCTTAAATACAAATTATTACAGCTTTCTAGCACATTGTCATATACTTAACATTACCTTATTTTAAACAGTCACAGTTTTATTTGATCAGGTTTTAATATCCCTGTTCCTTGAAATGGTCCTTGTTTTTATTGTTTTTTTTTTGTTTTGTGATAGTTAAAAAAAGCTAAATTTCTTCCCCAAATGTTTTGTTACTGTGTTCACATTAACGCATTCTCACCTCATACTTCTCAATTCACGTCTGACTTTATACCACTTAATGTTCGGAGTCTGTCTGGAATTTTGCACTTTTCCTCCATGTCTGTGTAACAATCTGACATTTTAGTTAGTTTTTATCTTGTAAACTTATTGCTGATACATTTAAAATAGCCATTCTTGACCTCATCTATCCATCCATCTATGTAGGAACCTCTATAGTCCAACTAGGGACCATGGAGGCCAATGGTGACCATTGTGTTTATTCCTATTTTTATGACTGTGGTAGGATCTCTGGTCAACATTCACATGCTGATTCATGCGCTACAGGCAATTAGCCTAATCTGCATGTCTTTGAACTGAGGGAGGAAACTGGAGTACCCGGAGGGAAGCCACCAAGCACGGGGAGAACATGCAAACATGCACACAGACCCCAGGTGGGAATTGAACCTGGACCTGGACATTGCTAACCATTGCTCTGAACAAAGCTGAACACATATAAATCGGAAACTACCAATTAAAATGTATCATATCATAGCAGGATCAGAGGTCTCATCGAGTATCCCATCATTTCTTTAAAAACTTATATTTTATCATATCATTAGTCTGCGAGTGTGTGTATGATAGACTCCAGAATCACAGTGACCTGACCAGGATAAAGCGGGTACTGACAGTTAATCAATGAATCAATAAATGTGCAGTATATTAAAAGTGAAAAGGAGTTTTGAGTGAGCTTCGCTGAGTAAAGCAATCCAAATTAGCTAATCTATTTTAATCAGAGTTTTTAATCTTCCATATATTTCATGATCTTTTTTTAACCCCAGGAGCAATGTATGATATTTTGTGAAGGTTTACATCTCTCTCTCTCTCTCTCTCTCCCCCCCTCTGTGTGTGTGTGTGTGTGTGTGTGTGTGTTAGGCATCTTATGGGAGCGAGATGCTAATTGGAAGCGAGTTGGTGTCTCTGCTGCATTTTCAGGTGTGAAGAGTATGCAGCACCCGTGGAAATAGCACATGTTCACAGGGGGCACAGAAAGTAGGTGTTAGTGAGAAAAACTGCCCCGGTGACACATTATGGCATCAACAGCTACTCCATAGCTGTCATTCTGACCATTACACACCCAGTGATAAAGACAAAAACAAGTTAAGTTTTCTTGGGGTACTGACAGGACAAGGTGCTAAACTCAATGAATACCAGGCTCTTATTATGGATAAATAATTATCTTGATGTGACATTTTACAGCTATTAATAACAACTATGCTCATGGTTTTACTGCAGCTTTTTGTCTTGTACTGAAGAATTGTGAACCTGATATTTTTGATGTGCTAGACTTGACATGATAAAGCCACAGATTCTATTAAACATGACTTACTGAAGAGACTTAGAAAAAAAGCCTATGTTTTTATTTATATGTTCAGGAAACAGTAATAAATATTCAAATTAACTATAAGTCAAGTAGTTGTATTATAAAGCCTGAAAATGAATAATAAAAAAAAAAAGCTAAGCATAAAATCTTTAACGCTAATTGTATGTACATAATGCTAATTTTAGCCCTCTGATGACATCTGCAAGCAAATCAAATCCCACTTCGGGACAAAATGGAGTGGATGTGATTGATTGTTGGAAGGCTGGCATTTAAAACGAGGGCACAGGAGGGAAGCTGGGCGGTAGCGATGTAGTCGCCATCTACTACTTTGGCACATATTCATGCTTCTCTCTTATTCATGAATGAAACTGTATTTTGAAATCATCCCACATCTTCCAAATAGTCTGGACTGGAATGTTCAGAGGATACAATTACTTGGAAATTGCAGCTCTGCTTCATCTAATCTGATATAATGAGGTATTAGTAATGAAGCTGAAATGATTAAACATATTTAACCATTTAGTGCTTGGAATCCTGATTTTATAACCACTTAGCACCTGGGAATGATGGCAGTTTATAATGCTTTGCATTCAAAATGATGTCCATAAAGCAGCCCATGGGATTAGTGTTAATTATTGGTTATTACTAATGCATTTCTGTACTGTAACCTCAGAACTTTTGCTTTTTTACTAAGCCTGGATGGGCTTTCTGCTGTGTGCTTGTCCCCATCAAGGCAGGAATAATTGTTTAAAAAAAAAAAAATCACCAGTGACATGAGGTAATATCATGACATGGATAAAAATCAAGCATGCTACTAATCTTGATCAGAAATATTTAGTCTACACATGTATGCATGTATGTAACCCTTATTTAACCAGAGGAGGGTGTTTTCCATAAACACTGACCTGAACAGTTTAAAACTCTCTGCCCAGACATGGTAAGAAAGCACACAAAACAAGGGAAACTGACAAAAAGAGATCCTTGTGATGCCTCTCAAATGTAAGCCATAGACAAAGGTCTGGCAACTGTCTGAACTTATTTACATCTCTATTAATCGTGAGGCTCTTTAGGGCACAGGACTGAAGGGGGGGAGTGTCCCTTCTGAATGCAGCACTCCTGCAACACTGGTGCAAAAGGGTTTTGTTGCTGCTCAAAAGGACACTGTGCTTTTAGCGTGAGATGGTGGGATAGGGCAGTGGGGGGTCACAGCTTAATATTCCAGACATCTTTAAAAGGAGAGAACAAGAGAAAACATGAAGGAGATAAAGAAAGGACATGCAGAGTAATAAATACACAGGTCTGCAAAGGTGGGTCTAAATGGTAAACAATGTACTGAAGACTATTTTATGGATAATGAGCAGGTGTACGGTGCTGATATAGCAACTAAAGGAAAAGCTGAACATCTTTGGCTGCTCAGTCCATGTTTGGAGCTTCTATACTAGTTGCTGACTTGCCATATGACACAACACAGGTAGACCTAGCTAAGAAACCCAAGCTGAACCTAGGACATAGGAACATATTGCTAGATGAATATATCTGGCCGTGTAGGCCTTTAAGATAAATGAAAAAAGAGATCTTATTACTCTATATAATCCCCTGTTACACCAATCCCAGTTCTATCCCAGAATGTTTTCTCAGTATGCTGGAGCCATGATTAAACTGCCTAATTAAAGTCTGTACTGTAAAGTACTGGCCTCCCAGGAACTCCTTTCATGCCCCAATCAGGTCTCTTGGAATCGCTTGGAATACGGCTTAGTTCTTGTATTGTTCAAGTTGTGCAGTTGACAGTATAAAGTTATGCATTGTCCAGCAAACACATACAATTTTTGGTGATTAAACCACATTTTGGGTGACTTTTTTTCTGAGAGTGTTTCACTCACTGCACAGTAACGTCCACAGAAATGACCTCCGGTCAACATTCACATGCACATACTATGGGCAATTTGGGAACGGCAATTCAGCATGCCTAAGCACAGGGAGTAAATGCAAACACCATGCACACAGACCCTACACAGGAATCGGACCCAGGACCTGGAGGTGCAAAGCATCAGTGCTAACCACTAAGCCACCATGCATACTATATATATATATATATATATATATATATATATATATATATATATACACACCCCACAACTCCATCTCTTTTTTCTCTCCCCC
>JAOVVA010000041.1:18594048-18631231 GCA_028565275.1 Leiocassis micropogon | reverse complement strand
TGAAACTTCCACTTCATTGCATTCTGTTTTTATTCACAATTTGTACAGTGTCCCAACTTTTTTGGAATCGGGTTTGTATGTTCTCCCCGTGCTTAGTGGGTTTCCTTCTGATATTCCGGTTTCCTCCCACAGTCCAAAGACATGCAGAGTAATTGGAATTTCCAAATTTTGCATATTGTGTGACTGAGCGCGTAAATGAGTGTGTGTGTGTCCTTCGATGAATTGGCAGCCCATCCAGGAGCAGTGAGTGAGTGAATGATTGAGTGTGTAAGTGAAAAAGTGATTGAAATACATCCAATTTGTACTTGTTTATATTCCCTGTGTGTTTAGGAAGTTTTAACTTTTTTAATTTCTGTTTCACTTGAGTGTATTTATGAGGTGAGAGAATACAGTATGTAAGGGCAAATTCCCTTATTTATTAACATAAGGAAGATTAAATAACAAAATAAAATTAGTCAAAAAGAGTTTTGAGCTCCAGTCTTAGGGCAACAATCAAGAACAACCATAGTTGTAATGAACAGGGATTAGAGATCTTGTTGCAATTATGTCTGGGCTGACAAGGTTTCATTAGTAATAAATTTGCAAAAGTTGACTCTTTTTTCTGGACCCATGAAAACCCTCCTCAGTATCAGAGTGTGTATAGCTTCTATAACTCACACTCATTGAGGCTGATAATGGACATTTTGCTGATGTGAGCAGTAGCATAGTGATGCCCTCAACAGATCTTCACATCATCCGAGCCACAAATGGCTCCTTCAGTCAGAGTGCCTTAAGAGGGAACCATGCTTCCTGGCACACATCAGCTCACCCTCTCCCACCCTGACCTGCCAAAGAAAAGGGTCCTCCATTTTTCTGACATGCTTGTCCTTCAACTTATTGATCAGCAGAGAAAGAACATCCTTAGGACAGTTTCTAATAGAAAGTGAAGTTCATCAGCCAGTGCCTGCTGATCCCTTCCACAGACATTCAGATCTATAAAGGCCACCCAACTAACCTTTTCCCTTTTTAACTTTCCAGCCACCTTCAACTCTTCATCTTTTTAAATTGTTATTTAAATTCCTTTATTTGTTTTGCTGTTATAAATAGTGTAAATTAAAAAAATCTCAGAAGAGTCTTATTTTTTAATTACCAAATATAGTTTGAACAAAAACGCTAATTAAATTGGAATATTTATGTATTTTTAAGTGTCCTACAGTATATGAAAGATGGAATGCATGGTTATAGTCCAAATAACACACACTTACATTTGCATGGTTGCACATTGCTGCAGCAGTTCCTTGACCCTGAGCTCAGGTTATTGTCTGTGTAGAGGTTAGCCCTTGTCCACATGGGTTTTCTCTATGTCTTCTCTGGTTTTCATCCAGCATGACAGTAGGTAGATTGATGAGACTAAATTGCCCCTAGATGTGAATGAGTATGAGAATGTCTGTGTGCATAGTGACCTGCGATGATCTGTGTCCCATCAAGATGGTTTGCCCTAAGTGATCCATCTTCACCCTGACCAGGATCAAGCAGTTACTGAAGATGAGTGAATAACGCAATATTGTGTAGTTTCCCCATGTGCCACTAGGGCAGCTCAGGGGTGTACTGTGGTGTCTGGCACCAGGATGCTGTGGGTTGTGGGGTGGTGTCTCTATTGGTAGAACTTGTATGTCAAGGCATTCTATGTATTCTTAAATTAAGATCTGGGAAATCTGGAGGCTGGATCAACAACATTGAACTCTTTGCCTGCTAAGCCTCATAAAGAGTAGGCTGTGATGCATTGGGTGTTCTGATATATATTATTCGTGACTAGCATTTTTCCAGAAAACTACTTTTCCAGCACTTTATGCTGCATTGGGTTTTCTCTGGGATCAGACAGGACAGGCTGACCTTTGGTCCCCACAGGCATAAATGAGCCTTGGGTAATCATGATTGTGTCACCAGTTTTACATAATTGATAGTCAATGTTATTTAATTTACCTGGTGGTTGTGTTAGTTTTGTGGCTGATCGGTGTACACACATTCTTATATGTGTGAAAGCAGACCACATATTTCTTACTTGGATGGACTAAGAGAGCTTTCATGGTCTGTTGTCAGTGTAAGGAGGGGGAAACATTTCTCACTGAAAAATGAAACGAGAGTGATCCTCCATATCCACACAGCCCTCAGGCCTTCAGTAAACCTACCGCTTGTACTTTACACAGCTCGCTGTTCTACAGCGATAAGATGATGCCATAGAGTAGCCAAACCAATAAAATAACAGCCTTCTTATTTTTCTGTTTTATATGTATTTGGTCTAAAGTAAGACACATCAGGACCACATACAATTTGTTTGCCAGATATCAAAACTGGAAAGGCTAAAGAGATTTTCTTTTAATTCTTGAATGCTAGGTTGTTTTATGTTGGCCTCACTATAAGCAGAGTTTTTCTTGATAAGTGTTTCCAGATATGCTACTGGCGAAGGAGAAGTATTTTACCAGTTCTCTGGTTAAATGTGCTTTGCCAGTTGGACCCTCCAAATGGAAAGGAAGCCCTCAACAAATCATTTGATACTACACAAAGATACTGGAAAGCTTTATGAAAAACTGACCTCTTTGTTATTTAAGGCATATACAACCATTTATCTGACGCAATGATCCAGTGTGAAACATTGCTAAAAAAAAAAAAAGATCATTCAAAACAAACATTCATGTCAAACACCCCAATCAATAAACTCTAGGTTTACTTTGTTTCAAAGTCATAAAGACCTAAGAGTTGCAGTAGCAATATGTTTTCTCAGAGCAACATTCACATCACACACTCTAAAAGCAGATATTAACTAAATGCCTCTAGCCATAATATATTCCACCATATTTTTATATGAGCAGAATGGATAGACTGTGTGGTTATATTTCAGTCTATCAGTCAGGGTAAGAGACTGGCCTCGCCTCGGCAAACACCCTCTCATTTCTGACAACCCGAGCCCACAAGGGCCATAAAGCCACTCGCAATGCCCAGCTCATCAGGGATTATAGCCTTACCTGCACTGCCACGTCACACTGCACCATTCTCTACTGCCAAAACAGCCCATCTACTTATGCCTAAGGAAATGGAAACCTATCACATCTGCATTCATAAATTCATTGGAAAAATGCCCGAAAATGTAAATAGTGGGGAAGTAATTGTTTGTGCCATAGTAGGATGTCAAAAGGCACACATCTCATCTGACATCCTGATTGGAACCAACGCGACTCAATTTCCCTTGTTTTTGTGGACGAGGTTAGAAAACGAGGCTTTGATGGCATTGTAATGCGCTACAGCTACTCTCATTGAAAACAGACGGCATCGGAAATTGTAGATGATAAGAAATACATGCTAACTAGCTTATTTTGCTGATAGAGTGTCATTCCACATGAGCACTAGGTTCCAGGCCCAGTCAGAATAGTGCCCCTGAGAGATCAGGATGGGGTTAAAGATGGCTGAATGTAGATGCATAAATTATGAAAATTATGGGAGGGGAATACTGTGAACAATGTGTTTTAGAGATATTAGCATGGATTTCTCAATGTATACTATGAATTCAGTGAAATAGCCAAGGACTAACAGAAACAGTGAAAAAAAAGATGTCTACATGCTGATTACCAAGTTGCAATTTAATGGACTGCTGGGCAAGGATTTGGCACAAATTATCAACAAAAAAACCTTTGTAAACTCCGTCCAAAACAACCAAATCTGTCCGCTCAATTAAAACTATGAAAGCATTTTGAAATCAAAGAAAATTACAATAATTATCGCAACATCTCTGTTATTACTGAAAGCTATACTGGGGATACTGGATCCCATTTAGACCCAGCTGTCCCAAATGCATGGGTGAAAGGAAAGCACATTTTTGGTACAGTTAATGACAGACAGTTAATGAGAGACAGGACAGCCCATGTCTGGCCCAGGATCTTCTGTGCTCACTTTTAATGAGGATTTTTGATATGCTTTGTGCAACTCAGAAACACAAAACCCACACTTGAAACTACAGTTACTTCTCAACTGGTTAATGAGCGTATAACCAGTTGAGTTGTGTTCCTCTAGAAGATGCTGTTCCAAAGAGATTATTGTTTAGAGTGCACTATTGGACAGTCAACACTCGTCTCAGCTCTGAAACCTAAACAATCAGCTGCCTCACTGGCAGCCATCTTAATGTAAAACCAATACTTATTGTTAAAGGTTAGCGACAAGCTAGGAAATAGTAATGTGTGGTCTCTTAAATAGCAGTATAATGATGCACTGAGGAATTAAAACACAGACCAGTCAGGGTAACACTGGCAAGATGAGCATACACACAACATTTAGTGAAAGTGAATTCATTTAGGCTTTTGTATGTAACAACAACACTGTGTTTGTGTGTAATGACTCGATCCGCACACAACTTGGCACAGGTTTTACACCTACAGCCAGCGATATCATCCATCTAAATAAGTATAAAACAGACTATTATACAGATCTTGCTATTTGGTGGAGAAGTCTTCAGCAGGGCAAATAAGATAAGCAGTTCATTATTATTAATACATGGAACAAAATCCAGTGAAAACCCCAAAACAGTCACCGCACACACAGTTGAAAAGCAGTAAGTCATAACCTGGCACACGCACAGGTGCTGTTAATTGTGCATTAACACAATTTATACTACAGCACTGTTGAGAATTCATATTTGATGGGCAGAAGGTGGTGATTAGTTTCTATAATAGCGCAGCTCCATGAGGCAAATCACAGGTTTGCATCAATTAATTTTTTGCCAATGGAAAGTCTTCATAGTGAAACTGTGGTGTAGGAGGAAAAAAAACATTTCAGATATGCTTCTATAAGAAAATAATATACTCCAACTCAAAGCCAAGGCACATTACACCACACACCTAATGTTGCTATTTTTGAATCTTAATCTGTTAATTTCTTAAACTATTAGACTTCACTTGAGGAGTAACTACTAACCTCTGATCGGCATGTACCTATGTATTAATGTAAAAGTTTTGTGTGTGCTTTTTTTCTCATCACTTTGGATGTTAAATACAATGCCATTCTCTACTGAGGAAAGCAGCTCCGACTGTGAACAAATACACATACATTAAGCCATAACTTGTAAGTGAAGTTCTGCTGACATGAGTAAAGTTAAATGCCAACGTACCATTTAAGATGGAAAGGGCAGCAGCACACCCAACCTTTGTAGTATGTCATTCAGAGTGATTCAGGAACAAAATGGTACTCAGCAAGGGAGGTTCTGTGGTAGCATCAGCATCTGATTACTTTTTACCAAAATTGTTTTATTTTCTTTCCATTTTCTCCCTTTCATTATATTATATTAGAAAGAATAACAACACTGTGTATTTCCTTGATTCTTTTTAAAGCTTCTTTTCATTTATTAGCCCAATTCAAATTGTTTTTTTCGCCACAATTGTATTGACTCTACAGGCTAAATCAAGTCCTTTGGCACTATGCAAAGGCCATGATGAGCCCTAGCCCATACTATAATGACAGGGAAGCCGTAGATCTCTCGAAGCGAAATGCCATTTCTGAAAGACTTCAATTTGATTAATACTTAGAATGAAAGTGTGACATCGTTTCCTCTACAGGCTGCTTTCTTTCTGCTGGACACTTCTATCATTTGGGATTGGGAAAGTACTGCTCTGCCAGAACAGGGTATAGTATGTGATCACTTCTAAAGATAAAAATGACACTTTGGCTGTCGACTTCCACAGACCCCAAAACTCGTACTTTCTTTTTTTTTCTTTCTTGCTTTCTCTCTCTATCTGTCTATATCTGCGTCTGTAAAACGCTATATTGTTTTCCATTACTGCCTCTAATCACTGCTCCCTGCGACACACATTTTCCCAGTGACTGCTAGGGACTTCTGACTCTTCTCATTCTGTCACTCCATTTCTCCATGCTGTTGGCTCCTGTGCTAAGAATAGTAGCTTTAATTTGGCCATCGTCACTCCAGTACCAAATCCACTGTCTACCTCTCAGGTGAAACACTAGAGATGAGGCATAACACACTAAAGCACCTGGGATATCTGACATGTATATATGACACTGTGGTGATCGCCAATGTCTGATGAGCAAAATCACTTCTTTTTCTAATATTTGCACCAAAGATTTGCACCAAACCCCAGTGCAGAAAGAGTTTTTTTTTCTTCCTCTTCTTCATCTTTTCTGGTGCTCCTGAAGCATACACGTTCGGGAAGATTTTTTTTCTTTTTCCTCACTGCATATAGTCAGATTTTTTGAAAAACTAGCTATGACCACATCTGCTAACTATTATGCCCAATTTCCACCCTAAGAAATCAGTCCATAGGGCAGCGATACATCAACATCGAGAGTGGATGAAAGCAGTTCAATATGGTATAGAAGACCAGTTGCTGCCAGTTTTGACAATAAGCCACATGCACTCTGTTCTCCAAATAAAGAGCTCACGGCCCATGCTCTGAGACACACACACTCAGTGATCCTACTGAAAGGTGAAGGAGCGGTGTGATTACTGACGGAACAAGTGAGAAAGATAGAGAAAGAGATGTACAGAACTGGCTTGCGTGTGACCTTGGCTGCAGAGGTAGAGGAATGATGAGTGTATACAAATTGCACACAGAGGATCCATTACTCAAGCCTCTGTTCTGCAAGAGGTTTATATTGTCATCCCATCTCTACATTTTACACACATACACACCCACACCTATATATTCTTGCATATACTGGTGAGAGTTTGTAATGGCACGGAAGGCACCATGCTCCTATTGCAATATATAGAAAACCAGTTCCCATTTATGGCTGGTCCCCACCATACGCTTTTCACACCATTTAGCTTCTCATCTTTATTCCTGTTTAAGTCAAAGATAGAAATTCAATGCACAGGGGCATAGTGTGAAGCTAAGCTTGACTGGTTTTCTCTGTGCAGAAAATGAGATCTAATAATGATTTGCTCACCGTGGGTGCTATCAGCACATGAAATCATCCAGGTTAATCAAATGGTTGTTGTGAAGGCCATTTCTTTTTGCCCTAGCTGGTGAAAGTTGAAAAGATCATTGATTTTTAATCTGCAATGAAAGCCTCTTGTCACCCATGGTTGTTTCTGAAATAATGCTGTTTTTGTTAGTTAGACTTTCTCCTGTTCTCCGAGGATGTGACTGTACAGCTACTGACAGAAGGAAAGGACAAAGTTTTACCTGTGATTAACTACGTTTTCACCGTTTTTAATATTTTTTATTCACCTCAAATGTATCACAAGTACTACTTGTTGAGAAGTGTCTCACCTCTGGAATTAAGCACACTCCAAATATATTAACGATAATGCATTATGATATTTAATACACATGCCATGGGCTAACACTGACTGCCTGAGGGAGACACAGATAGTTCTTATTCCAACTATACTGTTGCACTCAATGTTCAGTGTTCAATGTTAATTCAGATTTAATATAAATATTTTTACTTTACATAAAATAAAGACCAGTCATAGTCAAGCCCTTGTGACATCAGTGCACTGGTGGGAAAAGCATGAATAAGTCCTTGCTTTAAGAGATACTATTCATACTATACTATTTCTATTCAAGAAAAAAAAAAACTTTTTCAAATTAGACAGAAAACAACTCCCTTTGGTGTATTCAAGGTTTGCAGGAATGAAGTAGTTGTGATGTTCTCTCTTATTTTGGGCTATTTAACAGCACAAATACATCTACTATGAATGAAGATTTAATACCAGCCCAAGCACTCTGACACACACTCTAAAGAAGAGTCAGATTAAATGAGTCGAATAAGATGAATAAACCTTAAATCAAGTTTTTAATGATGAGCAGAAGTGGACATAAAGCTAAGCACAAATCTTCAGATTGTATAGTATATTTGGGAAATTACACTAAGCTAACGTTTGCTTATAAAAGATTGTATTTAGTTTTTTTTTTTTGTACTGTCCTGACGTTAAATACAGAATTGGTGCTACTTGGTCTTGGCATGGCTCATAAAGCCTCAATAAGTGTTCAAAAAAATAAGCAACTTAACCATAAACCTCCAAGCTCTAAATGTTAAAGGCAAGATAAAGATCGAGACTTACATAAAAGTGATACAGTGGACTCAGTAGAGTCTTCTTCTTCTACTTTTTTCTTCAGGCTTCACAATTCTGTTCCATCACTGTAGTATAGCCTTCCCTTCTGCAATTCCTTTCTGTGCCTACTTAGCTACAAGAACATGTAGGGCAGCAGACATTTTACATATGTGATCTGACAGAGGGACAAGATTAATATTGCTTGTCTGCTCCCAAACACAGCTTGCGGTGCACTGTGGGCAACAGGAAACTTGGCCAGGCCTGGCTGGCGCACGGCTGGGAGGGAAATTAACCCTTGGTGGCAAGAGGCTGGAGGCCGCTGCTCAGGTGTCCTTACATATGTTAGCAGTGTCAGGACAAGCCCAGCTCCCAGGACCCCTGCAGGGAGAGAGCAGCACCAGTGTGCCTATGTTAGAGGCTGGGGAGAGAGAGAGAGAGAGACAGAGAGAGATGATGCTTGGCACAGAGCATAACCAATATGCTCACTTTTTTTTTTTTTTACCACTGCCTTGTCTTAAATAGTACAGAGCTGGAGCAAGCAATTATAACTATATGGTTTCTGATGCTATGAAGCATCAAATATTAGAGGACCGCAGACAGGGGAACTCCATACATAGACTATATACATTTCAGAATAATGATTTAAATTCCGATATGCAGGATAAACCCTTTTACTTATTATCATTTTATGACTCTCTGCCTGCTGGGACCCAGTGTCCTAGCGAGACAGCACATTGGGAACACACTGTGGGACTGACATGCTACATTGCCGATTCTGTAGTTACAACCCAGTGTGGGGAGAATTAGAAAGCAGTACTTTCTTTACAAATACCTGAAGTATTATAAGAGAAGATGTGCTATGGAAAAGCTTTAAAATAATATCATTTTTTAATTTTTTACACCTAAACCCCATTAGAGCCTCATTTTAAGGCCAATTTACCCCTCTAGACAATTGCAAAAAAATGTTTACAGAAGTAATTATTTTTCCAGATTAACTGGGATTAACAGTCCAAGCTTAGATCAAATAATATCCTAGCATACATAAACATGCCGAGGAACCTTTGTCTGAATAGCTACAGGCTCTCAAAACGCGGGATGAGCAGGTCAAACTGAAAGATCATCTTTGCTGGCTGGTAAGAGTGGGTAACTAGCAAACAGTTTTTGAAGTTCTGCCACTGACACTACAAGAGAAGTTTTTACTAAAGCACAACAGTAGGGCAATGAGAAAAATCTCATTTATTGAGCAATTTATTTGAAGAAGAAACTTATCAGCTGGCGAGGATAGTCCACCAGCTTGACTAGGCTGGCCTATGTTTTGGCAGCTGTTCAGACCAAGCCAGATATTTCAGCAGGGTAAAAGACGGATGACCAATAGGCTGAGAGGATGTTTAGGAGAAAACTAAATACATAAATTACCAACTGGCATTTCCAAATTGCCCGTAGTTTGTGAGTATGTGTGCGATTGTTCACCCTGCGACGGATTGGCACTCTGTCCAGGGTTTACCTTGCCTCATGCCCAATGACCCCACTGATAGGCTTCAGGCCAGCATAAGCAGTATTGACAATAAGTGACTGAGTGAGGAAAACTTACCGTAACAACTTATATCTAGCTCTCAAATTAGACAGCACATTTTCTATAGCAACAACAAAAATACACAAATTGCATAGCAACCTATCCCTGGCTATTGTCTGCCATGTGAATGTTTATACATAGCTATGTCAGTTCATTATAAAGTCTGTCCTGTTTTAGAGAAGTTTAATCTTTTATTGTGGGTTTTTTCTGCCAGAAGGATAAACAAGAATATTTAGCAATTAAATTAACAGCAGGCATTAGCAAATTTGCAAAAACTCTATTTTTTAATTGGCTATTCTGTAATTACACTTAAACCCAGTAAAATAGTGCAAAATAGAAGTGATAAAAAAGGAACGCCTAAGTGGCAGTATCCAGCAGCTGTTGTCATGGTGTTGACCTTTCATGTCGGCCAGAGTGACCTGTGGTTCTGCATTCAAACTTTAAATTGTAAACTTGAACACTGACATTTCCATGCCTCAATGCAGGGGTCTTATCATAGAAGAGAGTGACAGTGTGCCCAACATAAGCGTGAGCCACTTTTCGACATCACTTCTTGAAAAAAACAAAGCAGGAAGAGAGAGAGAGAGAGAGAGAGAGAGAGAGAGAGAGAGAGAGAGAGAGGGGATTTTAATGTGACATAGCAAAACAAAATACTTGATTGATCAGAGCAAAGTTGTTGTGAGTCAAGCAAAGGGCATGTGGAACCAGTAAGGAATCCCCTCTCCACAGAGCACTTCTCCTACTCTTCTCCATCTACAATCCGCTCCCTGCCAATCCTTGCAACCATTATCTGCCTGTTTGCTCCAAACAGCCAGTGCAAAGGACAAAAAAAATAAAATAATAATAATAAAAAATCTCACCCTAGGCTATAGCCGGCACCTCCACTGCCTTTTCCATTATTTCCAGTTGGGGTTTGAAGTTTGTGTTATCTTTAATAGAAAAAGCCTGAATACAGAAGACACACATGCCTTACAGAAAGAAAGGGGCACGCATGTGGGGGGGGTGAGGAGGAAAAAAAGGGTCTGCAAGCAAGATGCTGAGAGGAAGACAGGATTGGCGATAGTTCCCCTAGCCAGAAAGATAAAAGCTACATTACATGAAATTAATGGAGGCTGTATGAGCAGTACATGAATCACTGTTTCAACACTATGAAGCTGGTACAAAGCCGTAGAGGAATTTGAGCACCAACTACAGCTTCAAAGGTCTCCTATTTAACCAGCCTGGGCCTGACAGAGAAAGGGAGAGAAGAGCCAGCGAACAGGATATCCAGTATGAAAGAAAGATACAGTGAGAGAGACAGAGAGGGAGAGAGAGAGAGGGGGGGGAGAGAGAGAGAGAGAGAGAGGGAGAGAGAGAGAGAGATAGAGAGAGAGAGAGACAGCATTAGGAAAAGAAAAAAAGAAACCCAACTATAGTGGCATGAATGAGAGCAGATGAGCGTTACCGGTGAAGTCAGCTGCGTTTCTCTCTTTCAGCTGATATCAAACACAGTTTAATGAAAGTTAAATGGTTTCTGAGGAGTGCACGGGCTGGAACAGATGAGATTGGGCTGTAAGGGCTGTCGGTGCCATTGTTGCTAACACTCTCTCTCTCCCTAGGCAGGGACTGCCACCAGCACCACTCTCCTCCTACACAAAAGGGATATGCAGATAGCTCACACCAACAGCGTCTGCCATGTTGGGTCAAAAAAAAGATAAAGAGACTTTTTTTTTCCTCTCTCTCTCTCTCTCCTTTACCTTTTCTCTGCACTTGGCATGTTCATATGCAAATAAATCTTTGTAATTTGAAAGTGACAAGGAGGAGATTTGCAGTGGTGGGACAGAGCTTGTGCAGGTAGAGATGTTTGATTATGGAGGGCAACATGACATGTCTGCTCTCTACTTTGATCTGAGGGGATTCTGCCCTCATCTATCACCCTCACAGACACACACACACACCCCAAATCCACCCACTCCCTCCCCTCTGTCCCTCACTCTCCCTTTCTTTCCCTGCAGACATTTTAAAGGGACATCCCTCCCACCCTGTGCATAATAGTTCTCCTCCTTCTGTCTTCACCCAGATGTAGATGTGTGACAAAAAGAATGAAGCAGACACATCCTTTATTTCAGATATGAATAACTAACCATGATAGATGACCCAGCCTACAGACATTACAAAAGAATTGCTGTTTAGTTTCTAAAGAAAGAAAAATCAAGCCCATTTTTGAGAGTGCAATGGGGGAAAAAAAATCCCCTGGCCAATTCTGTGGAGAAGAGGGCAGAAGTGTAACATAGCACCTGGATGCTGTAATTAATGCACGGTTCCAGTGGCAGATCATTTAACCTCTTCTGGCATGTGTCATCCAGTGGCTTCTCTCACTTCTGCAACGATAAACACAAACAAACAATTAGAGACGGCCAGCGGCTCAGCCACATCCCCTCACCAGCAGACTTTCATTACAACAAGAGCCATCAGCATAAAACCATCATAACACACAATTACCACAGAGCGAACCTTTTCAGCCAAAATACGGATGGCTGTGATTTTACAATCAGTGGACAAAGGAGAAAGGAATAAAATAAAACCCAAGATAATTGTATCCCATTCACCTTAATGAAGAAGACACATAAATGCAGTTTATTATTGCAACAAAACAGGCTGTGATTCTAAAGCACACAAAGGCAAAGACAGTGTGAGGAACCTACTGGGCTGTCAGACTTGTGATCGTTCAGGAGCAGCACAGGACTGGGTTACACTGAGGGGGAGTTATACAAGCCACCCCCTCAGCACCTTTTTCTTGCTGCCCTAAAGCTCTCCATCATGTAGGTCAAAGATCAACTGCAAAGCATGACAAGAAAAAAAGAGAAAATTGTAGCTGGGCCAAAGCCTGAACTTTAATTCTTCAAAGAGACACAGAGAGGCAAGGTCCTGCCTCGGGTGAGCAGTCTTGTGACCAGTATTCAGGCCCTTCACATGATCTATCTACAGACTAGCTCTGTCATCATTAAGGCCAGCTTTATTTATTTGCTCATTTTGAAATGGAGAGCAACATGCCACCCAAAGGCCATCTCATGGCCAGAAGCCCTGCAGAAAATTATTATTATCAGTTATAAAAGTCTTTTCATTCAGGATGGTCATGCCTTTATAAATTTTTGTGGAGAATTGTGCCATTTACTCTTGTATAGGAAGTAAACAAATTACATTTTGAAGTTATATATTATATGTTAAAGAACTATGAACATACTGTAGGTTTCCTTCTGACTTCTTTTGAATACAAAAGTTTGTCAAAAAGGGCAGTATTATAATACAGTATGAGGGGTGTTACATTCAGTATGCCCTTATGAATGACTAAAAGATCCAGAATGACTTACATTTTTAATTCATGACACATCTGAGCAGTTGAGGGTTTAGGGCCTTGCTCAAGGGCCCAACAGTGGAGACTTGGTGGGTCGTGGGGTTTGAACCTGGGACTGTCTGAACCGTAGTCCAGTGCCACTGAGCTACCCCTGTAGTGTGCAAATGGTATTATATGTGAATATCACTGAATGTTTCTGGGAATGACTGCAGTGGGCTCTGAGCAACCTTGGCTGGGATTGTTATTCACGGATGTACGGCCTTCTTTAAAAAGTTTACATAATTCAAATGTTTTACTGTGGCTAAGAGTCTTATCACCGTACTGTGTTTGATGTCTTCTGTAAATGTCCATAGATTTTACATTTAGATGGATAAGCTCCTGGGTTGCTGTTTGGCTAATCAATGGTTTGAGCCTCACCACTGCCAGGTTGCCACTGCTGGGACCTTAAACAAGGCCCTTAACTCCTTGCCCATATACAGTATAATTGCCAATATATAACACTGAGCCACTGAGAGGCAGGGTGTCCTTAGTGCCAGCTCCTAGCCTGGAGAAATGGGTGGGTTTTAGCATGAAGGTCTCGCAGCAAATAAAAAAAATAAAAAAAATGCGCCTTTAACTTGTGGATCAAATGATCTAACAAACTATATCAAACAACATTATGGTTGATTATTTTTCCATATATGCAGTCATGTTTTATTCCTCATGTAGTAATCATTGCATTATTATATGGTTTTGCCAAAGAACAGTTTCCATTTAATAGCGTGAATTTAATAGGTGAATCAGTGTGTGTTCCGTTAGATAAGGCATTAAAGGGTGAAAAAACAATTGTGAATTCTGAAAAATTTGGATTTTTGCTGTCCTAAAAATGTCAGTGATTCGCTTTGCGCACAGTACTGTCTCCTCATGTACATACTAGATGACTGACTGAAAACTCACTGAACAGACAATTACTTTCCTCTGGCAGCCTTCAACTATTACCAAAAGTAAAGGATAGAAACTTGTAGTGATGGTCAGTCACTGGTGCTTGACGGTGGCTTATAGCTGACAGGTAGCTTAGGTCTGACAGTTTGCTTAACAAAACCTGAGTTTTTGCCAGTTTTATTGCCACATAATCATGCTGTGGTGACTATTCTGTCACTTTTTAAAGCATTCTAAACAAGCAACAGGCAACCACTGATTCATTTTAAAATAGAGTAACATTTCATGTCAAACTTTTTTTTTATAGCAACTGCTATGTTTAGACTTAGAAACAAGCTGTATATATATATATTTACTAATTTCTTCTATCCTCAGACAGAAAGCTAAGGCCAAGTGCTTCACATTAGGCCCAGTCTTCAAGCATAATAATCCTGTCTCTTCCCTAAATACCTAAAACACACAAACTGCCAAAGTCATTTGAAAAAGACTTAATTAAGTTCATCTGTGCAAACATTAACCTTGTGAAGGGCTAAGGGGAGGGTGGGAGGGATAAAGGAAGGAGAAAGGGAGGAGAGGGAGTATCTGGACAGAGAGCAGGAGGAAGGCTAATGAAGGAGACTGAGGTGTGTTTGCTCAGACCTTCATGTTGGAAGGGGGAAAGTGAGCTCTTTCATGGGAAACAGTGCACACGTCTCTTGATTTTACTGAAGTACTGCACAAACAGTCTCCAAATGACAAGGTGACACTGGGAATACACTGCTACGTGACTGCTGTTGGAATTGCAGTCATCCGTTTAAGATGACTACAGCCATGGTGGACACTGACATGCTATTAGAGAGATGTGGAGAATGAGCCTGTGACATAGGGGAGATTACTGAGACCAGAGTGGACTGATGGACCTAGGAGCACTATGACCAAAAAGGAAATAAATAACTAAATAAATAAATATAAACTACATGCTAGAAACTAAACTTTAACATGAAGTTGAACATAAATATTGTATAAAGTTGTTTTGAAATTTAGGCATTTTTTACATAGTCCCACTTTGTTGTAAGGTAAAAACCATGGATTGTCCCATGCATGACTAACATCATGCTGAAAACTTCTGTCGAAATATCTGTTAATCAAGGGTAAAAGATCTGTCAAAAGATGGGATGTTTGATAATTTAAGAGAAAAATGGTTAGCTGTTTGCATTGTGAAACCTAAAGCATGGAAAACAGGAAAAATGATTGTTATACACCTATGTATTATATTAGTTGATTAAAAAAAAGTAAGCTAATTAAAAGATTAGACAAAGAATATTTTTGCACTTATAAATAATTATTGGTTATTACATATTATTACATGGATAGAAATGATGCAGTCATGAAAACAACATCAAATGTACTGTCAATTTACATAAATATGGATATTTAGCACAATTGATAAATATTTTTTTATGTATGAATAAAAAATAAAAAGAATAAAAAGAAGAGTATGGAGGAGGAAAGGAAGGACTCATGGTCTATGGTATATCACATCATCTGTTAAACATGGGGGAGTCAGTGTTATGGCATGGGAATGCATGACCAACATAACTGAGTCACTGCTGTTTACTGATGATGTGGCTGCTGACGAAGTAGCAAGATGAATTCTGAAGTGTAAAACTGATAGGATGACGCTTCACAGTGGAGATGGGTAACGACACAAAACATACAGTAAAAGCACCCCAATACAGTAGCTTCTTAAAGCAAAGAAATATAATGTTCTTAAGTGACCTTAACCCAACTAAACATGCTTTTCACTAACTGAAAATAAAACTGAAGTCTGAAAGACTCACAAACAAACAGCAACTAAAGGCAGATGCTGGAAAGGCCTGACAAAGCAGCTCCAGGGAGGACACTCATTTGGTGATGCCTATGGGTTCCAGATTTTAAGGTAGTCATTGATTACGAAATATTTGCACCCAAGCATTAAAAATATGATTAAATTCTTATGTGTATTTAAAATTGTTGGTATTGTCTAATTATTTCTGAGCCTGTTAAAATGAAGGGACCATGAAAACATGGCAGTATGGTTGATACAATATTTTTGTTAAACCACTTGAATTAAGGCTAGACTACAGCACCAACCACAGTGATATTAATACTACCATTGCTAATACTACTCACTTTCAGTAAATACTTACTTTGGTCAGGCTTAGAGTGGATTTAAGCCTGTCCTGGGAACAGGTGGGCATACACCCTGGATGGAATATCAGTCTGCTGTAGTTAACTATGGACACACACCCTTTCAGATTTGGGGCAATTTATTTTAGCCAGTTCACTTACTGTCATTTTTTACGTGATGGAAGTGATAATGATAATAATAATAATATAACCACAAGTAGTATTTTTAGCAACCCCCTCTCACTCCACCAAAATACACCCACCACATCCATCAACCAGATCCTGTCAAGTTAAAATGTAAAATTCTTGTTGGAAACTTATTGACTGATGGTGGCCATGGCTAGTTTTATATATTTATTTATTTCCTTGCACTTTTTCACTGTTGTAATGTACAAGCAATTTAATGGTTTTCCACAGTCCTCACTGCTCTGGTGAAAGTCTATTGAACTGCATTACAGGATTTTAATTCTTTAAAGAATAAAATTTGTTGAAACACTTACTGCACAGACATTCAGGAATTCCTTTTAGGTCATGTATTTTTTAGACGCTCCCTTATTAAATCCATTAGTATAAAGGTTCTAATGACCTGAGCGTCTGAGATTACCTTCAGCCGGCTTTTACAAAAGAAAATGTATAAATATATTTAATTGGTTCACTCCAGAGTAATAAGAATGCACAGTTCGTCATTTTGTTTATTTATTTCTTGAGAAAAAGATGAGAGAATATCGAATGTGCGGCAAATGTCCCAATATAAAGCCAACTTTACTGCAGTTACTTTTGCTCTGTGCTAGGTGAGTAATCCCCTTATAGAGTCCATGCTGATGTAGTCTTCTACGAATATGTGGATGATGTTCTAGACTATGGACAATAACCTTTATTTCCATTTTAACTTTAAATATTAATAACTCATTTTGTTGCTGTTACACTTGCATGACTGCTCTTTTCCTTGCTGAATGATCATAGCACTGTAAAAGTCTTGTTTTGGTCATCATCCTCTTCCTAAATCTCTGACTGGGCCCTGACCAGTGCAGTCTGCTGCTTAATGTTAGGGGTGAAACACAGAACCCCAGGTAGGCCATCCTCCCTTACTGTCATTCACCCTGATGAAGTAAAAGTCATGGCTGAAAGCTGCTGTTGTCGGTAAAGGACGTCGGTGGAGGCTTGGTGAGGTCGCCCAAGTGCTGATTTCCATACAATAATTTTCAAATACAGTAGAGGGTGCTGTTGATAATTCGACATTAAGGTATAATGTAAGTATTTTCAGTATTATGTGAATTTGGTTGTTTATTTATGTGAAAATTTTAAAGCGGATGTCGTACTTTTCCTTTGCCTCTTCTGCACGGTGATCACATTTTCTGCATTCCTGTTCGTTTTCTGCCTGTCCATCCCGTTTTGTTTCCTTCTCTGTGGCATATTCATTTCGCATGGACTGGTCAACAAGCAGATTTTTATTACCTAACATATTCAAGCATATTCATGGCAAGCAAGGGATGCAATATTTTTTTTTTACCCATTATCCACAAGAGAGCAGAAAAACTAATTTCCATTTATTCTAATGGTCACTTTACCCCCAGGTCATAAAAAAATAAATAAGCAAATATGCAAAGTGCAGTGGGGACGGCAGAATGGGCCTACATGTCTGTGGGCTCTTTCCCACCTTAATTACCCTCCACATTAAAGGAGCCCCAGAAATGCGGCCCAGTTACAGACAGACAGGGGAGAGTGTTTGAAGTACCCCAATAGCTTTTCCCCCCTTCAGCGTTCATTACTTTAAATGACACTGCTCATGTGGAGATGTGATGATCCGAGTGGGTGAAAGACCTCGGGTTGTGTGTGTGTGTGTGTGTGTGTGTGCGTGCGTGTGTGTGTGTGTGTGTGTGTGTGTGTAAGTGTGTAAGAGAGAGAGTATGATCCGGCACTTGGTCACTGCTGATGTGTGATATCCCCTGTGTGACAGGACAGAACGGCGTTGCATACAGTATGTGTCCGGCATGTATCAGCCATTTTCCCTGTTATTAGACTCTCCTGCTGCAGAAGTGCCTTTGGCTGAATGGGATTCAAAAGCAGGCTTGCAGTTAGATGAGGCTTGGACCATGCGGGAGATGACATTTTCATGCCTGTTTGGATTAGAGGTGCCACAGACACACGTCTGTCTACCTGATCGAACTGATAGAAGGGAATATCTCCACTAACAAACACTCGCTTTAGCTTTAGTTTTCTCATCAGTGCTTGATGATTACATGCTTAAATAAGCTATTTGAACAAATCGGTTATATGGTTTAGTAAATGCTATGTGCGGATTATATCAGTCTCGAGTATGTGTGCATAGTCTTTGTTGTTTTAGTATGATCCTTCTACTACAGTCTCCTTCTCTCTCTTTCTCTCTGTATCTGACATCCACACACAGGAGTGCAAGGGTTAATGCTGCCACAAGCCTTTGCCCAGTGGATTGTTTATCGACTGAAAGAGAAGGTCTTCTTTCTCTGGGCCAGTTAAGTCAGCCTCTCTTTTGTTTGACGTTGCCCATTTGAGGAAAGCTTATCCCTGACCTTCTGCCGCTGAGACGGATGACAAGGACAGCGCACACTAACCTTGACATTCAACGGGCTAAATGGCTTTTTCCACAAGCAGTCAGCAAACACGAAGACAGACAGCAAGAGGCCAAAAACTAATGAATCTTTTAACTTAGCTGCAGCACATACTTTAAAGGTGAAACTCCAACGGACATAGTGAAATGGTATGTTCAATTGTGTGTGCATAATTATAGAACATTAGGATTTACCTACATTAAGTGTGAGCTACACAGGATCATGAAAGATGCTTTTCTTTATTCAATTAAACGAAACCTTCTACAGTACATGCATGCAGTCGTTAGAATACACAAAGAAAAACAAGAGGATGACGAGAGATTCTCAAATAAGCTTTTCTTTATGACTGTTAGTGTTAATGCACAGAGCTGGGTGTCCTTTTTTCCTAATAAGATAAGAGAGTGTCAGTGTCAGGTGAAAACAGCACTATGCTTTCTGCTTGTTTACAGTAGAGTGGAGCAGGACGGGGGTGTGACCTCTCCAAACTTTACCGTCCATTCCACTAGACAGCTCTTCTTCTAATGAGCCGTCTTGTGGGAGCTCCGCTCAGCACCACTGTCCTGCACTTAGTGTCAGCAGGCAAGACAGGCAAGCTGGCATGTCCTCTCACACACATATACACAAATAAACCACATCCTTTAGCACAATCTAGGGAAGAAAAAAGTTTACCACACAGTAAGGAGGACCAAAAATCTATTTGAATCACAAAAACACCAGGTTAAAAGAAATGGCGGAATAACGAAAAAAAAACCACACATACAGCAACATGGCCTTCCCTGGATACAGTAAGGCTTGCTGGTAGTTCTCATCTGCCTCGCCACCCATGGAGCACTGTGACCTTTGACATTGGCGCCAGAACAGGGCGATAGATTAAATAGTGAGCAGGACGTGGCAAGAGAGCAGATGAGAGTGTCCTGGCAAAGAACAGGAACACACTCATACAACATAAACACATCTCTACCACCCCCTCCTTTGCTTTACTGTAACTTAATCAAGTTAGGACAGGCCAGAGCCAGGGGCTCTGTGTGTGTGTGTGTGTGTGTGTGTGTGTGTGTGTGTGTGTGCGGCCTGTTTGTCCATCCGTATCTGCGCTCTATCTGTGTGTGTCAGGGGCCAGCTTTTACTCTTTATGAGGCCACAGTTCTGAGGCTCCACTGCTCTCTAACCGAACAGGACAGCTGTTCTACCCTCCCAAATACATCATCCTGTCCTCCTGCTTCTCCCTGGACACCTTACTGTCCTCCTGACTCCCTCCCCTTTTTCGCTCCACCTGGAGTGAGAGAGACATAGAAAGAGACATATGTGTAGACAGAGAGTCCTTGTCCAGCAGAGGTCAATGGATTTAGCAGAGCTCTTGAGAGAGGGGCTGAAAGCTCTTCCACGGCGACTCTCCATTCCACAGCCATCGCCGCGGGATGCCGAACTGAATGCTGAGTCAAACATTTGACATACCTGTGAAACAATTTAAAATGCAAGGTACGGAGAGTTAGGGCTTCTTTCCAGGCCGCAGTGACAGTGTTTTTTAGGCTCTGTTTGAATAAGTGACAACATGTGCCTTCCTGGGTGGACAAGATCGTGCACTGAGTGTTGAGTGCAAGTGTGTAAACTCGAAAATGTCTCACATTATCAGCAGCATTTTTTATCTCCCTTCTGCACCACCTAGCATTGTCAGGAAGCCGTAAACCCAACAAGAAAGGGTTAAACAATCATCTTAATGTAATGCTGTTTACCGTTAACACAAGTAAATTATTTCACACAGGCAGCGGTCTGCTCCGCACATAAAAAAGCCGCCTTATCACTGACATGGCCATTTGATCCAACTTTACTGTTCAAAAATTATGACTCATACTTTTATAGGGCTTTCCGTTTTTGATGGCCTTTTTTAATCCCTGAACTCTGCTGATCTGTACATTTCCTTAATTGCTGCACCACTTGTAACCTCTGTAATTGGCCAGCTCTCTGCTTTACTTCACTGTAAAGGTGTCTAGACAGTAGAAGAAGATGAAAAAAAAGGTTGAGACTGACAGAAAGAAGGAAGGACTGAAAATGATTATTGGTTGACAGTTTGATGATTTATGACGTCTGATTAAACCCAGATTAAACATATGTGTCATTGTGTGTTGCGTATTTTTTTCCTCATGGGTTATATACTGTAGCTCCATTGCGGTTGCACAAAGATGCTATACATACAGAGCTGCACAATAAAAAAGAAGATAATCATATCAAAACTTCAAAAACAGCAAATAACACACATGGGTCAAAATTAATCAGCGGATATATTTTATTAAAAATACATTTTGTTTAGGTGTTTAATGTTGAACTTTAATACTAACCATTATCCCAAATGGCATTTTTAATGTTGATACATTTACATGTAATGAACATTTTAACGAAACAGGTGCGAAATGATTCATTCATGCATTATTTTTTTTATATTACCCTGTACAGGGGCGCAGGAGGCCAGGAGCCTATCCCAGGAGAGTTCGGACATGAGGCAGGGTACACACTGGACAGGTTGCCAGTCCACTGCAGGCCTCATTCACAGATAATTCACACAATATGAGCAATTTGGGAATGGAACTTGGCCTACCCTGGATGTCTTTGGACATCCAAGCATTAGAAAAACATGTAAACTCTCCACACATAGACCCAAGGTGGGAATTGAACCCTCAACCCTGGAGGTGCGAGGCCACAGTGCACTAAATCATCTTGCTGCCTGTGACATGATATCAAGCCTTGTTTTTACATTTTAACATATTAACTTTGTGGGCAATTTTAAGACCAAAAGCCACATCTCATCTTTAACCCACATAAAAACAAACAAAAAAATAATTCTGTAACACACACAGACACACATGCACACACACACACACACACACACACACACACACACACACACACACACACACACACACAATCACATGCCTCTTTATAGTTATCTAAGAGTTACAATCCAATGAAAGTTTGTCTTTCTGGGTCTTGCCATGCAGTCTCCTGCTCCGAGTTTAATGTGTGTGTGATATAAGCCAGCCCCGGGGCCTCGTCTCTGACAAGGCCAGCAGTGTGTTTACTCTTTGCTGTTGAATCCCCACACTGGCCAGAGCAGGGTCAGCAAGAGGCCAGGCCGCTCCGCCCCACAGCCCTGCTATTCATCCCTGTCACTCAGCAGCCAGCCACTCCACGTGCTCCCTCCATCCCTCTCACTCCTCGCTCAAACCATGCCTGCTATCTCTGTTTATTGTCTTTCTGTCTCGCTCTCTTAAAATGTCCATCTGCCCCTTGTGCTCTCTGTTCTGCTGCTTATGAGCAAGTTTCAGAAACTTGTAAAGCCACAACTATTGTGCAGGGGTTTGAAACAGAAAAGAAAAAATGCAAGAAATCACTAGGAAATATGGCTGTAGTGTGCCTTTAAAATTTGTTTAAAGGTGACCAGAGATGGGTTTCCAGTATGCGTACAGTATATAATCAAAAAAGTTTTGATACTGTATATACATGCACAACTTGTTTATATGTACAAGTTGTGCATATACAATCAAAAATAGTAAAAAATTTTTTTTTATAATAAATCCATGATTTTTATATACGTTTTTGTATTGCCCAAGGTTTAAACAGGCTCATTAGATTTCCCCCTAATGTGACCTTATATAAGAAAAGCCACTCCCCTGGTTTATAGCTCATCTCTGCTGTTCTCTGGTACTACTGAGGCGTGGCTCATTAGTAGCTCATTTACATAGACACTAAAATGATGCATTCAAAAGAGGAGTGAAAGAGTTTACGGGATGAAAAAATGCATCATCTGAGAGATATTTCAGCTGAAGCGCTAACAGATACACTTGATCTGTTGAGACCTACAGTATGTTAACCTGTCAAAAAAATAGAAAATTATTTTTTTAAAAAGGCTTTAATGGACCATGTTTATGCTATAACTTGAAGGTCACACCACATACACTTGTGTAGGTAAAATATATCGTATATACTGAAGGTACAAATGATAAACTCTTGGGAAAACCACCCAGGGGCAACAAGGACGGTGGAGTTAATTTTTTATTTTTTTTGCGTGAGTGTCAAACTGTAAAAAATGTATTCCATCATTTAATTTTGTTGCTGAAAAGCCATTACCTACTGTAGCATGTTTAACTTACTATGTTTTCAACTAGCATCGTAGTTGCTTTGAAAATCCTTTGAATTATGGACCTTGGAAATTATATTGGAATTGTAGTTAGCTTAAACATGCTGGACAGCTTCATAAGGATAATATTAATGATAACAGTCACTGTAATTTCTTAGTTGTTGCTTGCCTGTCAGTTTTAAATGACTCAACTAATATACAGGTTTCTAATAGGGCCTTTTTTGTTTTTAGCAGAATAAATTGTTTACTAAAATATTTGCATTTCTGGTCATTTGTAATTATCATATTTGGTTAGTTATCTTAGGCTTGCAAATGCATGCTACGCATGCTAGTTTAAGTTAAAACTTTAAGATCATTAGCTTTTTGTATTATGCAGGGAAGGATGTAGTTCCACCTTCAGCCTAAATTAGATAAACAGCTCCAAACCCACTGATGAGTTAATTAATTGAATCCTTCATCTTGATTGCAAAGAGCAGACAAGTGTTTGAGGTGACCTATAAGTCCATGATCGGAATAACACAGAGTTTAAACAGAATTTATATGCTTGCAGTGTGATTATGTGCCTCTTGCTGGGGTGAGGGGTGGGAAACATGCTCTCTTGCACTCTGTGTGCAGGAATGACAGCTTCAGTGGATGTGTACACTGGGCTGAATGGGGTGAGCAGTCTGGGTCAGCTGGTTAGGGGCAGGCCCTTGTGAGACCTTGTGAGAAATGACCCCAGCCCCACTCCTGACTCCTACACGCTCTCTCTCACACGCACATACACACACACACACATCGGGTGTTGCAGAAGTTGCAGAGATGCTGTCATGGGCAGCGGAGCTGTGCTCTGTCTCTCCAGGGGCCGTGGAGTGAAGCCCATTACAATCAGCTCACATGCAATTCAGATGAGCACTGCAAATCCAGCATGAAATTAAATTTAAAACTTGGAGCGCAACATTTCTCTCTCCTCTGATTTTTTGCCAGATAATGCTGGTGGAAGTGTTCTGTGAGTGTCTGTGTGTGAACACGCATCTGTGTGTGAGACAGAGAGAGAGAGAGAGAGTGTGAGAGAGAAAGTGCAATATGTGTTTGTGCTGGAAGCAGTTGTAGAAAGGCCATAGAGGTAAAATGCTACTTCAGACTGAAATGCTACTGGCTCTGAACTGTGTGTGCGTGCTAGTGTGTGTTTGTGTGTGTGTGTGTGCGCCCCATGTGTGTCTCAGTATTCTGCCTGGATTTCATATAGACCAGTTCGAATTGGCCCCCTGAGATATAGAACATGTTGTTAAATGCTTAATGAAGACATTCTGTATGTACTGCTAACAGGAAACAAATTACTGGTTTAATGCTAATTTAATAGTTGATATTTATACCAGTGACACACAGATTCCTTTGATAATACTAATAAAAATAATAATAATAATAATAATAATAATAATAATAATAATAATAATAATAAAATCATGGGTGGTACTGATGCCTCTTACATCCAAGGTTGTGGGTTTGAATATCTCCTCTGGTGTGTGTGTGTGTGTGTGTGTGTGTGTGTGTGCAGAGTTTGATTTTTTTCCTCTGTTTATGGTGGGTTTCCTCCACATAATCTAGTTACTTCCCACAGCCCAAAGTCATGCATTTGTATTTACAAGTTGTCTGTAGTGTGCAATTCTGTGTGCAATTCTGTGTGTGTGATTGTGTACCTGTGCTCTGCGAAGGATTGGCACCCCACCCAGTTTGTCCTTTATTATATAAAATTATTATAATTAAATAATGAATTAAAAATTAATTATTATTATTATTATTATTATTATTATTATTATTGGTTTCGTTGTTGTTACAATTTATAATAATATAACAATGAGTCTGGTTTGGACTAGTTTGGCTGTGCTGGTTGTGCGGTAAGATCCACACTGCATGGTGGGAACCTGGTTCTCCCATAACACAGAGAGCTGACTTTGTGTGTGCTCATCTTTAGAGAGCCAGTGCTAAAGTCTCACACACACAAAAAATAATAGTAAGGGCAAGACAGAGAAAAGGATACAGCGAAAGTGAAAATATTGTTCTAAAAATGTTTTACCGAAACCAGCCATCAGGGTTTTGGATCATAAGATCAGACATGGGGTCTTCATCAGAGGGAGGCATTTGGGCCTCCTCTTCATAGCCGCTAGTGCTGTGTACTCTCCAGAAAGATTTATTATTGCCTGTCCTGCCATGGCATGATGGTTACTCTGATAATTAAAGGGGCCATTATTTGTGTGCTGCATATGCAGAGCAGGGTAGCAAGAAAGGTCACGGTGAGGCGCTGAGGAGGTCTGTCGTTCGTCACCTCTCCCAGGAGAATGAGGTCACCCCTCCCTACAGTCCCTGCACTACTCTCTACTTAGCATGAACTGGGTTTCAAACAGGGTTTCAGGATTTTCAGAGGTGAAAATGGAGCACAGGAGAACAAACATATTTTAGGGCTTTGCCATAGTGGACAGAACGCACTGAACGCCTGACGTGTCCAACGATCAGGTACAGAGGAGACGCTGAAAAACAATTGAGCACGCCTATTCTTTTTGTCACATAATGCCCTGATTACAGGATTCCCACAATGCACTGGTCTGTTGCCATTGTCCTCCTTCTGTGCACCTCTCTACCTCTGGCATCATGTCACATGACACTCTGCTTCAGCTCTGCCCCGAGGGCATTCAGCAAAAGGGTTTACAGAGCACAGCTTGCCCGCTGTGCCCCCACATGGAAACCAGCGTGACTATTACAATACATTTTGGTTCAATACATAAAATCTGCATGCACAGATACAGCAAGATCATTTGCCAATGTGAACCAAAACATGAATAAATCCATCACACTATGAATACAGTATGAGGAGATTTCATGAAAGTGTACTCTGCAGCATGTTACCCTGCTCGGACCTGACATCAGTTTTGTTTCGTTCCACAAAAAAGAATTCTGTAGTTTATTACAATGCACCCAAAAATCAGCAGTAGTAATAATCAAAAAAAGAGGGCAGAATCAGCTGCCGGGAGTCACAGCACACCTCAATCAAATTACACGGATGCGCAATGAACATGTCACCCTTGGATTTTTTCATTTGCATAAAACAATTACCCCATGGACAGTGGGCTCAATGTCGTCTAGACTCCATGCTTCATGTGGTGTCATCAGCCGCAGACACACTAGACTGGCTATAAATTAGCAATGAGCTGGGCTCGGCTAAGACGCATTATAGTGGTTATAAACCATGAGAATTTATTTAAATAGATAACACACATGCAAATCTCACCCGGCTGGCATGGCAACCATCTTGATAGGGGGTGCACCATACGTGAAGAAAGGGCAGCTGGAGCAAGCATGAGGAAGCAGAAATCTATAATGAACCCTGACACCTTATTAGTGTACACACTGGACACTTATTAACTCACACTGCAGAAGAAAAGGCAGACCTGACCCTATAACCGTTTCTGATTTCATACTCTGCATTCATATTGCCACATTTAAAGCGATGTTAATAAGAGACGTTAAGGAAGTAATGATTATGAAGAGTCACAAAAGTGACTTATTAATGTTCTTGGAGTCTTTCGGTAGCAACTGCAACAAATCGCAAAGAAAGAAAACAGCTATAACATGAGGATGAATAAGTTTTTTACTTCTTTTTTTTTTTTACTCAATTTGCATATGTTTTTTTTACACTCTAGGAGCGTCTTAGAGCTCTGACTATATGGAAAGTATACACAAGTTAGCAGAGACACAGTGGCACAAATCACCCTTTTTTTTTTTTATTACGGCTGCTTGAGTGAGGCACAACTCTCCCACTTTAGGACCTATAAAGTTGTGTCATTAGGGGCCATCCTTCTTAGTATGTTCATATATTCATGTGCTGCACCTCCACTATATTGTATCGTATCTACCAGCGAGTTCTTCCTTCATCAATCAAAGCAGACAATATACTAGGTACTTGTGCGGATTTTGCACCTAAGCGAGTTATCTAAAGTCCATTCTGTCACATTTGTCTATATATGTATGTATGTATGTATGTATGTATGTATGTATGTATGTATATATGTATGGATGGATGTATGGATGTATGTAGGTATGTGTGAGGGAGATAGAGATCAATGTATAATGAAGGGTTAAGTGTATTAACATGTTAATCAGAACACTAACTGACTCTTTGTGTGCATAAGACATGTGTGTTTGAAGCATGCATGACAAAGAGTATGTGTACTGTATGTGTTTTCAGTGTCTGTGCTTTCTCACTCGAAGAGACAATGTTGAAGTTCCCGACTTTTGATCTAAATGCAGACTTTCTTTTCCTCTCCCCTTATTTTAGACAACAAACCTCAAATGAAGTACCTGTATATGTATGGCAGCTAGTAAATGTCATTAGTAACACCTTGTTTTGTCCCTAGGTTTTCTCAGAGCGTGTGGTTGAAGGTCCGCCTTTCATGACTCACCTCTCGGGCCTCCATTTCCCTGAGCTGTCCTCTGCGAGGTTAAACACTGCATGCACTATGGGAAGATTTTACAGTGGATTCTTTATCTGTATAAACAAAGCAGGTAATGGGGGCTGTTTATTGTACAGCCTGCCCTCATCCTAACCTTTATGTCTTTATAGCTCACATACCATCAGCCGTGTTTATGTGTCTGTATTCCATGCCTTTGCCCTTGAACTTGCCTGCCCCTCATCACCCCTCCTGTCTTCTTCCCCTCATGGACACTCATTAACCCACCTCAACACACACATACATATACACACACCTCTTCCTTCAGGTCAGAGTGAGAAAATGAGTTTATCATTGAATACCACAATTTAGCACAAAATTAAATTGAATGGTTTTACAGCTGGAGAGACATGTTCTGAGTGACAGCCAAGAATGGCAAAGGGAAGAGATTAGAGTTAGAGAAAAGGAAAGACAATAAAACAATGGCACACCGGACCAATGCCCATGGATGGACAACAATCACACACAAAAGAAGAACAATAAACAAAGGAGGTAAGGGTGGAGGAAGAGTGCCCTAATCTTACAGAGTGAGACAGAAATGTAGACAGAGAGGGAGAGAAAGGGGGAAAGACAGACTTCTATTGTGGGACACATGAGGATCTATATGCATGCAAGTAGTGGCCAGTCATTGTGAATCAAGGGGAGTTTAATCAATGTCAGAGCTCAATCAATATTTAGTCCCATGTGTCTTTCCTTTCCTGTCCTGCACTTGGACTAACCTTCCCCACTCCTGCATCACCAGGACTTTCCCCATGTGGGTCAATACATTGCAGAAAAGGACAGCCATTTGTGACATGCTTTATGAGCACTGGCCTGACCATATTATCGTACAAATATGTAAGAACTAAAGAACCACATTCACAAAGTGATTAGAAATGTATGACATGTTAAATGTGAAGCAATGTGTTTTCATAACTCTGTCTGTGTGTGCATGCCCCATTTTGATCGAACTATGAAAAATAGACATTACTGCAAAATGTCTGTATTTTTGTGGGGAAAAAAAGGCTGAAGGTGTCCAAGTAAGATCTTGGGTCAGGATGAGCTACCAAAATGGTTCAGTGCACATACTGTAAGTGCCGATTTCCTGGAAATACAGGACTGTGAAAAAATCTTGAGCACCCGTATATGGGTTTCTTCATATTTTGTTTCCAAAGAGCCAGACATTATTTTATTTTTAATGTTGTCTTGAGGAATAGTTCCCCAGGCTTCCTGAAGGCGTTTTTGTCTCTCCTTTTTTTGCAAGTTTGTGGGTCTCATATTAAGTCCAGAATGTTTTTTCACAGTGACCTGTGAATCATTCCACCATAAAAACACCATCTACAGTAACATAAGGCATAAACCAGTGAGAAACAGGTAGATAATCAGGCTGATGATTAGCTGTTGGTGCTGAAGTCAATTTAAGCCTTTATATGTCACATACTGTATACATTACTGCACAGAGAAATTCTTTCTTTGCATATCCCAGCATAGTCAGAGCGCAGGGTCAGCCTTGATACAGTGCCCCTGGAACATATAAGGTTAAGGGCCTTGCTCAAGGGCCCTATAATGACAGCCTGGTGGAGCTTGGGCTCTGACTGCCTGCCTCCCGATCAGTAACTTAGACATGACTTAACCCTCTAAGCCACCACTTCCCTGAAGTATTACTATTGTAGCTGCCCTTGGCCCATGTGACCTACTGCAAATGAAGCTACAATGCTAAATGCTGAGTTGTTGGAACAGAGAAGAGAGGAAATGAGATTGCTGCTGAGGTTGTTACATAAAAAAAAACAATTATAAATTGTATCTTTAGACACTTTCTACAGCCTGTCACAGTGAAACTTCTGTCCCCATTTCTGCAGTTTAATTAAATAAAGTTAAATTTAATTTTATTGTAATTCTTTAGACACTTTTCAGCTCATCACGGTAAAACTTATTTTCCCATTTCTTCAATTTATTACAATTTAATTTAATATGAAGCACAATAGTGTATATTGGAAGAATGAACAATAATCTTAAAAACGTTCCTTGTTTGTCTTTCAACGACGGTGGTCTAAAGCACTGTCTATCATGTCACTTTAAACTCTCCCATACTGTAGACGTTCAACTAGGTTCAGATCTTGTGACAGACTCTCATAGCATTGCACTGACATCATTTTCATCCTGATCAAACAGTTCATCGAGGCCTTGTGCCTGCGGATGGGGCAGAGTCATCCTGGAAGAGACCATTCCTATCAAGTTAGAAATGTTCAGCAAGGAAAAATCAGAATAACTTTGTCTGAATTTTCACAATGGAATTCAAATGTCAAATATGTGATGAACATTTTTGTGTGTGTGTACAGTGTGCTAAGTTTGAGCATAGAAACACCCACATTTGCATAGACGGACGTTGGTTACGGTGTGGACAGATTCCATGCTGGATATTTGGATGAGCAGAGTCAACATTGAGTGTGTGACAGCATGTGGACTAGAGTAGAAAAATAGTTACATTACTACCCTCTGAAGCTGCCCGTGTTTATAGCCTATGTGTGTGTGTGTGTGTGTGTGTGTGTGTGTGTCCCTACTACTGTTCCATTACATACCAGACACCACCACTGCCTGTTAGTGACATCTGCTGGGAAAATGGTCCATCCTCAACTACCCAAGATGTCTTAACCCCCCCCCCCCCCAACTTATCCTCAGATATGGTCAGAGGGATAACAAGACAAAGGATTGAGTTCTAAACCCAAACAATGAACTCCTCTTTGTTGTTCTGTCTAGATTCATAACCAGTGCAGAGTTGTGGTCCTCCACATTCCTATGTCATTTCTCATCTGTCCTGTCTTGACTTGTTAAACAAACCAAATGATACTTGTGTCTTTTTTTTTCGACTTTTTCTTTTTTTTTGGTGTGTGATGGTAAAGAAGAAAGAAGTCCATTTGATATGCCAGGTCCTTCCACTTTTTTCTCTGGTGATGATACGCCCTACACAATGGTGAGATCTTTGAACTGCCACCCTGTTAACAGGAAACTTTTCTTGTGTGTGTTTGTGTTAACTTAGGCAATGATGTATGGCAGTGAAACACTATTTAAAAAAATTTATAAAATAAAATACAGGCTAGGGTTTCTCTGCTGTAAGATTTTCCAGAATGTGGTTATGTCAAGATGGAAGGCAAAGTTTTGCATCATAAAACTATATGAATCGTAGTCAGGGTCTATGAGCGGACCAACAATGGAGCTGGAGCAGATTTTGCAAGTGGAGAATCAATCATAAGCCTTAATATACAGCTATTGTATCGCACTGAGGGATGGGTGTCAAGGCAATACCGTTAGCTCAGCATTATCCGGCCTCAGTCAAACTATCTACATCTGAATGCATAAGCCTTGCATTACTCGGGATATGCTGTGATGTGTGTGTGTGCATGCTCATACACTCACTGAGGCACAGTGCAGCTGGCACAGACTGAGATAAGGGACGATGGCCAACAGGGACACCGCCATCGCTTCACCTCTCCTGCTGCATGAGTCATTACAGCTCAAATTGGATCGGTGACGAAGAGCTCCACTAATGTAAACATGCAGACTCGCCTGAAGCAGCTAAATAAAGACAGATAGCGACATTATATGGAAAAACATAAAAACCACTGCTACACATATACATATATATACATATATAGAGTGAGTGAAGAACTGCAGTCTGAGGTTTACTGCATCATGACATTGCATGTGTGTGTGTGTGTGTGTGTATATACGCCACTCTTTCCATGCTGACTGTCCTCCAGTGCCCTGGCCTGATGTCACATGAAATTTAGCCATCAGCACTGCCTGTCACTGCTGAATGAAACGTGTGTGTGTGTGTGTGTGTGTGTGGATGTGTGTGTGTTTGTGCATGCAGAGAAAACACAACGAAGAGAAAATATGTGATCGCTGTGTCTTTGTGCATGCTTGTGTGTGTGTGTATGTACACCACGGCTGCGGCCCCGCATCTTCCCAGTGACTACCATGCTCCGCAGTGAACAGCCCTCCAGCCACAGATTTGATCTTTGCAAAGGCTAACATCTGTCGGCTGTCATTTTAGCAAGATTGATGACAGGCCAAGGAATGGAGAGGAAAGAGGGAGGGAGACAGGGATGGAGAGGAAGGACAGGAGAGAGATGAAGGCATCAAGAGAGTGCAAATGATTGCAGGAGAAAATGGTGGCAGTGCCAGCTTCAGCCTGTGGGAAGAGAGAGAGAGAGAGAGAGAGAGAGGGAGAGAGAGAGATTTGGATCTTTAATCCTACGTTTAATACCCACCTTATCGAATTTTTGGGATCACCCATGTAATATTTTTATATGAGTTTTTATATGAATGTATAATCTAAGTTGGGCATTTACACACTCCGAGAAGCCGTATTATCACCGCTATATAGAAGGAAGGATTTCTTCCTGACAAATATATGAGCGGTGTTCAAGTCAAACTGGAACTTCGATTGCACAGAAATAATACAACACCATCATGGATACCATCATGGTGGAAAAGTTTGGTGGAAAGTTTTCTCAATTCGCAAGAACCAGATCATCTTCAGACTGCTTGCCCAGTTCAACTTGAACGTCCCTTGTAGAAAGGTAATACTGATTCACTATGTGGTGCTGCTGAACTGACCCAGCACCTATATTAATTATCTTGGCTACCGAAGTGGAGTGCTCACTACTTTGCATCCTTTGTTAACGAGTTAATGGAATTGGAGTCAAGAGGATGCATATAGCCTATATCAATGCCTCCTGCATTTTTCAAGCAGGAAAAGCATCTGGGGATTTAGTTTAATAGCTAATAGAATACCCAGAGTATGCTATTAGCAAGAGGTGGGAAGTGTATAATGGCTTCATTAATGGACTTATCTGTGCTCTAGGTTTTTATTTTTTTTCCGTAAAAATAGTGACTTCTATTTTACTTCTTTCAAAGAACAATAACCTTTTTTTTTACTCAGAACATTTAGGTTGATTAGTGCATGCATGCATCCATCCATCCCTTCATCCATTCATCCAATTGGTGTCACCTGCATAGTGCCTAATCTGGAATGTTGGTGGAAACCAGAGCATATGGATCTATAGTACCCCACCAAACTCTGGGAAATGCAAACTTTTTGCACACAGATCCAAGTCGAGAATCAAACAATGGAAGTACCTTAAGAAGTTACCTTTAGATCATATTTAAATGAATTTCTGTGGGATTTGTCAAATAAAATAGCTTTATTTTCAAACAAAAATTCAAATTGAGTTAGGAACTTTTTACCACAATACTTTAAAAAAATGTTTATTCTCTTCCATGAATAATTTGTGTACTTCTACAAACTTTATTGTATATTAGTAAAAAGCTGGGTAACATCAACAACAACAAAGTAAATGCAACTCAGCAGTTTCCAGCCTGTGCCACAACAAAATGCATACAGTAGTTTACCAGAATGAAGGCATTAAGGCCTAATCACTGTCTCCTAATGTGGTCAGCATGCTGAGAGTGATGCGGCATTAGGCGATGGGTTCTAGCCGTGGTCCTAATCAGCAGCTTGTTCTGGCCTCATTAGCAAAGCTTTTATGACGATGAGTCCATAACGATGGCCCTCTTTTACACTTCCAGCAGGGAGTGAAGAGAAAAGTGCTGGAGTGGAGTGCCGCTATGTCACTCACCACAAATGTTGCTCCCAAAACCACCCAGAGTGAGCCGCCTGTCACCATCAGCCAGTGTAGCCTGCCAGTCTCTATCAGAGTGTGTGTGCGCGAGTGTGTAAAGCCCTCTATCTTGCTCTCCTCTCCAAGCAGTGCTAAAAGCTACAGACTAGTTCCACAATGTTGATGCTCCAGAGAATGCACTCCCCTCGCACTAATGCACACCATCGTTTCTGGATTATTATTTAGCTTAATTATGGTTATATGTCAAACACGGTGATAGACAAGTGTAGGGAAGCTGACAGCTACTCATCTTATCATAGAGTTGAAACATGACTGGTGGTTAACTGCATGTTTCTGTCGCACTCCATCCTCACTGCTTGTATGGTCAGGCATACGAGCATGATTTCCAAGAACACTTGATGCAGAAATTCATCAGTTTTTCAATTCCTGATTGTGAGGAACGTGACTGCATTCTCACAAAAATCAGTAACTTGTCCATTTTTATAGGGGAAGTGAGTTCATTAAAATGATAGCGTTAGAGAAAATAGTTAGAACACATTATTTTATTCATAAAAACAGACTACACTTTACAATTCGGTTTAGGTCTTCTGGTTTAAGGAATGAATGGATGCATGGTTTAGGAGGAAACAATGATCGAAGTGAAATATGACCAAAGAAGGAATTATAATTCACCTCTCCTCTGAGTTTTCCCCAGTTAGCATTTATCTAATCACTCATCCCTAACTATTTGCTATGTTCATCTATAAGGGTTTATTTCTGTGCTGCATCATTTTATACACCATATGGTGAGCGTCACTCATTTCTCCCTGTCGTGTTGGCTCTACCCTTGGAGGCTTCTCCTTTAAATATTACACATTTTCTGCGATGTAGACAACTAGAAGCTTTGTAGCTTATCTTAAACCATTATAAAAAGAGGACTCTTTATTTCTTCAAAGAGGTTAATCACTGTGCTGTAGAGAATTCTATGCTGAAGGTTTCTCTTGACATGGTTGACAAACTTTATACAGGTATTAGGAGTAAAGTGCTGGTTTAATGTTTCTATGAACATTTTATAACTGCCTGTGTTTCTTGTCATTTGAAATCTGTGTCAGTTTAATGAAAAAGTTCCTGTTGTCGTGGCCAGTTTATGTTCTAAAATTATTCGTCATGCTTCCAGAACCAATCATTCACAATCTGAGTCCTGGAATATGCTTGTAACATCAGAGAAGAAAAACTCCACTGATGGTTATTCAGTAAATTCAGGTCATCAGCTGACTTCATTTTATTGCCACATAATGTTGCTTAAGTATAGACCTGACCAACTGAAGCAACCTCAGATCATAACACTGGCTCCTTATACAGTGGACACTGTGCATGATTGGTACATCAATCTATTCGCATCCATTCTTACTTTGATACACCCATCGCTCTGGAATAGGGACAAACTGGACTCAACAGACCACATGACTTTTCTTCATTATTCCAAATTGCAATCTTTATACTCCCTAGCAAATAAAAGCCTTTATTTCTGATTAGACACACTAACAAGTTTTTTTTTAAAAGAATTATTTTATATTTTTTTCAGTCCAATCCTGTGAGTTTTCATCACATTGTTTGTATATATAGGAATGCTCTTTCTTTCACTATTAAACACATCTATTGTTGATCTTAAAGTGATCAACAATATCCATTGATTGATTGATCCATTCATGATTTTTTCCCGACTACATTACTTCCACAAATTGATGGGTCAACACTATCCTCCCAAGATTTGATAATGTGTTGAAGGGTTTGTAACCTACTTGTAGTGATTCAAATCTTCTTAGTTTTTTTTTTTTTTTTTTTTTGCTTGACGCAGCCCAATAATTAACATTTTTGAAATAGTGATTTTTTTTTTGGGCCAGACAGTGCATCTGCATAATGCATCATTATGTGACTTTGTTGTAAGATCACAACATGCTTGTGCATGCAGATAAGAAAGTAACCAGATGATTCTCGATGGCTTTGGTGGTTATAAAGTATGGGGTTACATAAGAAACATAAGTTTTGACTACCTCTGCAGCATTTGATCTTTACTACTGGAACACTTTAATTAGGTAGCCTTTTTATTAGCAATATTCCCAGACTGAAATGCTTTTGGTGCTGCACTCTTATTCAGGCCTTATAGAATTATAAAAAAGTAAACATTTTCCAAGACTATTTCTGAACAGATAATAGTTACCTGGAGATGAGCAGGAATGAAAGCCAAATGTGTTTTACTGAGTAAGTCAAAAGTGTGGCCTGTCGTCACAACCAGATCTATATTTAAAGCAGGTCACCTTAACCCTACTCTCAATGACAGCCACAGAATGAGAGACTGCTGGAACATCTGGATCCAGCACACACACACACACACACACACACACACACACACATGCACACACACACACACACACACAGATTCTGTTTTGCTGGCACAGAGCTGAAAAGCATATGCGTGGATGATGTATGTATATATGTAAAGCGCACATACACTGTGTAGCCACGGTGGAATTATTTCAGCACGGCGTGACGGGATGCAGCCAGTCGACTGATCGGACAGCACATCCATTGCACCACGCTTCAACTTTTTTTTTTCACAGCCAGCTTTGGACTTATGCATGTTTACTATGTTATATGGCAAAACATTTGCAACATGATGTGTGTCTAAACAAAAAATAGGAGAAAAACCAGAAGAAATCCTGACAGAGAGAGAGAGAGAGAGAGAGAGAGAGAGTCGGGATGGGAAGAAAAGGGAGATGAGATGATGAACAGAAACCTACCACAAGCTTTTTCCTGGTCTCTTGTATTAGGATAGAATTTGAACATTTTCATCAGTTCATTTGCCTCTCAGATTTGCTAAAGGCTTTTTTTTCTATCCATCTATCCATCCGTCTATCCATCCATTCATCTCTCTCTCGCCTTGACCTAGATTCATGTGGAGAGAGTGGCACGTCTGCCTGGCCAGAGAGCAGCCGGCCGCGCTCGGCAGCTCAAGTGTCTATAAAATATGACTCCCTATCTCCAAATAAGAATAATGAAAAGCAGTGGCATGACAGATTGGACATAGATGAGATTGCCGCTGTGACTATATGCATGCAGCGCACACTGGCTTTGCATCTGAAATGGAAAAAGGGTGGGCGGGTGGGTGTCAGCCTGTCGTGTCTGATGCTAAGGGGATATGGTCCTCCACCCTTTCACTGAGAGGAGCTACATCCAACACACTCACATACCACCGACACACAGACACACACCGCATGCAATACTGAACATAGTCTGGCCTCTGACCATATCTGCTTTCCATGTGTGACCATGCTGATGGCATTCTGTAGAAACTATACCATCATGTATATGACACTGTCTTATCGAATCAGTTTAAGTGGGTGGACGTTTAGAAGACGGCTTCATTTACATCGATAATGTTCCTAGATAGTTAAATAAACCGATGCTGTCATGCCAGACTTGTTAGAGCTCAGAGACATAGGCAGTCCTGTAACGCACCACTTTGTAGAGCTAAGTAAATTAATTAGAGGTGCTGAGAGCCATCCATTATGGGACGGGAGGTTCAGTGGCAGCGGCTGCCAAAATGGCGGGTGGTGTGGCAATGTGCCATCAGGCACATGTAAACACCTGTTACTTCTTTCTAATGAATATATGCATTTTCTATGAGTGTGCAGCCTACATAATCAAACTCATCTGCTACAAAACTAAATCCTACATACAGCAGCATATGGGATGGGCAGTGCAGTAGATTTCAGCCAAAGTTCTAATTACAGTATGAGGCCAAACCCTCCTGCCATGCTGACTACAGGACACTGCAGTCTGTGCCTTGCCACTGATGAGAGCTTGCCATGTCAGTTGCCATATGATTTTTCACACCATGGGAATCCTGACTGATGCGATTTGATGTTATTATGTTGAGCCATGGGCACCAGAGAAGAAGTAAAGGTCACTTGTGATCATTTGTGACCTAATAAGAGGACTCTTCACCCACCAAATGCTTCCCTGATGTGACACTTGGCAGATATGTCCAAACAGGCACACACACACACACACACACACACGCACACACACACACTAGCACGGTTGGCTATCTTCCCTTTAGAGATTGATTGGACATAATTAAGTGGATGAGTTGACAGCACAATTAGAAATACAACATCCCATAAGGTTGCTTACCTCTTGGAATCCAAGATGGAGATTACTTTATTAAAAGGAAAGGTGGATCAAGGGAAATAGTCTCTGACTGCTGATAGTGAAGAATGTGTAGCCCATATCTATCTATCTATCTATCTATCTATCTATCTATCTATCTATCTATCTATCTATCTATCTATCTATCTATCT
>JAOVVA010000041.1:18579377-18593948 GCA_028565275.1 Leiocassis micropogon | reverse complement strand
ATCTATCTATCTATCTATCTATCTATCTATCTATCTATCTATCTATCTATCTATCTATCTATCTATCTATCTATCGAAGTGCACTCAAATGTCCTCATTAGCTCCTCTGAGGTCATCTGAGAACCAGGCATCACTGGTGATTGGGTCTTGTAATTTTTTTTTGTGAAATGGAAGTTTCCAATTGATTACATTTACCCCTGTAAATGCCATGTGCCAAGAAAGTCGTGGTTTGAGTGCAGTGATTGATTACTTTCAGCATGCCTGTTACTTTTTGTTGATGACAAAGTGTTTGGTATTATCATTCTAAACTGCCTTCCCTAAAATTCCTAGCCTTTTCTTTGACAGTGTGTCTGTGCTTGTTTTGTGCGGAGTTTATGCAGCATCATGGATCCATGGGCAACAAAGGTTGTATCATTGGACCAATTAGATTACAGCAGCTTTTGAAGGGCTTTTCTTGTAATAATAATAATAATAATAATAATAATAATAATAGGAACAACACCAGGAATAATTATTTTTATTTTTACATTTTAAAATAGGCCACATATTATTAGTATTATTATTATTATTATTATTATTATTATGAATAATAATAAATAATAATAATAATAATAATAATGATAATAATAATAATAATAATAATAATAATAATAATAATAATAATAATAATAATAATAACAATAATAACAATAAAAATTATTATTATCATTATTATTATTTTTTAAATTTATTTTTATATATATTTTTTTTATAATAATGTCCTGTAGAGGGGTTTATTCAAAATTGCTCATTCCTTGGGTAGAACATCAAGAACTGCACAAAATAACTTAATTCTTGGATTACCCACTGACTATGGAAAATGGAATAAACTAATCATGCTTTTATTTGCACTCTCTTATTTTAGGGGACATGAATGTATATAAACAGTTTCATGAAAAAGTATTTGCTCCCTTTCTGACTTTTTTTTAATTTGTTTGTTTTGCATATTTTTCACACTCAATATAACCCAAGTAAATACAAAAAGCAGTTTTTAAATGAGTTTTTTGATGATTTCATTTATTAATGAAAAAAAACTGTGCAAACCTACCTGGCTGAATGTGAAAAAGTAATTGCCCCCTTGCTAAATCATAAATAAATTGCAGTTTTTGGAAAGTTGAGTTAAATTTCATGTGCCACACTCAGACCTGATTGCTTCCAGTCCTACTGAATGAAGAAATCACTTAAATAGAACCTGTCTGACAAAGTGAAGCATGCTGAAAGATCTCAAAAAACAACACAATCTAAAGAAAGTCAAGAACAAATAAAAAACATAGTAATTGACATGTACCAGGCCGGGAAGGGTTACCAAGCCATTTTTAAGGTTTTGGGACTCCAACAAATCATGGTGAGAGTCAATATATAAATGGAGAGAACTTGGAAGAGTTGTAAACCTTCCCAGTAGCAGCTGGCCTGCAAACATTTTTCCAAGAGCACAGTGACGATTCATTCATGAGCTCATAAAAGAACCCAGAACATATAAAGAACAGCAGCCCTCACTACCCTCAGTTAAGGGCAGTGTTCATAATTCAACTGTAAGAAAAAGACTGGGAAAGTTCTAAGGTGAAGCCATTGCTGACCAAAAAGAAGATAATGGCTCATTTCACATTTGCCAAAGAAACATCTTGATTGTATATTTGGGCAACTATTCTGTGGACTGATAAGACAAGTGTTTAACTTTTTGGAAGGTGTGTGTCCTGTTACATCTGGTGTAAAAGTAACACCAACAGTCAAACCTGGTGGTGGTAGTGTGATTGTGTGGGGCTGCCTTGCAGCTTCAGGACCTGAATGTTTTGTCATAATTGATGTAACCATAAATTCTGTGGTTTACCAGAAAATCCTAAAGGAGAACATCCGGCCATCAGTTATTTCATATCTTATTTCATATTTTGAAATAAGCACACTTTGGTTATGCAGCAGGACAATGATTTAAAACACACCAGCAAGTCCATCACTGAATGGCTAAAAAAAATAAAAAGACTGCAAGGTTTTGAAGTCTATCAAAACTTAAATCTGCGGCATGACCTTAAACAGGCAGTTCATGCTCGAAAACCCTTAAATGAATTAAAACAATTGCAAAAAAGTAGGCCAAAATTCCTCCATAGTGATATGAAAGATTGCCAGTTATATGCTAATGCTTGATTGCAGTTGTTGCCACCAAGGGTGGCACAACCAGTTATTAGGTTTAGAGGCAATTACTTTTTCACATAGGGCCAGGCAGGTTCGGAGAGTTTTTTACCTTAATAAATGAAAAATTGCTTTTTATTTTTACTTAGGTTATCTTTGTGTTAAATTTACATTTGTTTGATTATCTGAATCATTTAAATGTGACACATATGCAAAAAAAAAAAAAAAGAATTTAACTTTTTTCACAACACTGTACTTTATTGAAAACAAAAGTGTTTGATGAATTGCTTTAATTAGTACCTATTATCCCCGCAATTAACTTAAATGTATTTTGTGAATTAGGACTTGGTAACACACAGTATGATGCCTTTTTTTAAGTGGAGGACGTTTATAAGACAGCATCATTTACACTGATAATGTACCTAAATGTTCCACCTTTTTTATTTATTTAGATTTGATTCGATTGAATTTGATTAAATTGCTTTTTATATCAGTATAGAATTCAGTAAAATCTACAGTAGGGCTAGACCTCCACTGCACAGTTCTCCACTGGGTTGAGGTGAATACTTAATCTGCCCCACTCTACCCCACTACATCGTGGACAGCGTGTGACAGGGGAGGTATAGGAGGGAGAAGCTGGCACCAGAAAGCATGTTGTGGTTAAGCAGAAATTAATCTGACATGACCCTGAGTAAACAGAAAAGCTGCTTCGCTCCAGGTTACCATATGGCAGTGGCTCCAGCACAGCGACCTGGTGGCTTTGACTCTACTGCCAGCAGGGGATGTTATGCTACCTGCTGTCCTTTTTGTTCGGTTTTGTTTTCACCGGCATCTCTCAAACTGTGACAGGTACTGGCTAAGAGCAATAAGATGACAAGTGTACAGAAAAAAATGCACAGCACAGCCTGCAACACCTTACAACACTTGCACAGACTGTGAGAGAACAGGACAGAGAATGGGGAAAGGGGACGAGTGGAAGAGGTGGCGAGAAAAGGAGAAAACGAGGAAGAATTTCTCAGTGTGTTGTCAAGGATGTGTATGCTGTTAGGGCTGTGTGCAGCAGTTCTTAAGTGAAATCGCTCAAGTGACCTGAGGCTATGAGCAGAGCAGCTGTTGAACCATGGGACTCACTTTAAAACCATGGCTGCAAATTATTGATGAATTGATGTTTAAATGCCACAGAAAAAATAGGACCTACACACACACCCCTGACTTTACTGTGACCCAGGCATTGACAATAAGCACTTTTTCTTCTGTCGACACTCAACACCCAGGACCAGATAATGATGGAAGCATGAATGTATGAATGTATTCAGCTCCAAAAAAAAGCTCACATTCAGTGGGAAATATCTGCACAACTGCCTTGTATAAGTCCTACTCTAGTAACTAAGATGTTGGTTTCCGCCACATGTAGAGAGATATAAAAACTAGATCAGAGAGCAGATTTGTTTCAGTTCTCTGAGCAGTCCAACACTTGCTAATACAATAATGATGAAAGCTTGCTGTGTGAGATGGAAACCTGAATTAGATAGAAGTGTGGCAAAGGATGTTAGATGATGCCATCAGATTTCCATTTCCATTTCCATTTATACTTTGTTCCAAACCTACTTACAGTGAAGCAAGTATCATCCAAGCAGTATGAGGGTCAGCATATGTTTCAGGGATCCATAGGTACAGTACATACAGTACAATGACAAGAGCTGCAATATTTTGAAAACCAGGTACTGTAAATTATGTAAAAACTTTCCTCCAATATATCAAAATTATATTTCTAAAACACTTCGGGTGCTTCTTTATGGTAGCAAGAGATCATAAAGAAAAAAAATCATTGTCGACAGTGGATGGGATGGGGTGCAGGTTCAAATGAGTGACTAACTCCCAGCTGGAACTGAGCAGTTCAACTTATTCAACTTACAACCAATGTTGTAAGATGTGGAAAGATGAACATTCTGGTTAAAGACTAGTTGGTGCAAGTATATGTTAAAAGGTCAGCCTGTAGGAAGCTGTAGTACACAGTGGGACAGATATGAGATGAGGTGATGATGATGATGACGATGATGATGATGATGATGATGATGATGGCTTTGCACTTAAACTGATAATCTTCCTGTTATGGAGAGGAAGTCTTTGATATCTTAACTGTAATTATTAGTTAGAGGCTTCTATGCATTATAAAATATATATGGTGCTTCATTCAATTGAAGGGTGTACTGTATATAGAAGTTTCTGACCTCCGACTAGAAAAATATAGAAAACACACAGTCTGCTCAATCCTGGTCAGCAAATGAAGTCAATGTATGAAGTCAAGAAAGACAGTGTGAACTGCAGGTGTTTGTGTGTCACGTGTATGTGCATATTTTTTATGACCTTAAAAGGGATTTACAAATAAAAATAATAAAATGTCCATGTAAAAGTTTATATTTTAACCCAAGATTGTCTACCATAGGGGAAAGATGAGTCCAAGAAAAAAAGTATGTGAAGGAGGCATCTGATGTGATGCCTCTGAGACAGACATAAATTATGGGATAGCACTTAATGAATATTAAAATGATAAATTTTGTCTTTTTTTTCTTTCCAAATTTATTTTTTTTTGTTAATTAGTTCTATTACTATTCTAATTGGTATAGTTGTACTCATCACGGACTATGACAACATTATGAGGCTATTAAAGTAGATCCTCAGAGGGGGGACAACACGGTACAATCAACCAATCAGTGGTCGGCTTGAGAAATGAGCCTTGGAACATTATCATTTTTTGATCTTTTGTCCTTCCTTGTCATTAGGGTTATCATAATATATCATCAATATCTAATAAGTATTCATTGTTTCATTTTTAATCTCAAAATGAGGTCAAGTTTGCATGCAAATCTCTCTCTCCAAAAAAAACAAAAAAAAACAGAACAATATGTAGAATTTTGTATTCATTAATTTATTTAATATGAATATTTTCTCTAAAAAGATATATTTTCCAGAAAGTAAACTGCCACTGCACTTCTCCTGCCAGTATTCAGACCCTGAGCTGAAAAACCCACCCTCGTTAAACACTGTCAAAAATGCTGACTATTAAGGCAAACCAGACAATGTGCTAATTAGTACATTTGCATATGATCATGCAAATAAAAAAGGGTGAGTGCAAAGATGGATTTGCATTTGTAACACAGTTAGGCTGTGCATGTAGAGCATGCTAGTGTCCAGGGCACATTTTTAGCGGACATGATGGAGAGATAGTTGCCATTAACACTTCACTTTTGGAAAAGATTAATTGCAGTCAGACATAATACAATTATGTTATTTTATCAAAATCAACTGTTGTTTTAAACTCAACATTATCAAATTGTAATTTAGGTACCATTGTGTAAAGGAGCTGATATTTTAATATGTAGAGATCACATAGTCACAAAGCATAAATAAAAGCATATGGATATACAAAATATACTGTACAGTATGTACGTACAGTGGTGGGCAAAAGTATTAAGATAACATATGCCATGTATTCTCCTAAAACAGGTGATTTCACTAATTAGCTCCAGCCTATCTGGTTGAGGAGTTGTGCTAATGAACTAAAAAAATAAAAAAAAAAGTGAAAAATTGGCTATTTGACAAAAAAACTGAAGGCAAATGGTGAAGAAAGCAGTAGCAGTCAAGAAACTATTTTCTGTACATGATCTTCAGGAAGCAATCATGCAGGAATGGATTAAGCGAGTGACACCTTCACAAGTACTTCAAATGTCTTTCTGACTCTATGCCCAGCTGGATACATTAGGTTTTGAGGAATTAAAGAACTTCCTACTAAATATTGATTGTTGTAATGCAATTTCATTGCATAAAATAACAAATTATATTAATTATTTTGATTTTCATTATTAACACAGAACATCATATAGTCATTAAAACATAGAATTTTACTTTTGTCTCAATACTTTGGGAAATCACTGTATGTATGTGAAGAAAATCTAAAATTCAATTCAATACGTTGAGACAATCGTACAAACGTAACAATAATTTCATTTCAGCATCTTTCTCCTCAATTACTACACAAAACCATAGCAGCACTTTAGACTGCACAAAAAAAGATAATTTATCATGTCTATATTAAAAGATAATGGAGCAGAATTAACTTTAAATTAAATTATATTTGCATGGAATTACTGGACTCATCTGAGTAAATGGTGTGAAATCCCTGAAGGGACATGACGGGATAAAGAGCGCTCTTTGCATCTGAGCATCTCTGCTGATCAACTCCTTAATACGCCCAGTATAATGTTTTTATGTAGTGTTGCCTTTCCCACACCACATGCTCTGAGTGAGAATTGTACTGTATTAGAGTCATTTGGACAAAAGGTTTTTCTTTTTTTTTCCCTTTAATTCCTAATTAATTCCTAGTAAGCTGAAGTAGATGGTTGAGTTCTGCCCACTGGCTGATGTGTGACATATGGACCACGTTGATTGATGTAACCTATTGATAATAGAAGCCTGGAGCATGTATTTAGACTAAAATCTTTTGTCCTAAAAGCAAGGCATTTTACCTTGAAAGCCAGACATTACTGCAATTGATGAATGCATTTTATGCTTCTATCTTCAGTCCAAATAAAAGAAAAACTTTTTTATTTTCTTTTTATTATTTTTTTTAATGCACAAATAAGACAGCACACTATTATATGGACATTTGTATTTTTACAGCAATACACATCACACCTATTTTTTACACATGAAGGCATATTTAACATATGGGCAAAAAAAAAAAATTAGCAAGTTGAACACACACAAACACACATGCACACACATCACTACTTAGTACACCTTACCATATGGTTCTATTTTCAATGGTAGCATTTGATCTGACATTTTGTCTTTCAGCTATAGTTTTTTTTTATTTTATTTTTTTTATAGATGTTGATTGAGTTAGATAGCATTAGTGGCACTGCTGTACACCTGGGTTTGGGCACTCTGTCCATTCAGGGGCGAGGCAGTAGTTAGGAGTGACATGGAGGACACAGGCAGGGCATTATTGCAATATCAACCTTAGTTGCACTCCATATTGAAGGGGTACAGAAAACAGTGTGTGTGTGTGTGTGTGTGTGTCTGTATATACGTGTGTGAGACCCGAGGAGGGGTGTTCAATGTCGTCTGCCTGCTCGACAAGAGTTGATGGCCTCCAATTGAGAGCAGATGCAGACATATCATTTGAATAAAGAAATACCTCTGATCTATGGTATTATCTTGACAAGACAGCAGATAATCAGCTGCCCTAAGCTTGGCCATTACTGAACTCCTTTGTTTTACTTTTCACGACAAATCAAGTCCTGTCTCTTGCCTGACAGCCCCAATTTTACATTTTCTTTTTTTCTTTTTTTTTTACATTATTTTATAAGGACAAAAATGCAGCATGTAAATTCAATAATGAAAAGGACAATCCAGGTTTCACAATTTTAATTCAAATTCAGCAATCAAAAGGAACCAAAAAATACACAAAAACAAGCCCTTCACAAAAATCTACCATTTTATCTGTTTCCAAACTGAAGGAGGAGCCCCCCCCCCCCCCCCCCCCAAGGAGTTCCTCCCCTATTGATTGAGGTTCTCTAAAAGTGGAACATGAAGCTTCCTCAAGGTTCTTTGTCTCTCTGTGGGTTTAGAACCCTTACCGTTGCCCTCTGGCTCTCTGCTCACAATGTTGCTCAACTCCAACCTTACGTGAGGATGTGCTCCAGAAAACATCCTGGTATTTAAATGATATTTATATTCACTATCGCACTAGCTCGCTTACTCCACCTGCTGATTATGCGCCCTTGTTCTGTGAGGAGCTGCAGTCTCTAGTGACAGAAGGTATCCCACATATGGTATAAGAGATACAGAAATAGACATTGCTGTATGTGGTCTCAAAATGAGCATGTGTATTTGTGTCTCAGAGGACAGAAGGAAAAAATAAGGAACAGGATTTTTCTTAGTTGTGCTCTGATCCACTTGACATGACACATGAACTGCTGTTCGTTACTGTTGTCTGTTTATTTCACGTTCTCTCACACGTGCACACACAAACGCACAGAAGTTACAGGATGGACTAAGTGCTTCAAGTATCACCTCATTGTTTTGCCTGAAAGAAGTCTCTGGATCCCTCCCATTTAAGCTACTGAAACTTAAATCTATATTTAATAAGCTTTAAGTAAAGGACAACAAAAAGTTTCAGCAACTTTGCTGGCTCGGCTGCTCATTGTTTTGCTTTTTCTGCTCTGCTCTCTGTTTTCTCCCTTTGCTTTCTTTCATTTGCTTCTCTCACGTTCTTTTTATCTCCATCTGTTCCAAGACACTCACAATCCGCACCTACCCCCAGTGTCTTGTCATTATTTTCTTTCATTTTTGTCTCTCCCTCTCTTTTCTGTGCAGCAGGGCTGGAAATGTTTGAATTCAATGGCTGCTTAAGATGTCGCAGAAATGGAATATGAATGACTCCCCGTACCCCCCATCTGTCTTAATGCAGACTCTGCTTATGCCTGTACCCATCCATAAATAATATAACAATACAAAAGGAGGAGAGTGTGGAGGAGGCCGACTGTGGAGCCACATGAAAGACACGGGGAGACTCTCGTGGGGAGCACAGCACGACTAAAAAACTTCCAACAAGTACTGTGCGAGATTACTGCGATAAAGCACTGTGACTTCCCCCGCCTCATCCATAATGATAACACATATTTCTGCTTATTATCCATATCTCTGGGTTGGGTCCAGATTCGGGATGCTGTGACAGGAAAGGCTTGGATGGAGCACGTGGGAGCTGCTGTCGGTGGATGAAGCCTAACTCTGACACACTCTCCCCCTGGGCCACTACTCTGAGATATGGCCATGTTTTGGCATAAACAGATGTCTTGTCTTACTCATTTGCTGTGAGCTGTGCCTGATACAAGCATATCAGTCCTCAGACACTGACTACAGGGGACATAATAAGCGTCTAACCTTAGGCATGGAAACACGCGTCATTTAATAGTTACAATTTCCCTTACACATCACCAATTTATTGCTGTTTAAATCACATGCTACAGTAGGATTCATAATTGATAATGTTAATTCAATAAACAAGCATGCCTTTGTGCAATGCTTGTATTTGTAACCACGGCCTTCGATGAAGTCACTTATGGTAGACAGTCCGATCCGCATAATGTGCTGACTTGCGATTTATCAATTCTCCTTCCCTTTCTTTTTACTATGTTTTTATGAAGTCTGCATATGTATTAAGAGGGATTTTGTTGTCCCTAGACACCAATTTGCATAAAGTGCAAGCCATCATTGGTTCAAGAGAAGCAAATTACTTTGCTGACAAGATCACCCCTCCTCCTTTTTTATTTATTAATTTTTAGCACGGCACAGGCTGGGCTGGTTAAGAGCACTTAGCCAGATATGCAAAATATCATATCTCCCTAACCAGCATGATCAATGAGGAGAGGAGAGCTAGAGAGAGAGAGAGAGGAATTATTGAATTAAGTGCTAGGCCAATCATTTAACAAGTCCCTGAGCTGCTGCATGTGAGAGGTTTCTTTCTTAAGCTGGTGCTCAGAGTAATCATGTAAAACAGCACAGCACTCTGCTTCAGTGTCCACCGAGTCACTGTAAAACCACCTCCCTATAGGCATAGAATTATCACCGAGATGCATGATGCTTCCTGCACAATCCTTACACACATCATCATGTACCATCAGAAAAATGACCTTAACGACACTAATTCATAATTATAAAAAATCAAATTAATTAATTTCTTTAACATTGTTTAACAGATGCTGAAGACAGATGTAGAGAAAGTTTATAGATTTTAGCTAGCTGGCACAGTGGCTCATGGTAGCGTTGTCACATTATCGTTCTAAGATTTCCAGTTTGCTCCCTATTGAAGAGTTCCTGTGCATGTGTTTTTCTTCCAATTTCAGTGGATTCCTCTGAGCTCTCCAAAAGCATTGCCAGTGTGCGGATTGGCTATGCTAAATTGCTCCTAGGTGTGAATATGTGTGTGCATTGTGCCCTGTGATTCAGGCTGTTTTCCTGCCTCGTGCCCAGTCTTTCCAGCATTACTAAAGAAAAACAGATTATCAGCTATGGTTTTAGGCTTTCAAGATTTCACTCTGTAAAAATGGCTTAGATCTTATTTTAAATAATATAGACTGATTCTAGTTAAGAAAGAGGGTTGTACGAAGAAATGGTGTCCTTCGTGCATGTTGTCTAATTGTTTGGAAAAGTGTTGATGAGCCATGAGGGACAATCTGATCATTTTCATACACATTTCATACTCATTTCCATAATTTTCTTTTGATTCTGTTAAGCTGCTTTGTGACAATGATCTTTGTTAAAAGCACTGTATAAATAAAATTGAATTGAAATGAATTGATTGCTAGTTCTTGCCAAACGATAGCAATAATGTTAGGAGAATGTAGGGTAATAGATAATTTCATAGTACTGTGTGTTAAAGGGGGACATTTTAAATATATACAATAGAGTGAAAATTACCTTTATGTCTCAATATAACAATATAATCCCTTGCTACACTAATGCCCTTATCCCAGCATTTCACTAGTGCTTGGATACCATCAAGATAGAATTTTTTTTTCCAGTACACTTGAGGCATGATCAGTCTGCCTGCTTCATGTTTAAAATGCTGGCCTTCCAGGAACTCCTTTACTGGCCCAAATATGTGCAAATCACCTGGAGAGGGGTCGGGACTGTATTGGGGATGTAGCAATAACTCCCAGAAAACTTAACAAAGCTCTGAGCCAGCTCAAACGGTATTGTCATTCACAGATGTATAGTCTTTTTTTTAAATGTTTGCACCATTTGAATGTTCTACCTAATTGAAGACTTCTGTAAACGTCAATTGATTTTTTTGCCAAGATTTTATCAAGTCCCAGTTTGACTTGAACTCTCCTCGTATGTAACCACAGTCAGGTGAATGAAAAATTGCAATTGAATAGTGGGTCACCTATCATTCATTCTAAAATAAATGTTGTGCGGCAATTAAAATTTATCCACAGGCCACATTTGGCCCTAGGGCTGGACTTCCCAACCTGGCCATGACCACAGGTCACAGCATTATCCAGCTAGGGTTGCTGTCACTACTCAGTATGACATTAAACTATTTCTTTTTTTCCCTTGATCCCTTGATAAAAGTTCAGTAATTTTTTTTCCCCAGTGATATCCTACATAACTACATCAAACTGTGATTTGTACTGAAGTTGATCTGAGTACTGCTCAGCACCTGAACTTGTAATGGAGTTGTTCACTAAAGAGCTGTCTAAAAAGTCTAAAAGTAATTAAAAATGAAAGACCTTTCCACCATCATATTGGAGCGCACACAATGCAGAAGAACATGACCCTGCCTGTAACAACCCAGGCTTGTAAAAGAGTGAAAAATAACTTCATTCATTTTACCGCATTAGCTTGTGATGAAGCTGTTGATAGACCTGAAATGAAAATGTCCATTTCCCATCTTGTCTGACAAAGGGCATGATATAACGTTATTTGATATTAATGCAATTTTCTAAGTAAGATCCAGAGTCCATTGTAGTTCAAATGTTATTCTTCGTCTTTGTCAGTTCTGTGAACAGTACTTGGTCATTGTAGTTAACTCTAATAAGATTAAAGTACTTTAGATAGAAGATGGTGTAATTCATTTCCTCATTAGGAGGACGAGAACTCATACATTTGTTAATTCAATCCTCAGATTTTTGGGGAATACAGAGATGTCTTATAAATGGAACAAAGAACTTCATTTTTGCCAATGATCCATTTGGTTTATTAACAGTAGTAATAAAAACCACAAACAACAGCTTGATGCAGTATCTAGTGCACTATTCGGCTGGATTTACACAAGGTGAAATATGAGCTAAGTCTATTTGTGTTTCCACCAATCATTTCAAAGCTCCCTGGTTCATTGAAGATTATATGTCATTACATCCACATGTTTGATTTGATCGCCAGAAAAAACACTGTGGCAGTCTGGTTCTAATAATAATTTGTGCTCCAACGTGATGGCAGATAAAGGGGCTTTCATCTTTATGGCCACACGAGCATGCTGGAGGTTTGAGATGGCTTCAATAGTTTTACTATAAAGTTACACTCCTCCACCACACCAAGCTGTGTGGAATAGGTCCAGTCTGGGCTGTTAAAGTGAAGGGAATTTGCTTGTAGACACCCAAATTATTATTTTTTTTGCCATGGAACACTAATGACTAGTTTTCTGGGGCCAAGAAAGCAGAGCAAAAACATTAATGGAAAATCTGCATTTGTCTCCAACAATCCAATAACATAACACATTGTCCCTGAACACAGCTTTGTCATGTTCACAATTACAATAACAGCACATTATGGCAGCATTATCAGTAAACTGTGATGCTTAAAATATGACACAGTGATACCCTGAAATGCAACTAAAATGGCTTATATATGTAAGACGATACAGGGGAAATCAAAAGCTCAGTGAGAAAGCACCAGTATCAGAATATTTAAAACTGAAATAAAAGAAGGATAAAAAAAATGGAGGGAAAAAAATGCAAACTCTGTATCATCAATGATAAAGTCACTTCTGAATGTCCCAGAAACAATGGCATTGTGTTTGAAAGAGAAGACAAATTTCTGCCTTCCTCTTTCTCTGGAACTCTTCTATCTATTAATTACATTCATTCATTATTTAATTGTATTTTAAATAATCTTCAGATTTTGTTATGTCATGGCAGTTTTTAATCAAAGCGTTAAGTTCTGAAGTCTAATCACAAATATTATTAAAGCTTTTATAACTCTGAACAAAAAAAAAAGGCTTTTGATCTGACATGGACTGCAAGGGTTGAAAAATGCAAGGCCAAGGTATTCTTCTACATACATTCTTGAGTTAGCATTCCTCTTTCAAACTCTTGTTAACAAATTGAACAGAAATGCATATAACATTGCTCATTTCTACCTTCAACCTACAGCAGTTGTAATGAACAAATTGCACTTTACATAATAGATATGTAAAGTGCAATGATATCCTTTGAGATACAAAATAAGATTTTTTTTAATAGATTTAAATATTTTCTTTTTATGTTTATGAACTGCCCTAAACAGCCTGATGGGTGGCAGCGTGAATCACAAAAACCTCTGTAGAAAAGAAACACAAAGCTGAAGGGGGAAGAAACAATTTAAAGTCTTTAGTCTCTGTCAGAGTATTTTTTTTTTCTCCAGGATTCACTAATGACAGTGGCTCCAGCGAGTCATCTCTGGGAATGGTGATCAAAGCCAAATTAAATCTGACTTTTATGCAAAATGTAATATGTAAGCCTCCAGCAATGCCTTCCCTATTGATTTTTTTCCCTCTGTTTCACTCAATTTTTATCCATCTGCAATACATAATAAGGTGTTTCATCCTCCCAAAACTATACTACAGCATTATATTTAGATTTGAGTGTAACTGGTCATGTTTCCAAAAAATAAAGGTCATTTTTTTTTAACTGTGTAGATTTGACAGATAAAAGGTAGGGCAGATAATAATTAATGTCAGGATAATGACATGATGCTGCTAAGAAAATTTTTTACCAAATCAGATTAGTAGATTTTGTGCCATACAGTATTTTAGATTTCATATGACTTATATATGGGCAATCAGCAATTAAGGGAACAATGCATTATCTGACTGTCTGGCCACACCAAGCAATCTGCTGAGGTACTAATCCTTTTTTTCAGTAGCCCTCCTAAGTGAACTTAAAGCTTGTTTGGTAACTTTAGGTAATGTTGCTAACAGATGTGTCGAGTTTGCTAGGTGACATCAATGTTAAATTTATTTGCATGTCATGGATTAGCTGTTTATGGTACCAAAAATCTGAGAAGGAAGTTTCTCTCTCAATGATGAATTTTGTGATAGTTGGTGTGTAGCAGAAATGTAAAAAAAAATGAATGGAGTTATTAAACCAAATGTATATACAATAAAAATAATAATAAATAATAATACAATTATTATTATTATTATTTGCATATCCCAGTTAGGGGACTGGGTTCAGGATACAGTCCCCCAGTACAAGGGCCTGGCTCAAGGGCCTTGCAACAGTTGCAACTTGGCAGTGCTTGTGCCTGAACTCCTGACCTTCAAATCAGTAACCAAGTAACCTACAGCTTTAACCATTTGAGCACCACTGCTGATAATAATAACCACTATTATGGTTACTATTATCAGAAGAGAACGAAAAGATGACGAACTTGTGCTTCTATAGCACTTACTAGATACATATGTACAGAGAATATCTCAGAAGTGCTACTTTTTCATGAATTATCTTATCATTACTTCCACAAAATGAAAACACTGGTTCTAGTGTTGAACCAATGTTCTGAACTTCTAAATAAAGCTAAGTGTATATATATATATATATATATATATATATATATATATATATATATATATATATACAT
>JAOVVA010000041.1:18557065-18579162 GCA_028565275.1 Leiocassis micropogon | reverse complement strand
ATGCACCTGAATGTTCATCATGTATGTATGTATGTCCTCTGTTCCCAGTATAAATACTAATACACAATGTGCAGTGTATGTTTACTAAGTGTATTCCATACATTATATAGTCTGACAGTGGTGATGATTTCTTGTGCACCTTTGACAGGTTTGAAATCATTGCCTGCACCCACAAAAAATCCTTTTAAATCATCAAAAGCACTCCCATTTTCAAAAAGCTGGCCTGTGCGGAAACATGACAGTTACAAACCTTTAATTTCCTTCGACAAGCTGTCGACAACTCCCTTTATGGAAGATTGGTGGCTTTTCTGAAAATTATTTACATAATTGTTTATTTGTATCTCTTGCTCATTTTTTTTCTTCTGTTTTTCTCCCTTTCTCTGTATGTTCTATTTGGAAAATCTTCCCTAAACCTAGTAGCAACCATGATGTTTTAACCTAATCATTGCCACCATCATCAGAATCATCATTAGAATCATCATCAAAAAATAAGTTAAGGCTCCTTTAGATAAGGGTTGTTGCCTTCTTAATTGTGTTTTACCTGAAACCCTGGCTGAGCTGACAGGAAAAAACTTATGTTTACAGTAAATGTTTTATGTCTTCCTCTACAGAATGTCTTCTACCCAAAGAAGGATTGTTACTCCACTTATCTCCCTAGTGACATCATATTAAACATTCCAGTGTGGTGTAGGCCAGTTGTGGATTTAAAAAAAAAATGAGACGAAATGATGAGAGAGGTAAGAGGGTCTAATAATGTAATACCACAAATCATGTTTGTGAGAAATCATGCTGACAACTTCAGATGCTGAGTTTGTCTGAGCTGCTGCTGGAGCTACTTTGTGGCATGGCATCCTGTAGCCACATGCATAATGCGTGATTAATGTGATTTAGGCAGGTTTATCAGGGCTGGGCTGTGCTTGATTAAGGCCTGTGTGCTGCTGCATAAAGTTAAAGGTGTCTCTTGATTACTAGCCTTTCTCACAGCCATGTTTCATAATTCCCTCTTTTCATCTCCACCAATCGCCTTAAGTACTTTGAAGAGCCTCTGAGCGGTGTAGAGAAATTTCCACTTAGGGACATATCGAGTGTCAAAAAAAAAAAAAGAATCAAGTGTCCTATTTCAGTCCCACCTTTTCTCCAAAAAATCATTCCTAACTTAGCACTAGGTTCTGTTAATGCACTTATAAAGGGTATATTACTCTTACAAATAAGCATATGGGCTTCCATAAATCAGCACTCTGGTACTCTACGAGTTTAGAGGCTAAGCTTGTCATTTTCTAGTTTAAAAGTCAGACAGGAAGGAATGGGAAAAAAATGTGCAGATTTTCAATTCAATTCAAAACACCTGACCTCTCAGTTTAAATAATATGTGCATATCAGCACAATCCTGCCACAGATCTGTGTGAGAACACTATTGTGCATGTATGTGTGTATATGTTATCAACTAAAGAAGTTTCTTTGCTGAGCTGTTCATTTATGCAGAAGTTTCTTTCTCCTCAGAGCACCGCCGTGTCTCTCGGCTGGCCCCCTCTCCCTCCCCCTTTCTCCATCTCCTCCACTTTTTAATTTTCTCTCTCTCTTTTTTCCCTTTGACTTCTCCTTCCTCTGCCCTCACACATGGAGGAGCATCTTGCATACATAGCGCTGAGTGTGATGAGGGACTCAAGTATTACAAGTGTCTGCTCAGGGTTTTTCTGTTCAAAAGATTCAATTAAAAATAATTACCAAAAGATTAGTAGTAGCTGAACATGACTGTACTGTTTGAATTGATGTTTCCTTTTCATCTGGTTTAATAATAGAATGCTTTCTTAATTAAAAAAAAAGCTCTGCCTTGGTACACCCTGAATAAAAGTTTGTTTGATGTGCAGAAAAATTAAATATTTTTTGATCTAACAAATTAATTTTTTCCTCCCCTCTCCCTTTTTTTCCAGGAGGAGATAAAGACAACTTAATTTAGATACCAGTGGCTAGAACAAACCATTCCCTGAGCTTTGGTCAACGAACAAGCTATAAAACCAAAACCCAGAACAATTAATTGCCATGGTGTTCATCTATAGTGTGGGGTTAGCTACGCAGGAGCGTGATAGCGCATGTATGGGCGGTAATGATATTGGAACGAGAGAATCCAGGAGAATTTTCTTCTTAAATTACATTCTCTGTGGTGGCTCTCTCAGTGCGGCTAATGCACAGCTTACAAATCCCAGGCGTGTATGCAAACACAGCAGGAACCTTGCACACTGTGGTAATTATCCCACCATTTTCATCTTGTTCGGCCTTATGTAAGATTACACGCGATGGAACTTAGATTGTGTCTCTAGGCCAGGCTTGGCACAGAGAGAGGAGTGAAAATGACCATATTCAGACAAGTAGACTGGGGCTAGCTCTGTGGCTTTGTTATTTCCATGCTTCACAGCACCACAACTGCATGGACTCTCTCTCTTTCTTTCTCTCTCTCTCCTGCTTTCTCTCTCTCTTGGTGTTCTTCATTCCTTTAATCCACACTGTAGCTGGAGCTGTCAGAAACCCCACTACCTGTCACAGTACTGACCGCTTCATCCTCTCTCACACAGCCACCAGACCTGCTGTTGTTTGACCATACGTTGACCTCGGCCTGGTTCAGGTGGGATTCTTCAAAGAAAGACAGAAAAAAGGGCTACAGTAGAGGGATAGAGGAAGAGAGAGAGATAACAATAATGTGACAAGTCAGGTAGAGTTCATGCTGCTATACTTGCTTTAGTACCTAATATCCTTACTCATTCTGTATATTGTAGAATAGTAAATTCATTCCATCACACATTTTAAACATGTGTATGACTTGAACAGCATGTGCATGATGCTTCATGTATGCAAAAGGTCAGTTTTTAAATAAGAAAGATATAGAGAAAGATGATATGAGAAGAGATAATTTGATTCAGTGAAATTACATATAAATGCAGGAATTTCGTTTTTGTGCAGATGATTAATTTTTAAAATATTTAATTATTTTGCGATTAATGGTTCACTCTAAAAAAAAAGTGTTTTAACTATGTTCTTGAGCTTTAAATGCAGAAATTAAAAGGTTGGATTTTTTTTCTAGTAGATGTCCCTGGTGCACAGTGATTGCATAATTCCATAAGAACATGAAATTAATATTTATTAGACTTAAATATACTTGACCTGCATTCAACAAGTCTAATAGCTGGTTCATGATTCTCAGTCCATTTGCATTTCCATTTTCACAGGTAAAATCTTTATTTATAACTTTACAGTTATGTCACATAAACGTGACAAAGGTCCAAAAACAGTGATGAAGCCTTCAATATTCTACTTTAACAGTTACAGCATGGGTTCTTATCAGTGGCTCATCGGTGCATATTATTATCTTGTAAATGTTAAACATTTGTGTTTTTTTTTTAATTAACCAATGCATAATCCTGCTGGAAAAATATTAATAAATATTGTGGTTCTGTAGTGTTCTGTAACTAAGAAAAATGATTTAACAAGACTGTCTTTTTAGCAAATACTGCTATGCAATATGACAGCATTTCTAAACTTCTGAGAGAGAGAGAGAGAGAGAAAGAGAGAGAGAGAGAGAGAGAGAGAGAGAGCAAAGTATAAAGTAAAAGCTTAAGAAATAGTACTCATCTAATTTTCTGACAAGAAAATGCAAAACAACAATTTGTGGATTGTTATGCTATAACATGTTAGACTTGCAGAAAGTATATGACAACAGTCCAGTTCCAATCATCTAATGAGCGGACAATAAAAAGCACATTGCATAAAAAATAAATCCATATTTAAATTGGTAATGTGATAACTTTGGGTGAAAAAATATAGAAAATTATTTCTGTGATTGGCCTTATAAGAGTACTTTAAAATTCAAGGTGACCCATTATTTATTACCGTTATTTAATTGTAGATGAAAAGAAAAACTTCTGTGGATGTTAATTATGTGAGTAAAAAAATCATTTAAGGAAGGAAAAAAAAGATTTTTTTTTTTTGATAAAAATGTTCTTTATCTATGAGTTCTAGCCTTTGTCTAGTTTGACTGAATATTCAAGAAATGAATGTCGGCAGGGGAAGAAAAGATATTAATTAAGAGTAAATTCTGCATTGACTCAGACTTGTACATAAGACAAAAGGTTAAGTAAATGCCAGGGCTGCTATGTCACTTCAAACAATGAATATTAGCTTTGGAATCATTAATGTCTGCTGAGAAAACACAGTCAAATTGGACTCTTGATTGCCAGAAAATGTGAGGCCAGGGCTGTTTCATTTCAATCTATAGCTAAATTAGCCTCCGACAGCGGGTTGAAAACACACAATTAACTGAGCTAGGTGGGGCATAGGGGAACAGGACCTCTTATGTGCTACTAGATTGAGATTGAGCTCAGCTCCTGAAACAGAATCTTCTCATTGGCTTTACAAATCAGAGCGGAGCATCTCTTGCGCTTGGTTCCGCTGCTACCTGCTACCAGTCTATAAACACTCTCAGGCTATGCAACTAGATTAAAGGATTTAAAACAAACAACATTACATACAATGCCATCTTGTACTTCTATGTAAGACTATTGTTATTTTTTTATCTTAATTGTAATTGCTAGAAGCATTATTCTACCTGTTGATATTCTACAAGACAATGAAGATATTATCTCTGCGATTTGGACACAGGGATGAAAATAAATCAACAAGCAAGTATGCAAATATACAAATAAATCCAAGTGGTATTCAAAACCACAGTCTCTTTGTAATGGGAAAAATGTGAAAAGCGTTTGAGCAGTGCCAAGGTAACATTTCAGAGCATATGGCATTTTAATTCCTGTTTGTCTCATCTGGGTAACTCCGGCCCGCTGAATCTTCAGCTTTATCCAGGGAAATATGTGAAGAAGTGAAATACTTAAGAACAAAGGACTTCAATTTCCCCTGTAATGGGATTTTTATTCCCCGTATTTTCCACAGAATTATGAAACTGCGAGTTTTTGATTCACTGATTTATTTCTTTTAGCCGCCTCTCCCCTCACTGCCTCGCTCGTACTGCCTCTTTTGCGTTCTGAGAATTAACAGACAATCAAAAAACATCTCCTTCACCTCCAAACAACTCCATCAATAAAGCACACAAATAACCCAACATTTCACTTCTGACACTCAGCATGAGAGGACGCTGAAGATGTGCGGGATGTTCATTTTTAATCACAAGTGGGCTTTGTGCCTGTTGACAGCTAGTGAAGTATGACTAATAAGTCCGGTGTTGCTGCTTCCCCGCTGAGGTGGAATGGTGTCGCCAGACACACAGCCCTGTACATCATAATAAAATTCATTGCAGGGTGGCTAATAATCTCACTGTTTTTCACTTTGGTGGCAATCATGGCTACTGGAACGAGCCATGATTCACCAATTAGTAGGCCATATTTCTGCAGCCCGCTAGTTTAAATGGACAGTGTCAACAGATCTAGTGAAGGCAGGAGGGAATTGATTGCCCTAAGCCAAGATCAACACTTTCCTTTCTGTGTAGTAATATAGAGTTATAGAAGTCTTACAATATTATTACAGGTGCTACAGTTATCATTTTCTATTATAATGCATTCTGTTACATTAAACTTAGAATGAATATAGTATATGTACTTTGCTCTAATTACAATAATAACAATGATTATTAATGGAGTCATTCATAAAAGCACACCTCCAGGGTCCCTGGCTCAACCCTGAGCTGGGGTTATCATCCTTCTTGTATTCATTTTGGTTTCCATTTCTCCTTTATTTTCCATCATCTGGATGAAAAATTATTTTCAGATTTGTGAATGATTTTACAAATCCTAAATTATAAGTCTATAATAAAAAAAAAAAACATACAGTGGTGGAGGTTTGCAGAAAATTCACAATGACCATTTGATGTATGGGAATCTCTGCAATATGTAGAGAGTCAGTTCTAAATTGTCTGTAAGTATGAATGATTGTGTGAATGTGTTTATGCATGGTGCACCGTGATAAGCCAAAGTCCAATCCATGGTGTATTCCTGCCGTACACTCAGCGTCCCCTGGATAGGCTCGGGGTCTTTTTAGGATAAAGCGGTTCCTGAAAAATGAATGAATGAATGAATGAACATGACCTTTGTGGATGACACAGTATAGGCTACAAACAGCCCTAATATTCTGGATGATATTTAATGTGGATTGTAGTCATGTGGTTTAATACAACAGAAGATAATGACGGTTTAATGGGATGGACATACTGTAGGAAGAGAAAGCGCCCATGGAATCATCAGGCACCTTGAAATGGGTGATGGGAAGTTGAGCATTGTGTCCTCGTTACAGAGAGCTCATGCACTGGCAGTGCCCCCTGCTGCTTTCACATGCTGCATGGCCCCCACATATCCACCCCCCTGCTTTACACAGTAACACACACACAATAGGATATGACACCAACCCTCTGCTACAGTTTAAAGACTGCAGAGAGAAAAAAAACAGGGAGGGAGAGAGAGAGAGAGAGATGACACATGCTGGTAGCGCAATCCAGTTTTATGATTATGAGGAAACAGACTAAATTCCTCAAGAACCCAGCCTACTGTTGTGTAGACTATCTCTGCTGGCTATAGGGAAAACCCACCACTGTTTAACTGTTTAGTAAAACAAACAGAAGGCAGAATATTGTTTATTCTGCCTGTGCTTGCATTACATGGCAGCATCAATTACAGTATTTTGGCTATTACTGCCAGTATTGTCTGCCTCCAATGTGACAGCTGTTCTCAGTTTTGCTTTAAATGCTCGCAGGTTAAATACTGTGTTTTGGATAATGGGAGCGATGTGAAAATGGAAACCTCTTGGGATTCTCAGTGCTGTCGGGCATTCTCAGAGCCTGCCTGGAAATAATGCAGCCGGAAGAAACCTACAAAGCGTGAAAAAAAAAACATAAATAATAATAATAATAATAATAATAATAATAATAATAATACATATATATATATAAGACAGAAGAGTTGACCTCTGCTCTCCACAGAACACACGCATCTCTGATCGGCCTAGAAAAAACAAGGCCCTAATCCTCAGACAAATAACAAAGCACACTTTGCAGCTGCCATGCACAACTATCAGCTCAGAGGCCTGAGAAAGTCCCAAGACAATGCCTCCTCTATCAGCCCCAGGACAAATATCTAGACAGCAATATTTTCTGCTTCAGTGCTTGCACTGCACGCAACTCCTGAGTGAGAGAGAGAGAAAGAGAGAGAGAGAGCTAGAGAGAGAGAGAGAGAGAGAGAGATGAGAGTGTTTGCTGAGTGACTATTTTAATTTAGTACCTGATGTAAATCTAAATGAAGTGACATCAGGGCATGAGATGGACACAACCCAATCACAAGCCCTATCTTCCATATGCCCTCGGAGTGAGTAACCTTAGCAACACTACAGACAGCATGGATTTTAAAGCTGCAAATTTATTTGCATCGCTTTATCATATGAGGTTTTGTGAAAGGACATGCTGCTTCTGTTGGGTCTTGCTGACACATTCTGAGACAAAGGATTATTTTTAATTGGAAAAAAGAAAAAAAGCAATTAGGGAAAATTTAGATATATAATATTTAAAAAAAATTACTCACTAAAATGGACCAGCTCAGTGTTAATATCCTTAAAAAGAAGTTCTTATTTCTATTTTATTTCATTTCAATAATTTATTACTGATTGTGTCAACAACTACCCAAAGTACCAAATCAACAAATAAAATTCAGTCAATATGATTTGTTATTAGGATGCCTTTTTTTTTTTTTAGTTATGAACAAAAACCAGGATAACCAGGGTTCTTAAGTAAATTATATAAAGAAAAAAACACAAAACAAGTTGTTTATACAACATTGCATTGCATATAAAAATACAATATATATTATAAATTATGATATTTAACTTAGTATTTGGGTTAGCTATGATATGTGTTTATCTATGAAAATATCTAAAGCATTAAACTTATATGAAAACTAACTAAAACCACTGGAGAGGTGGAAGTAGGCCAGACCTTAGCTGTGTGCTAATGAGAGAGAGAGAGAGAGAGAGAGAGAGAGAGAGTGAGGGCTGTGGGCTGAGGGCAGGATGGGTGTAGAAACCTATGTCGAGTGCCAGCCATGCCCAGCCTCAGCCCCCTGGCTCTGGCCTAACTAGCCATCCATCACTGGCATGCAGGCCTGCAGTCCGGCTCTACAGGAGGGAGGGAGAGTGTGCTGACTGCCAGCAGGCCCATCCAGGCGTTTCCACAGCTCCACTAACACATGAGAACAAAGCACTGCTGCAGGACTCGACCTGTGTGTCTGGCCTTCGCAACCCTACAGCAGAACGCATTCAACACTGCAGTTATTTACACTGCATACAATGTTTAATCAAATTCTTTTTTGTCATTAATAACACCCATGATACATTGTAAATAAACTCACAGAAAGCTGAAATTTAGCACCCGGTCTGTTACACCTGCATTCCCGTGTTTACTGTAAGGCTCCTCAGGGGAGAAAGAAATCCCTGAAGCATAATGTTTTGATGAATCTAGAGAGAGATCTAGCACAAAGAATTACAAATGGGTATGGGTTTCAAAGTGTGTGTGTGTGTGTGCGCGCATGTTTATGTGTGTATGAAGCAGCGGAAGCATTGAGGAAAGAGCAGGGGTAGGAGAAGATCTTCTACCATATGGCAGGGACTAGGATTCTCTAGTCTGTATTCCCTCTGAAACAGGCCAAAACCACTGGAGCATGCTTCACATGCTTGCCCCCACCCTTTCTCATCCCCACTGCTAATTGCATGTTGTTTTTGTCAATCAAAGCATACAGTATTCTCTTTATACCCCTCTTTTGTTCATCCCTTGTCTACAATTTCTTATTCTTTATTTGCAATCAATGATTTTAGGCAAAGCATCTTGTCTACAGTACCCTGAAAATAATTATGATGAAATTCTTCCTACTCGATGTATTGTAGAACTGTAATTTGTCTTCTTTAGAATCTTAAGTGATTTGCTTTTGGATGCATTTTATATCTTGGATATATAAAGAAAATAAGCTGTGAGGAGGATGTGAAAACAAATTAGCTAGCAATATGAAGTCAAGTTCAGGAGCACCAACGTGAGTGTTTCTCGTGTTTGCCTCTCATGTTAAGTATAAAATACAGATGTTTTATTTCACAAGCCTTCAAAGAGATCTAACCATGATATGTACTTTTATTATTTTTAGATAAACAGAAATGAAAATATTGAAATTTAAACAGAAATTTTAAAATGACCTGAGAACTGTATCGCTATTTCTGCATCCAAAATCCGGAAGCACATTTTTATTTTAATGAGCCTATATTATAATAAGTAAGGTATTACATAATTTTTTTTCCCACTTTGTTTGACAAAACCCCCAATTTGGGAGGACAGATGTACAATTTTAATTATCGTGTCTAACTACTAGCCACATAGCATTAGTGAGCAGCTTAAGAGGAGAATGCAAACAACAGTGATCCATGTCTACATCACCAGGGAGCAAGAGGTACATGAGCAGTGGAGAGAGGAACCTTGTTATCCATCTCAGCCTGGTGTCACATCATCATATCTCAACTACATTATTTACTGTTTAATATCACAATTTTATCATAATTTTTTTGGTTGAATTGGTATAATGATAGAAATCAAATTATTATGTATTGCCAAAGTTCACTTCATCATATGTGTATGTGTGTGTGTTCTGTGGACGTGCTTTGGGACTTGATCTAAATAGTTGAGTTTGCATTGCAGCCACCTTCTTTTAATACACAAGCAGCAATCTAGAAACATGGCCTATCTTCTCAAAAAGGACGTGTGTACAAAAACTCAATACCGTCTCCTGCACACCCTTAATAGTACTTAAAAAGAAGGTTCATGAATATCTGTAAACACGCTCGTATCAAAACTATGCTTAGTATGCAGAGAAATCAATTTTGCCACCTTCTGAAGCACCACTTCAGTGTGTGTCTTTCGAAACACAGAATGCAGATCCTGATCTCTAAATGTCAAAGTGTAATACCACGTAGCTCAACTAAAGAGCTCCATAAATGTACATTTTACTGCCCACAGTACATGGATTAGGAGCCGACATACAGTAATAAAGGATAGGATCATTACTATGATATCTTTAACTGCTAATGTTATAATATCATATTAATTTTAATATTCATTTTCGCTTTTAGAAATTGTTAAGTCAAAGTTCAGAAATGCAGTTCAGATATGACCCAGATGTCTAAATGTCAGCACACTATTGTTGTCTTTAATCGTAGTTTCATATTTTCATTTCAATTCAGTAACTCTCTATGTATATGTAACCTATGGTGACCTTTTGCATAATGGGTTTTTCCTATTCCTATTTCCCATTTACAGCAAGGTCTAGCCTTAAGTATTGACGGTGAGCAAAAGTGTTAATCTAAATAATCAATAATATATTTTTTTAAATCAGCTGATTTTAATCCTTCAGTATTTTTTGTTCAAAAATGAAGAACAAAGGTTACACATGAAAGCAAAAGGAAATTATCCCAAAGGAGATTCAGTGTCAAAGCCTGCACAAGTTTTGCCTGGAGCTTGAGTATATGCAAACTGTTCTGAGGTCAGTAAATCTTTGCTCTCCAGCATATGTGTATGTTAGACTGTACCGTACATGCGGATGGTTCTGATTAGAGGTCAGTTGTTTCAGTCATCTGTGAAGCAAATGGCAGGGATCAGACACACAGCTGTCCTCTCTGACACACAGAGCAATTGGTAATGTGTGCTGGCAGCCTCTAGCAGATCAGCCTACACACCTCACACAAATTAGGAGCTATTTATCTAAAGCACTCTGCACTCAATGGAAATGATTACCAAGACGGTCAAAACCTATTTAGCCCCACTGAATGGCACATCTTCATTAAAGCGGGGAAGAAAATGAAATGGTATATTGTATTTCAAGGACTGTATCAAAACACCGGCAGATTAAAACGCATGTCACATGTATTCAGCCATTTGTGATATTTTTATTGTAAAGCGGTATTCCTCTTCAAGCATTCATTGAATGTAACATATAAACTGTCTTTCAGGAGAACTGAGTGAGTAGAAATGAATATGTGTTTAACTTACTTTTTAGCTAAAGAGTCCTGCTAACTTCATAGCAAGTAGTGCAAAAAAAGCACACACTGTTATTGAAGAAACTTCAAGGGTTCCTTGAAGTGATTCTTTTTTATTCTTTCTTTAAACATGATCAAAGGGAAGGATTAAAACCAATTATGGAGTTGAAGTCATTTTCTAACCATTTTGGATCTGAAAGAAAGAAGAAAAATAGTAATGAAATGAATAGATAAAGCCACAAACAAATAAATAGAGTACAAACACAAGGGAGCATTAATGATCATAAAAAGATTTTTTTTTTTATTTTCCCTTGAATTTTCCATTTCTTCTATCCGTTAACAGATTCAATTAAAGACTTCTTAGTAGAGGCTGAACGTCTTGCTAGATCTGCTCCTCCAGCAAGGTTTGGGGTGGAGGAGGGACCTAATTAGCTGAGAGAGATGAACAATTATCTTATTTAAATTTGCCAGACTTATGTTGTTTGAGGCCTCCATCTGCACTTAAGTGCATGGAAGCTGAGCACTTTTTTCTTGTCTCTCAGTTGGCTTCTCTCTTTCTCACATGGGCACCTGGCACATAGGCACCTGGTCTCTTCATTTGTGAGAACTCTGCTCATCCAAGCACCACAAACCCACAGTCTCTGTACTGTACGCTCTACTGAGATTCCGAACCTAATACAACCTAGAATTATCTATTGGTTGAGACAAATTACAAACTTCATATCTTTTTCATTACTTCTCTAAGTTCTCATTTAAATGATAAAAATCAAGTCCTTATATGTTTCTTAAATAGCCTATATGGTACAATTCTCATTTCCCCCCATTGAGCACCGCATTGAAATGATGTGCTGTTTTATGTACTTAAAACAGATTTGATCATTGTTACACCGCTAATTTATATAACCAACCTTTTTTTTCCTCATTGACCTTTACTCTGACCTTTTCTGGTGTAGGGAAATGATAAAGTACTGTGTAAAAGTCTGTTTTTAGTACAAATGTACTAAACAGACTTCTTAAAAATTATCATGTTAGCACTTTATTATTTAATTAGTACAAAAACATCAGTATTTCACTACAAAATTAAATGTTAAAGAAAAATATTTGTATATTAGAAAAGAAAGCAGCACATTGTGTAAGTGACCACTTTTTACGAAAAAAAAAAAATCTGCAGGATTTCGCTTGCAAAAAAAGGGGTCCTTAAAGCATTGTCACACCAAATACTGTCTGATTAAATACTGTTTAGTGTTTTTTTTTTTCTTTTCTATTTTTGGAAGACATCGTTGATCTACAGCATGTATTTACATATGCCTAAGATACAGTACTGTCTATACAGTACAACATACAGTATATGAGAATTCCTATCAGGACAGGATAAAGAAAAATAACTGTATTGTCATGAGCAAAAGTTTATTTTTGAGTATGAGGCCCGCTATCAAGAATGCTGATGGAACACAACAGCAGTTCACAAAAATTACAGAAGTAACGGAATGGACAGAATGACAGTTATTGGCATGTGCAACTGCTGCTAACTGCATCACGTCTGCTGAAATGTGGATCATATAGTGCTAAGCTGCCACACAACACAGGCTACAACACCTAGCTCCATCTGGCCGCTGTCACCAGCATGGACTATCAGTCAGTCCACATAATGCTACCTCTGCAAAAGGAGGAAGACGTTAAGCTCAATTTAACAACATTTCAGTGTCAGGACTGTGCATTCATTGAAAAATGTATTTGACACATGTGACAGTAGATTCTGATGATATAAATAACTCCAGGAAATTCAAATTGAGCAAAGAAACTTCCCATGATTGGTCAGAACATGGCCCGAAGTACATGGTGAACTGGAGAAGGAACTCCAACATAGACTCAAAGATTTATTTAATCAGTGGCTTAACCTTAAAAAACATATAGAAGAGTGGATTGGTGACATGATTATCCTACAACACTTCTATCACATCATTAAACCCTGATTCAGCAACACAACCTCACACACACACAAAATACAAATCATGTACTAGATCTCAACAAGATCTCAGCCAGGCAAACCTCCAGAGATTTCCAGCTGTAGCTCTTGAAGAGCATTATCAGCATCCTCTCTGGTAAGTCTGGTGGTATTACATGTAGGAGTAACCAAAGGCAGGACGCAAAATGAATTTGGATCAATCATGCAATCATAATCCACAGCATAAATTAAAAAAAAAAAAAAGGAAAAATACTTAATTTACTAGAAACCATGAGGATTACACTATGCAGAAATGGCAAATTTTATATAGCCTGATAAGGCCAGATTTTCCCTTTTCCATCATGCATGGTGGCCAGTGTACAAGCCTCTGGAAGCAGTGTTATGATCTGGGTTTGCTTCAGTTGGTCAGGTCTTGACTCAGCAACATTGGAAGCAGTAAAATTAAGTCAGCCGATGACCTGAATGTACTGAATGATCAGGTTATCACATCAATAGAGACTTTCTTCCCCGATGACACAGGCATATTCCAAGACTCAAACTGTGAAAGACCAGTTCTGGGAGCATGAGGAATCACTTTTGCACATGAGCTCTGACACATTGAGTCCTGATCTTAATGCTATTGAAAGTCTTTGGGTGCTGGAGAAGGCTTTGACTCTCCTATGCAACACTAAATGAAAATGAATGCTGTTGTGTTGAATAAGGTTGTTAAAACAATGCCATGGGAAATGCACACTGTAAGCAAAACTAAAGGTGGTCCAGAGACACATTACTGTGGTCTTTTTTTGTCAGGCAGTGTATCAGTCATAATAGTAAAACCACTCCTAGGTGAAGTGAATACGATTGATTATCTTGTTATTGGTTGTTGCTTTTTACTATCTTTTAAATACTTAAAAAATTTAATGCTTTACCACCAAAGGTGGCGAGTTGTCTAGGTATAAATATCAAGGAACTGAATCTAAAATTTTGATTTGTCCGATTTTTCATGTTCATCCGATACCGGAGGGGATTCAGAAAACATTTAAAGTTCTAAGGTTAATTGTTTTAGACAGTCCAAGTGATCTGGTCCAAGATCTTTACTTTAGGTCACCATAAAAGCCTATGTGATACTCATAACCAGGAATAGGGTCACTTTTTGATCATGTTGTTGACTAGAAAAAAAAAGGATTTTGAGTCAAGCCACGCTCACTAACCTCACTAAATAATAATGTGGACACAGGTCTTTGAAGACGGATTTTAATGATGTGAATCCTAGCATTTGGCTTTGGTCTTGCTCTCCAGAGTTAATTTGAATGGTTAATTCTGTTTTCCCAAGTACTATGCCCCACTTTCAGGTCAAGAGCTTTTTTCAGTGAAGCTCTGCAAAATCAGTTTCTCTGTTCCATGGTTGTTCATATCACACAGCCTCTCAAACCTTTAAATCACACTGGTAACCTTCAGGAAAAAACATGCATTAAAGGATTGCTACTGTACATATAAAATGTATGTTACCCAAGGTAAAAACAATACATGAAAAAAGCCTCAATTTTCTTTTGATAAGGGTGAAATGGTTAAAGAAAAACAACATTTTTTAAAAGAATAAATCTCAATCTCAAGAGAAGGAAGAGAGAGTGAAGAAGGGGAAGAAAGATAAAAATCAATGTTTGAGACTTGTCTTTCTTACATTCAGTTCGAGGGTTTGTGGCGAGCACTGAGAGAGCACATTGAAGCCGAGGACATCACAGGTCAATAAGAAATCAATAGTGGTGGTGAATCTACACTGAGGAGATGAAAGGCTGTAGAGAGGGCCTTGGCCTAGACCATTGTTTGCTGCCTCTCGATGCAGAGGAAGAAGGATGCACAGGTTATTCTGCAATGCTTCATGGCAACCCGTCCATTACTTAACCCTTTCATGCATGAATTATTAAAACAATTCCAGAATATTTTGTAAAATACTCTGGACCTCAATTTTGATACTACTAACTTAGTCATGACCTTGGTTTGATTAAACTGTATGAGTAAAAAAGAAAACACATTTTTATACGACTTGTACAGGATGCCATCATCATGGATAAAAACAATATTTTAACTTTATACTTCATTATGCTTATCATGGCAATAAAATAGAATACATTATATCACACTGCAAAAAAAAAAAAAATTCTAAACATGAATCACAGAAGAACTTTATTTAGTAGACTAATTTTCTATTTTCCTTAAGGGTGGGTTGTATTCAAGTGCAGAGAGTAGCGATGTTCATGAGTAATAACAACATTTAATAAGCTTTCAGACTGATTTGATGCCTAATCAGATGTCTCTTTACATTCAGCAGGCTATAAATAGTATGTAACTACTACTAATAATGATTAAAATACTAATTATAAAAATAATTAAGTACGTTTTTTTTTTATACGTGGCAGTTAACATCACAAATGAGTCTTAATACTCAAATATATATTTTCAACAAAATCTGACATCTGATGTCTGAACAGCTTACAAGAATGTACACTAATCGGGGTTGAGACGGAAAAATATGTAATATTTCATATATATACGGTAGCTTTGCCAACGTGCTCTGTTGTTACTACTGCTACGACATTAGAATGATTTCTAGCAATAAATAAATAAATAAATGAATAATAGCTGTACACAGGGGATAAACAGGGTTTTTTTTTTTTTTTTGGCATTCCTTAATTCTTCATTGGTGACTTTAACCACAGACTCACGTGTCCGGGGATTCCCCAAACTCTGTTTGTTCTCGGCATCTTTATCGGCTTCTCATAATGGGCTGCAATTGATCGGGCCCTCTCGTCTCTACCGTAATTGCTTTGTTGATTGGTTTAATTTCACAGTCAGTCAGAAACTAAACTGAAGAGAATGCATTTTTTTTTCTTGACCTGCAAGAATAAAAGCTCCATCACTAAAGATCTACAGAAAACACGTATTATTCTGTTGAATTGTGAATGCAATACTATTTCCAATATTTACCTCCCAAAGCTCAGATGCTCATTTCATTTAGAAATGGTGAGAATTAAAAAGCAAATTGACCAATTAGGCAAAAGCAGATATCAATTAGATGCTGCACTTAAGATTTCTGATGGATTAAAGATATGCAGTGGTGTGTGGATAATGAGTCTGAGTGTGAGGTACTGGTGTTTAAGTTCAATAAGACCCCTTTCCCTCCCTACTGCCCATCATTGCTGTCTTATAAGCTCAACTAATAAGCTAAACCAACATTCACTGACAGAAAGGTACACTGAAGATACAAACACATCATTTCATATTCATACAGCTACTGAAACTTATTCATCATGGGAAAAAGTGCAGTGCTTTGCTAGTAGATTTGATAGTAGACTCGTATATTAAAAATACCATCCTTGGATGCAAAGAAACATTTATATTGGTGTTTTTCTTTGACATGTACTGGTGTAGGGCAGCATGTACAGCATTGTTTTATTTTTTTCCCCCAGCACACACCTGTGTAACAGGCTGTGGGTGAAAGGCCACTGTATTTCTATAATACAGTGTTTGCAGCCTTTCATTGTGAAGAGTCTAAGTTACGCAGAAGACCGGCACATAAAGCTGTTCCATGTTTATATCATTCCCATGTGAGTACTGTGCGAGACATGGAATAAATACAGTCCTTCAAGAGTTTGCTATTACTCTGTCGCTACAGACCAAAAAAAAAAAAACATCTCTTGTATAAAAGAATACAATAGCTATACATTCAGAGGCAAGGATATGAGAGTCACATCAGACTTGTAAGTCTGTGGGTTTCTTTTTCCTTTTTTCTATTTTGACATGCAATGGTATAGCACAACATGCACATTTTTTTTGTCTTTTTTTTTTAGCACACCTGTATGACAGGCTGCAGGTGAAAGGGCACAGCGGGGAAGGTGGGCGTCATTGAGGCTCCTACTGCTGCAGCAGGTTGCCAACAGGACCTAACAACAGCTCTCTCTCTCTCTCTCTCTCTCTCTCTCCCTCTCTCTCAATTATTCGTTATCTTTAGAACCATTGTTTCATACAGTATGTGTGCTTAGTTAATGATGTCCTCTCATGTAACTCTATTCACGGTAATTAAGCAGGCTGTTTGTGTAAAACCGTGCCCTCGTGTACATGTGTCATATCCTTACTCCCACACACATGAACTCTTGCTCTTACACACACACACCACAGACACACGCACACACACACAGCTTATAGCCAACAATACGGTTTTAGCAGCTGGTCATTGTAGTGGGGAGAGAATTAGCAGTTTGAAGGTGCAGTGACATGGCTCTCAATATGGCTTTAGATGTGGAACAAATGAAAGATGTATTCAGCTTCTCTTACAGGATGTTTTTCACTGTTTAACAATTCTGCATATGCATGCTTATTGGATGTTCATAAAAAAACATATGATCACAAACAACAAATCAAAATTCACTCAAATAAAAGCATTCCATTGCAGTAATCGTATCAACTGCATACATTTACTTATAAAGTAATATTTTAAAAATCAGCTTTAGGTGTCTCCATCTTTCACCATTTTAATTTAAGTGTTTACGTCACTTTGTGTTTCCTGTTCACACAATCTGTTACTTGTTGCTTGCATTTCTTTCTTTTCAACTCTGCAATATCAAATAATATCGGCTCATTTTCGTTCCCCCACCATCAGACAGTGCCATTTTTTTTTTTTTGTAATATCATACATTTGATTTTACTTAGAAACTTTATATACAGTAGGTATTTTAGTGCCAAAAATAACCAGTTGGCTTTTGAAGGTGTTTATTGACAAGGGTTAGCCTTTAAAACAACATTTTCACCAATCAGCCAGAGCATTAAAAGCACTGCCTCCTGACATGAATAATATTTAGTATCTTGTTTCAGTGGCACCTGTCAAGGGGTAGGATATATTAGACAACAAGCGAACAGGTAGTTCTCAAATTAGGAAAAAATGGGCAAGTATAAGGATTTAGGTGCCAAATTGTGATGGATAGACCGGGTCAGAGCATGTCCAAAACAGATGGTCTTCTGACAAGGTTCTGGTATCCATTGGTTAGTGTCTACCAAAAGTGTTTTAAAGAAGGACAACCAGTGAACCGGCAACTGGGTCACAGGTGCCCAAGGCATATTGATGCATGTCGGGAGCAAAGGCTAGCCTGTCTGATTTGATCCCACAGAAGAGCTACTGTAGCACAAATTGCTAAAAAAGTTCATCCTGGCTATGATAGAAGGATGTCAGAACGTATGCACTGCTGCACACTGAAAAAAACCCCCCTACATGGCAACGGTATTCCCTAATGGCAGGAGAATAATTCTCAGGTACTGAATTCATTCTGTCAGACATACTATTGAGTCTGTTAATTATATAATGCTCCATGGATAATTATGCATCAGCTAACTGATTTACATTTAGTAGCAACATCAGATTCGTTTCGTCTTAATTATCACAGATAAAACCATTCGGTCAGTTATGTCTAGTTAGGTAAGTATATATACTGTATGTTGACATCCAGAAAACCTTGTTGTAAGAAAATGAGAAAGGATTGTCTTGTAGTAAGAGGGAGTCTTGGTACGGAGTAATGCAAAGGAAATTTCGGAACAAAGTGGATCACACATCATGTTGTGCCACTCTACCCACGTCAGCGTAGGCATGTTTATTTCTGGAAAAGAAATGTCTTGCTCCTAGCCAGATTACCAATAGCCTAATATTACACCCCTAAGTTAAGCATCTGCCTGCACAAAAATAGATCCAGGATGCATTTCACCTGTATTTTTGCAATCTGTGTGTACTGTATAAAACATACATGTGCAGTATATGCAAACTATATCTGTATTTGTATTATTTTATATGCTCATGCACTATTGTATGCTCATTTTCCTTGCAAAAGACAGATTAAAAAGAAATTGCTTTGCAAGCTAGAGATAGACAGAGACTGCAGGAGAGAGAAAGAGAGCACAAGAACAGAGGAGCGGTAACAGCTGAACTCGGCTGTGTTTTAGGTCAGTGCCTCATGTGACAAGTTGAAAAGTTTGTCAGCTAATATTTTTAGATGGTGGAAAGTGCTGCAACTCTAGAGGAAGCCTTCACTTTCACAAACATGTCACACTAAGAGTGCCAACGTAAAGAAATAAAGCAAATACTGAGCTTCTCAGAAAACCCTCAGCAATCCGCTGTTATGAGGGCTGACTGTGATAATAGCATCGGCCCTGACAGCAATAAAAGTAATTCCAAACACAAATCACAAACCAGTCGAACTCAAACTAATATACTTGAGTACATATTCAACATAAGGTAAAGGGGAAAAAAGCTGCCACATGGAACGATGTCCTTTTGTGTGAGACAGGCACTGCAGCCTAGCGGAAAAGCTGGAGTGTGTTGTGGAATGCTATGTGCGGGCCAGTGAAGTTGGAAAGCAGCCTGAGCTCTGATCCGGGGACTTTTGCATCGGCACTCAGGCTCCATTCGTAGGCCCAACAAGGCACAGCGTCTCCACTGACAGGTGTCCAGACTTCACCCCGCCAATTAACATTTGGAAAGGATTAATCAGCTCCCGTTCAGAGCCCAGTTTTAATGAGTCTGAGTGTGCCTTCAGCCAGATGTCCTCCTCTATAGGTATCTACAAGAGCCTGTTGGTTTAATTAATTATTGATGTCTTAATACCTCCCGCTGTGCAAGTCTCAATCACTAGTGAGATTTAAGCACTGGCTTTCTGTACTACACTCCTCATATACACATGCACAACCTGCACACATGTTAAACGTTAAATACGTCCAAATTGCAGTCACTTACATAAATCATTTGCTTGCATGTTTTAACACCAATGTACCAGTATTAAACGGCTTCTTATTTTGTAAAACTGAATTGGAATGAATTCCATGGCTTGAAGTCTTGAAGTGTGTTAGCCTACGCACTTCCTGGTTAGTTGTTGACATTTTCTCAGATGGTCTACTTATGGCACCTGAACATAGAGTATGCTAAATCTGTCCAGCATTCTTGCCACAAGTTACAGGATATTTAAAGTTGTTGGGTCTCATGCACCAGCTTTTGATGAGTAAATAACTTTTTGTACTTGGGCTTCTGAGCAAGATCTATTGGATAGTTCAAAACAGCATTGTTTATTGTTAAGGGGTTTATTAAAGATTTTTGGCTGTGTAAATGTAATCCGCTCAGTTAGCCTTACAAATTGGACAAATTAGTAGGCAGCAAAATCCTATATTGTACAAACTGGAGATGAACACAGAAGGAGGCATGTAAAGATAAAAAAAAAAAAAATCAGTTAAGGGATAACATTTTACAGCGTCCTAAAATAGCCCTATATTTCTACAACAGTTTTTATACCTTAAAATTAAGTCCATACTAATGTTTATTAGAATATACAGAAAGTATATTTTGATATGACTCCATTCCTGTTTTTTCCTCCCACCTTATTTCAGTAGGTCTTATGTTTACATTCAATGCTTATACACAGACACATACACAAACAGGTAAAGCAGTAAGTCTGTGTAAGTTTTCAGAGGTTGGCGATGAAAAATGACGCCGTGAAACAGAAGCATTTCCGTGCTTGCAGGTTTTTGCACATGTGTTTAATCACACTTAATAATGTATCTACAGTGTCGACTTGCACACAGATAAATGAGAACACATGCTGAGGAGCAGGAGATATTTATCAGGATGAAAAAAAAAAAATGCAAACTCAAGCACTTTGCTCTTCTCCTGCCCCGCTATTTGGGAAGAATAAAACTCCAAACAGCAGGTCAAATGGTCAGCTCAGAGATACTTAATGATTGAGTTGTGTTGCCATGAAAAAGGCCCTTTTCCTTCCTTCAATCCCAGTTTTTTCTTGCTGAAACCCTCCGTATAATCCCTGCTGAACACTCTGCATTTTTCATTAGATGAGATTGAAGACTTCAGGCCAGAAACTGTGGGGATATACTGGAAAAATATTTTGACACGTTAGAATAAGAAAATTGGAAGAAATCACAAGTCTGGGTGATACGTTGCAGAAAAAATGGAAACTTTTTTATCCGCTTTAATTGTGCCATATAGTTACGATGGTGATGGCAATGCATAAAGCTGGCCATCCGAGGTGCCACAGCACGATATTAGGATATTCGAACAGGAAAATACGGCACTGTGTACTGTAGGATTTGGTCGTTGCTACTTTTTTGAGCACCAAAACCCAGAGAAGGCAAATTAACGTTTCCCCTTAGGCACCTGTGTCTAAGGCCTCTCAGTATCAACTTAGCTTCTAAATACAGAGACATAGCTCCATTCATGTAGTGTTATTGCAACACTAATGCACACAAGCATGGATTTAGTGCGGGGAGCTATATATCTGCATGGTTCCTGAATATGTATGCTCTGGAAAGAGAAAGGAGCGTCAGCTGAGACACTGAGGATTTGACGTTCAATAAAAGAATAAGCCTTTGACATGAAATATGAGAGGAGCTAGCCTCAATATAAAAGAGCCAGGGAGGGAATTAGGAATAAGGAGAATTCTCTCAGATGTTCAATGTAGAGGGAATTATAAGAAAGAGACTGTTCTGAGAGGGTACGTGTATGAAGGAGGAAAAAAAGGATGATAGATAATGCATGTTATTTCTATAATTTTTATAGGAGAAACATGATACAAAGAAGAAATCATGAGCATATTGTATGAGCTCTTCCACATTTTCTGTACATCATATTCTAAGCTAACAGTGGTCCATGATATTTTCAGGCCAATCCCAATCTGAATCTGAATGTGTGTGTGTGTGTGTCCCTGTAAAAACAGATGACTAAGTCAGGTACAACTTTTTGAACTAGGCCTATATATCACAAATCAAGAGGCTGATGAAAATGTAGTGCCTAGAAATAAGTTTATCAAGCACTAAGTGATTCAGTGAGTAATTTAAAGTCTGACTTCTTAATGAAACACAAGCCACGCACACCCATATCACTTCATTATGATTGTCTTTACCAGAGTACAAAAGAACAGGGATGGCGAAGAAATGAAAAATGGTGCAGGATTATTCTGAGTTTTTTTATATGTACATGTATATACAGTGGTGTGAAAAACTATTTGCCCCCTTCCTGATTTCTTGTTCTTTTGCATGTTTGTCACACTTAAATGTT
>JAOVVA010000041.1:18533340-18548493 GCA_028565275.1 Leiocassis micropogon | reverse complement strand
TTGTTACATAATTACCTAATTCCATATGTGTTATTTTAGAGTTTTGAAATCCCCAGTATTGTTGTAGAATGTAGAAAATAAATCACTAAATAAAAACAAAGAAATTTGCAAGTGACCCCAAACTTTTGAACGGTAGTGTATATATATATATAAATTAGTTTTGACTCAAACATGGTACCAAGTGCTATGGTTGAGAGAAGTTGAGTGGTCTGTGCTAAATCTGCTGGTCCAGATGTACCAGATTGCCAGACACAACAAATGAAGCCTCTGACCTTTTGATCTGACCCACATTTAACAGTGACCGTAAAGGATCAGGTTCCGGACAAAATAAGCGTCCCTCCCCCAATACCTCCAATCCAATCCCTTGCTACCTTTAAATTCTGGGCCATGGACCTCAACAGATGTGCCTTTTAGCATGGCTATGTCGGCTGGTATGACATCCCGATGTGAAGCCATACTCTTCATTTGAAAGTTGTACTACTGCACAGAGGGAATGGGAGAAAATGATAAATAAGTCATTTCAATGAATCAGGGATAAGCCGTACAGCACATACGCCTCAATTACAATGAATCCTTTCAGCCCTGTTTTCCCTATCTTCACTATTCGCTCATCTCAAGTTTAATTCTGCCTTCCTCTTTCACAAACTCTATCTCTCGTTCCCTCACTCCTCTTGTCGGCCGTCCTGAGAGAGCCCCTATTACGCGGCCTTGTCGCTTCTCTCATGCAGAAACTCAACTCTGACTTTGTGTGATTATTCAAAAAGTCATCGTCAGGTCAAGGCAGTCTGGGTAATAAAAAAAAAAAGGAAAGAAAAAAAACAGTGAGGGGGTATTTCATACATTATTTCCTCTCAATCTCAATGTTTCTCCCTCCACTGTCCTCAATCCTTCACCTGTCTTTCCTTTCCCAAATGCACTTCTGTTTTGAAAACGCAGCTAAATAAAAGTTTCTTGTCATGCTGCGCTTGCTTTTGTACTGGCATACAGATGCACCACATTGTGCATAAGACTAAAGATAGAAGTTACTCTAGATTAGGGCCAGTAGGGTTTAGTTTGATTGTCCTTCAGGTTGAATGACAGTTCTTACTCTTTTTGTTTATGGGAGCTGTGCTAAATACACATACACACGCGAAAGAAACAACCTCCTGTCTCTTTTTATTTTTTTATTTATTATTATTATTATTTTTTGCTTTAGCCTGCAGAATGACAACACTAGCCTCAGCGACATACCCCATTAACCTTTTTGGCAAAACAAAACACTAGTATTGCACCTCCTACTTGTGTCTGTACCTGTATCCAATTAGACCACGTCCTTTGTTTAATCAGCATGCATTCACGTTTACTTGCACATTTTTATCCAAAGCGACTAACAATTGAGCTGGGCAGATGAAGCTTATGGGCCTTGCTTAAGGGCCAGACAGTGGCAGCTTGGCAATGCTGGGATTTGAACTCAATACACACTCACACACACATACACATCCTGCCACTGTTTCCCACAGGGTCGTCTGATGAAAGCCAGTGCTGTGTTTGATATGTACACCAGTTTCCCTGCTCCCACACATAACCTCTGGACCTGACCATGACCTGGGTAGCCAGTACGGGGTCAAGCTAGGCCATGTCTCCTTCCTCTTTCAAGTGCATCTGCTTAATTAGAGAACAAGGAGGGGGTTAGTGAATGAAAAGGTCGGGTTCACATGGACACACACACAGGAAAGAATGCTCCCTCACTCAGTCTCTTATTCGCCTTCTGTCTCTCTCTCTCAGATGTGGTAGACATCCTGAGCTCATGTCACTTATCATTGCTGATACAGCAGTAAAGTACAGGGTAGGATTTCAGACATATGACAAAGATACGCTAATCAAACAATTTATGTGCAACTAACTGGTGAAACTGTTCAAAGCATATCAGCCCATAATTAAATCCAGCTCTCACCTTAACAATCTGTTCCTGTGGTGATTCATTTTATGAAACACATCTTAACATTAGACACATCCTCACCCAGACTAGCGTAATCTTCAGGATCATCACCAATTCATATCATTCATAGATGTACATAGTTTTCAATTATATATCAGATTAATTAGATGGAGTAATTACATCGAAGGTGTACGACAGAATGCAATCATCACACCTGGGAACTTTTATGCGAAATTTCGAACGAGTCTATTTTGGAGGAATATTCATCTGAAAAGCCACCTGAGTAATCCAGGTTAAATGGATCTCTCAAAGGTATGGCGGCAAGTGGTCCACAAGGGACTGCAGTCTTGAAGTCTGAGCTTCCTCACTGCTGCTGGTGTTTGATTTAGTGCTGCTCCAGACGGTGGCAGTGAGGCGGTGTGCTCGGTGACAGACTTTTTCGAAAAAGCTCGATCCTCTCAGCCTCCCTAGCGAGCTCTAGTCTGGGGAGACGCTCTCTGATTGTGCACTGCGAGACACACAATGTCACCACTCACTGGAGCCTCGAACTGGGAGATCTGGGACAACAGCGATGGGACATTTCTCCAACAAACATGGTCTAATCCAAACTGTGGCCGCATTCCTTCTCTTGTTATTGACGCTTCTATTACAGGACCGGGCAAAAGTCCTGTCAGTTTTACCCAAAATAAAAATGCCACACATTCTGCATATTATTGTGTATCAATATTCAGATAAAAGGTAAAACCAAAAACCAATCGAGTATTTCTTCTTTGCTCAGAAAATCTTTGTAAATGTTAAATACAAGTATTATGCAAGGAGTAAAACTGAACTAATCATGCTATTGATGACTCAGTGGAAGGCTTCCGCTTGCTACGCGGAAAGCCCGACTTCAAATCTTAGCCAGTTACCCACACTCGGGGGCATCCTTAATGCCAATCCCAAGCCTGGATGGAAATGGGAGGGTTGCATCAGGAAGGGCATCTGGCATAAAACCTGCGCCAAGTTGAATATGTTGATCTGATGGTCCTTAACAGGAGCAGTCAAAAAAAAAAAAAACAGCAACAACTTTTTTTTTTAAGTGCAGTGGTGGTTCAAATGGTTAAGGCTGTGGGTTGCTGATCGGAAGGTTGTGGCTAAGCTGCTGCTGTTGCAAGGCCCTTAACCCTATCTGCTCCAGGGGTGCTGTATCCTGGCTGACCCTGCACTCTGACCCCACTTCCTGACTGGGATATGTGAAAAATAATATTTTCATTGTCCTGTAAGGTACCTGTGACAAATAATTGAATCTTAACCACTCTGACGTTAATTATTTTCCAGAATCAGCATATCCCAAAGTGTTTAACTTCTCTTATAGCGTTACCAGTGTGGTAACACTAACACTATTTATTCATTCATTCATTCATTCATTGATAAGACATCGAACATTTTATCAATTTATGCATGCGGATATTAATTATTTAATAATGAACGATCATTAAATGTTGTACAGTGTTCAAGAAATGAATTTATTCATGTTACATGACTTACATTATAACAGTAATATACATTCTTTCTCTCATCAGTGATTCTTTTTTTCTCTCCCATGATATTAGTAAGATAAAAAAAAGAAAAAAAAAACAGTGCTTCGTTCTTCTCATGTTACAGAGAAACCCAAAGGCCCTCCTATCTGGAAGAAAGCAAAATGTTGATAAGGATAACTGTTAACTCCTTCACAGCATAGTCTGGGAAGATGTATAGAGTATAAGTACTGTACAAGTTAACTCAAGTTAAACAACACACTTATATGAAAGTAATGTAGCAATATATCCAAACAGAATAGCAACATTTCTTTACTGGTATCACATTCATGTCTTGATTCTTTCTGTGTGTTATTTGTCCTAAAGGAGTTCTAGCCATCAAGCTCCAAAAAAAAAAGAAAAGAAAAGAAAAAAAAAGGAAGAAAAAAAGAAAAAATTATTCCACCGCAAAAAGAGCTGGTCTCTGCAAGCCAGGCTCAAAAGCAGTATGATTTACAGATACTAAGCATATTTCAGTCTGTGTACTGAAAACAGTCAGAGAGAGCGTGAAGGAGGGAGTGTGGTGTGTGTGTGTGTGTAGGCACTAAATCACCCTGAGTGGATGAAATGTGGACAGGATATGGGGACATTACTTTCTTAGTGGAGCAAAGGCCTAGGAAATGCCTGTTAGCATACTTTCAACAAACCCATTGACACCTGGCTAAACGTCCCGTATAGGAAGGAAGTGAGAGTGACCACAAGCGCCATATGTTAACAGTCAAGAGAGAAAGAGAGGGGGGGGGGGTCTGCCTCTATTATCTGATAGGCCGATTGCAGTATTTGATCAAATCTCTCATTACTCAGGTTATGTCACATGTTTCAAGATGAGCCGAACAGACACAAAGTGCATAAGCAATGTCTTGCGTAAAATATTTCAGGGTTGAGCAAAGTCATGTATGAAATGCAAATTACAAATCTGGTATAGGAAAAAACGAAGAAGAAGGAGAGCAGAGGCACACACTCCTCGAGTGTTTAAACCACTAGTATTCCATGAATATTAATGTCCTGAAAAATGACAATAGCAGCGCAAAGCTGTTTACAGCAGAGAGCAGCATGTTTTAGGCTCTGAATCTGCTGTTTAGCATGCACTGGTACCAAGCCATATCAAATAAGCAGACACACCACCTGACTCACTACTACTCAGCTCTGACATTGTGTCTCACAAACCACTGGAGGAGGAAGAGAAACAAGAGAGGATAAAACAAAGGGAGAGGGATGGAGAGAGTCAGTGAAGGAGAAAGAGGAGGAGAAGAAGAAGAAGAAGAAGAAGAAGAGTCTGTCTGGAGAGGTAGCATGGAGAAAATGGCTGCGTGTGTTAGGTTGAGGCTGAACTGTTGACCTCTTCCGCATTAGTACACTACACGTGTTAACAGTCACAGTAACACACAGACCAATACCACCACCTTTTTACAAAATACTGGCAAACTCATCCATTTATCTTTACATTCCCATTAGTGTGCACTCCTTAAGTTGGCTCATAAATATCAGTGGGAGATACCGCTACATGAGAGTCATTGCATCTATAGTCCTTCATTATAATTTGAGCTGCAGAAATTGCATATCCACAACCTAATACGTATGACATCATTAAATGAATACATCAGCATTTCTCAACATAATCTCTAACCATTGCTCTCTAACTGTAGCTTAAATGAAACTCCTAGGCAGGAATTTTGTGTTTGAAATTGAAAACATCTAACTTTAAAATCTACGGACAATCAAATAGAAACTGTGCTACTGTATATAACACAGAATCCAAAACTAACTTTTAGGATGAGACAGATGCATATAAACAAGCTGTTAAACTGTAGCGTATCAGTGCAATAAAATTAATATTTTGTAATGAATAACCCAATAAGTCCTCATGAATCACATTCCTAATTATTCTGTACTTTAATTCTATGAGAGTATCAAGTGCACAGGTTTTCTGCTCTTTTCTCATTTCAATATCTAAATTGAGAAGTATGCCTTTAAATGATTTGCAGTGCCAGAAGTATCAAACTAAATATTTATTCAAAAGTTTATGACTTTGATTACTCAGGTGTTTTACACCTTATTCAGGTTTATTTTAGTATTTTGCAAACTAAGAGTTTACATTTGAGACCATCTGGCTTCCCCTGGGGAACGTGTTCATTTGATTAAGAGAAGAACTACCACAGCCCTTTCTACAGCTAGATGATTTTTACTTATGAGCACTTTGCAGAGTTTGATGGTGCAAAGAAGACTAACCGTTCTATCATGCCTTCTCTCCAGCACTCTTGCTTTTATTTCCTGCATACTTGCTTTTTGTCACTCTTAACATAGACATATACAAACAGAAAGCAATTTTAATCTTTTCTAAATGTACTGTATGCATGCCATTTGAGCAAATGAAAGCTGCAGTTCACACAGAAACTGGACTGTTTTCCAGGCAGATTGGTGGCCACGGCTTTATTGGCTTATTATTTAAGAAAGTGGGCCAGCATAAGCAGGACACAATAATAATTCTTTGAGTGGCTGGGCGGTGGCCTATGAGAGTGTGGCGATGATGAATCTGTGTGCCATGGTGCATTATGGTGGGATAAAAGAACAGAGGGGTGAAGGACAGTGCCTGCTCTGAACCTTAATCAGATGCAGATCAGACTAAAAGCATCAGAGCAGCAAATCCCTACTACAGAGCACGGCAGCTCTCTGCTCTGCTCCACTCCGGCCACCTCGGCCGCCTTGCCCACCACCCCCCTCTCTCCTTTTCTCTTTCTTCCATTTCTTCTTTTTTTCCTCTCACACCGCATTCCCTTTCTCCCCGAGCCCTTCAGAAAAGATTGGTAGATAGATTCAAGTCTTTATTGAAAGATCATATGGGATGACTGCAAAATCCCATTACTTGTTGATTAAGTATTGATCCCACCCCCAAGTATTAACAAGTAAGCTAATATGGAGTGACCCGTGAGACCAGTGGCTGAGGAGCACAGAGAGCAGACACTTTCAAAGGGGAAGGAGATAGGGGGAGAGAGAGGGAAATAGAGAGAGAGAGAAAGAGAGTTGGGAGGGGGAACTACAAAACAAAAAAGAGATGAGAGAGACCTAGGCGAAATAGATATTTTGAAATGGACAGATGTGCGGCATTAGATGTGTGAGTGAGCTCCTGGCTCTGGTTAAAATGTCACACTTCACAGCAAAGATCAATGGGTACTTTATTTCTCTGATGCCCTCTTATTACCATTATCAGGCCGCTCCCCTCTCCTGCCTCCTAATGACCCCCACTGAACCACACGCATTACTTACAGTGAGGGTTTCAAAATCCTCCTTCCTCCATCTCTCCAAAAGGCACACTTTCTCATTAACCTGTTCATGCCCATCCAGAACAGCTACAAAAAAATGCCCCCTACTATCACTGCTGTAGTTCAACACACATACCCCGACACACACACACACACACACACACACACTTTCAGTAAGGGACAGTCTGTGAGGGAAGGGCATAGTCACAAGATGTAGTGCAAATAACAAGCTTGTCTCATGGGATCTAAGTATCTCAGCCCACATAGATGTGCTGGCAGGCAGGCTGGTGCGGTTCAGCAAAAACATGGCCAGAGCCATGGTTAGCATAACCCCCAAGAGACAAGTTAGCTAAATATGGACTGGTCTGCTCTGCTTCCTACATTTCCTGATGGTACAATATTTGTAGATATTAGTCTACCACAGGTTTCCTTAGTACTGTATTAGCCTTGCTGCTACTTAATAATTATAATAATAATCAGCAACAACAACAATGGCTGCACTGCTTCAAGTCCCAGTACAGCCCAACCACAGGCTACTGTTTCCTCTGGATTGTGCACGTTTTCACAGCTCCCATTAACATGCCAGTAGGTTTATTGCTTGTTCTATAAGTTGGCTTAATTGCTTAGGAGTTTGGGAGCACTAGTCAGGTACACCTGGGACAGGGTGCGAGTGCACATTACAGGATACACACAAGCACACACACTCACACCCTCACACTCACTCACTCATTCATTGTCCATCCCAATTTATCCTAAATACAGGGTTGCGGGGGGGCCTGGAGCATATCCAAAAGAGACCTAGGGCACGTGGTGGGGTACACCCTGGACGGGGTGCCAATTCATCGCAGGACACACACACACACATACACACACAATCACGTGCTCATTTAAACTCTATGGGTAATCTGGGAATGCCAATTAGCCTACTCTGCATGTCTTTGGACTGTGAGAGGAAACCAGAGTACCCGGAGGAAACCCATCACACACTTGAATACTTGTGAGAAGTTCACACAAATAGAGAAAAAGTTTAAATCATAAGACTGGCCCTCGTAACAGTTCAAATTGACTGAAATACATGCACAAGGCCATGCTGACTTTGGGGGAGGGGGGCTTCCATAGTTAAGCAGTATGTTCATTATGGTTCACTTGAGAGCCTCATTCTAACTGGCTAAATACAAAATTCAAGGCAATCATAAGATGCTCACCCCATGATTAGCACCTCCAAAACAGAACACACATCACCCACCTGGTGCCTCTCAGTGATGCAAAAACAATTAGACGGAGATGAAAGTAGGCTCCTTTATTTAAACTGTGCCAACTTTTAAGCCCACCCACCTGTGCTCACCTTTAAAAATTCATATTTCATTTCAAACTCATCACTGGAGAAATCTCTGCAGATAAATCGCACAAGGAGGAGACCGTAGCCAGACAATAAGCAGATTGAATGTCTTAATGTAATTGCCATTTGATAATTTGATGCTTTAGTTTTATGTAAACGATAAAAGGAAAATTGATATGTCAAGGAAAGAGACGATACGTGACGTTCTCTGTGTTTCCGCATTTAAATAAGAGACAGAAAAATAACACAAAGATTTTTTTTTCCAGTTCTGGCACATTCTGCTTGTTCAGTCGATACGTCCACAGATTATTCAGATTAGTGAGAGGTTTAACTCTGCTCATTGACTTGATGAAGGTTTCGTCCAGTTAGAAAGCTGACACAGTCCATTACAACTAACATCCTGATATTGATTAAACCATTTCAGGGGTTGGCCTTCTCCTGAGAGCAACTTCAGCAGGCTCGCTCTCTATATATCTCTCTGAATCTTTTTATCTCTTTCTCTCTTGTATCTCTTTCATTCACATTTATCATCCCAGCTCTTAGAATTACGAGGAAGTTATCTAAGACCTTAAAGCTTTATATGGCAACTGTTTTCATCAAGTGTGCTTGAGTACAAACAAAAAAAAAAAATCTTTACTAAACGTTTTTTTCCCCCTCCTTACACCACACTCTGTGCTAACAGGAAGTATGTTCGGGTTGATGGGATGTTTTTGGACTTCAACCCTTTTTTGTTTTTCGGAATTTGTGACGTAGGACAGACTGTCGCTGAAAGAAACATTGCTTGATTACCTGTGTGCCTCTCACCTGATTGCATTCGGAGTGAGAAATCAGTCTGTTTTTGCCTGCCTGCTGCTCCACTGATTAGCTTTATGTATGTCATTGTTTGTTGTAGAAAGTAAATTTAAAAAGGCAAGGCCAAAGTTCTTTAGACTTACGACCGTCTATTGACCGATCATTGCGCATTGCGCAGGTTTCGCCTCTGTTTGCCTCTACGGTGAAGCCCGTGTTTACTGAACAGCCCAGTTAATTTTGCCTCTTTTTCAGTTTATTAGCGATTCAAAGTCTTAATAAGCATGTAGGCCAAAGTGGATGAGGCGCGATATTCTTCAGCCTAATGGCCAATTAGGGGAAGCTAAATGAGAAGGTAGGAGATTACTATCTACTCTAGCCTCCCTTGAGACAGGGGAAAAATTGGTTCAACCCTCAACCTTTTGCTCAGTTGCTACAAAGAACACCTACTTCTAGGAAGCCCAGACATGGTTATTGCGGGAAAAATAATTTGTAGCACAATACATAACAACCTTCGATACAATTGATCATACAGTATTTTCCTACAGCAGGAATAAATATGTACTGTTCGCTTTAATAGGAACACCTGTACCACTGTTCATTTATGCAAATATATAATCAGCCAATCATGTAGCAGCAGCATGGTACATTACATCATGCAGATACAGGTTAAAAGCTTCAGTTAATCTTCACACCAAGTATGGGAAATTACTTTGACTGTGCTGGGATCAGTATTTCAGAAACAGCTGATCTAATACATGGGATTTTTATACATAATCTTTTTTTGTGATATTTTTTCTGCTCATAATGGTTATAAACAGTGGTTTTCATAGTTAGTGCACACTTTTTATCAGCTTGAGGAATGCATCAGTCAAAGTCACAGACTTCCCTAAATACCGATGTTGTATGTGAACATTAGCTGAAGCGCTGGACCTGGATGTGCATGAACTTGTGCATTCTGTTGATTGATGATTGGCTGCTTGGATAATTGCATGGATGGGCAGGACTAGAAGCATTTCTATTAAAGTGAGGTTTGCATCTACACATGTATAGATTTTATATTTTGATATATAAGAGGACCTAAATGAGGAATTCAATATTGGTTGCCCAGAAAATAATTCCTAATTTGCCAGGTTGCTTAGTAACATTATTTGTGTCCTGTAGTAAACAGCAAAGATGCATCCATGAGAAAACAGTAGCTAAGCAGTTTTAGGGTAGATACAGAGGGAGAGAGAGAGGGAAAGAGAGAGCGAGCGAGTGAGAGAGCTTTGTACTCCATACTGTATCAATTTTGCTCGGTCTAAATGACCTAAATAAAGGATTCTACCCAGGGACCCAATAGAAAGCTTAGTCCACTTATTTATTAAATCCAGGCTCTTTGTTCATTGCTAAAATATTCTGTGGTTTGGTGAAGTTTAGACTACAGTCCTGTGATCCAAGATGGATTGTAAATCAGATCCCCTCCAATAATAAGCCAGACTAGAAAAGTGGTGGCATTCCACAGCCAGGGAATGGGGTCTCCTAAAGACCCGAGCACGTTGGGTCACACAATAGCATGATTGACTGCATCAGATGTATGGAAGCGCCAGGCGAAATAAAAGTGGGCTTATTTAAGGGCGCATCAGGATGAAACTGGCGAGTGAGAGCTCTTCTGTCAGACTCGGAGCCAGTACAGCTTACTCAGGACAGCGATACAGCCAAAAAGGACCGAACATTCACTGCTTAAAAGTGAGAGTGAGAGTAAGGGAAAATCCACGTATTGTTTAAGGACAGTGTGGTTTACTATATCCCTCTTTCTAATACTCACGTGGTGAAAATTGCAGTGTCCCCTCCCCCCAGTGTGTTTAGAAGAGGAGGACATCAACATGCACAGCGTGTAATGATGTCAAAGAGCTATTTCATGGTGAATGTTTGGCATGAATTAGAGGCCAGCAGGAGATCGGACTCTCACACAGACTCTCAAACCATCCTTGCAGGGTTCCTTTGTTCCTCTGTGCACTGTGGTGCAGATGGGACTTCGGTCTCTCTCTTTCGTTGTCTCTGTCTCTCTCTCTCTCTCTTGCTCTCTGACACACTGTCCCTTCACATGTCTCAATGTCTCATCCCACCATTATGCTTACATTCTCTGCAGAAGTCCTGACACTTGCTCTGAGACGGATGCACCTGCAGGAACACAGAAATGAGCACAGACATGCACGCACACACACACACACACACAAAGGGTCAATGACTCACCCATCCCCTTATTAAGAAAAATACTCCCAAGGGCATTCTTTTACACGCGTCATCTCTTATTAATGCAGTATCCTAAATCAGAAAAGAAGAAACGTCTGTGAGCTGCATTCAGATGCTGAGACGTTTACTGAATGGCTGAATGAATAAATGGGAAGTTGAAGACAGGAAAAGGACAGAAGTGCAAAGTCTAGCGGTCTATGACCTTTTTAAGATCCCCATCAAATGGATAAATAAGATCCCGAGGTGACTGTCATTTACAGGTTGGATATTGATGTGGAGCTGCCCAGTCCTGAGAGAGCATGCCACTGCACTCCAGAGTGAGGAAACAGGAAACAGGACATGCACACTAACATCACAGAACACACAATATGCCAGCACATATACATGTTGAAAGAGTGGTTTGGCCAAAAAAAAAAAAAAAAAAAAAAATTATATATATTATAATTATATATAATATACAAATCTCACTTTTTTTGTGAATACGCTTTGCATTCTATTTGAATCCATTCTTCCACCCAACCTTCCAATATTCCTCGGGATATTCTATCAAAAACGTTAAAGGCATAAAGAGCTCTATTTTAATTGTTTGTCATTTTTAATTAAGTATTTCAATAGTCTTAAACTATTATTTTATATCAATGGCAAACTGACAGTTGGTTTACAGTAATATACTATACAATTAGAATTGTTAGTTTGGCCTTGTTAGAACTTTGGCCTTGCCTTTTTAAATTAGTTTTTTTCTATTAAAACTGTAAATAAACAGTGTGATACCCTGACAAGAGGACATTGGAGGCAGCGGGGAATACTGCATTCTTTTCTTTTTTCTTTTCTTCCATGCACTTTTCTGCACTTCATCTTCAAAACAGACACAAACACTTCCAAACCTTCTGCTTTGAAGCATTCCCTTTTTTTCAGTTATGTTGTAAGAAAAAACAAAAATCACACATTCTAGTACTGTACTCTTACATCGATCGTCACGCTAGCCAATCATGGGAATCTTTGAGCTCACGCAAGTGCATGTAGAGTAGAGAGCGCTATCCTCAGTGTGTGTTACACTGCTCCCTATGGTGCGTCAACAAGCAGTTTAAGAAGATGCGGTTGGTTGGGATCATGTGATTCAGAGGAGATACTGTACATGATAGCCTTCGCCCTACCCGGTCGGTGGGTGTAGCCTTGATTAGAGTCTGCCGAGTTAGAATTGGCTTAATTAGGGGAGAAAATCTGCAAAATCTGGAAGAAAAAAAATCTAATTCATTCCATTGAAGCAGGTGTTCAAATGACACTCTGGTGGATTTAATCTAATATACTGTAGATCACCAGGTTTTACACAAACTTGTGGTGCCCATGCTATCACTATAGTCATTACAGCAAAAGGAGAGACAAACCAAATACTGAAATTCTGAAATTCATGTAAATCTTTTCTCATTTCACTTCACTCTAGATAGTGTTGATTAATATAAATCATATGAATTCATATTAAAAAGGGAAGTATTTTTTTTACTATTGAAGCACAACTTAATATGTATGTATGTATTGTGTGCTTTTTTCTTTTTTTTTTCGCTTTAGCCAGGGTGAAGTGAGTGTGTTGCATGTTTTTGTATGCTGTGGTCAAGGATACCTCACTTTATCACATGGAGAAATGGCAGTGACAGTTCTGCTGCAGGCTGATGTTCTGGGGAAAACTAGCATAAGCTCCTTATCGCACAACATTAAGTTTATGCCCAAAGGTGAACGGTTGTGTCACTTTCTGAGACCTGCTGGAAATTCATGCATCGATGTGACAGGTCAAAGCATAAAACTAGCCTGCAGCTGGAGGACACACACACACACACACTGACACGAACACGCACACACACATACTGTGCGACATACAAATGCTGCAGTGGTGTGACTCGTTCACCGCAGACACTGAAAGGAGAAATTTCAATTAATTCCAGCCAATGTATTATATGCAGGATTGTTACCTCTGGTTTTGCAGAGATAAAAAGAGAAAAAAATATATATATATTTTTTTACCTTGCATCTGGAATATATTTAAATTTTTGTTCTTTATTGATATCATGATTTGTTCATGGTCAAAAGAAGGTAAACAACACCTCTAACTCTTGAGAGTTAATTTGATAATAGCAGGTATCTAGTCTTTTGTTGTGTTATTTATTTAATATGCTGCAGCCTATTTTTCCAAGGTTGGATCTAACTTTTATAGAATACACCACTTAAAGTGCTGCTGCAATTAAAAAGGAAAAAAAAAGAAAAAGATGATGTGAATGTAGTGTATGCTGCTTGGATTAAGAGGGGTCAGAGTGAGTAGACAAAGTAATGTAATGCACAGAAATATTTCCATTTCATTCTCAAAGCAAGAGCAAAACTGCTGCTCTAGAGATTTTCAATTATATTATATTTTCTTTCTAATATATATTTTATTGTTGGCATAGTAATCTTATATTCATGCTTATATTAGTGTAGAGATGTAGATGTATAGCTGCTCAGACGCTAACCACAAGAGTAGATCAAGTTTAAAACACACACCCGCACACATAAATGAGCTAGATTAATCCTTTTAGCACTAACAAAAGGTCCCGTGGTGAAAGAAGAAGGGATCTCTTGAGCCGAAGCCGCCCTTCGTCCCACATTGTATCGATGCCCTATATCTCCATCGCGGGAGTGGGTCGGTGTCGGGCTTCACAGCTCTGCCCAGCTCTGGCTCGCACTTCTGTGCTTGGCCCGGCCCCTGACTAGGCCATCTTAAAAATGCTCTAAGATCCCCTGTCCTTTACTGTCTCATTCAAAGAGCTCTGCCTTTAAAATTCAGCACTGCAAGATGGTGTGAGCATTTGTTCCCTCCGCCACAGCAAAGGACATGCGACTGAACCACTCTCCAAGCTGAACGTGAATATCCAAAATGGGGTTGTAAATTCACTGTATCAAGGTCACACTGCTTTCTGCTTTTTTTTTTTAGAGAGAGAAATGCTAGCAACCAGAGCAAATTAATGCATGTTGGGATTTAAAGTAATTGATAAGGTAATGCTGTCAGTCCTAGTCTTACTCTTGAAGGTCAGCCTCATTTGCAAGCAATGTCTTCTCTATAACTTGCTGCAGTTACTAGAATGGTGAGTGTGCATGCACACACACACACACAGACAAAAAAAAAAAAGCTATGATGATGTGCATGTTTTGTCTAGAGAGACAGAGTGGCTGAATGGCCTCAGGCCTGCTGAACTCTGTGTAAATGATGGTCAGACCCTGCTCTCCTGTGTGTGTGTGTGTGTGTGCGTACGCACATATTTGTGTGTGTGTGACTGTACAGAGTGTTAAAGAAGGCTTTTAGCAATTAAATTCAAAGGCCTATAATAAGACTAACAATTAACTCGTTTTAATTGTCCTCAGGTGAATTTCAATCTTGCCTCTATTCTGTGTGTGTGGAGTTTACATGTTCTCACCATACTGTAGTTGTTGGATTCTTCAAGGTGCTTCAGGGCGTTTTCTTACTGGGGTCCGGGAACCATTTCCAAGCACACTTGGCCCCGGGACCAGTTGATTTTTGTCTGTGAGCATGCAACCGTTCCGAGCTTGGGAACCAATCCCCGGACCGATTGCAGAGGCGGTCTCGGGAACGATTCATGCGTTCCTGAGCATGGAAGGCGGGACATGCAGTAAGTGCGCGCTCATGCTCAAAAGAGGAAGTGACTTAGTTACTCCGTACACAAACAAGCGTGGCTGCTATAGAATCTCTGTGAAGTAATGCCGAAGTACAGTGTTTACTCGAAATTTACACAGACAAAAACATTCAATGATAATCAGACACTAAACAAAAAACTAAACAAAAAAATCCGATATTTACGGAAGTATCCGTAAGTACAGCAGCACCGAGCTAGGCCGTGCAGAGTTAAACAACCTCTAGCAGCACACTACACGCGGAGCGATACTGAAGTCAGGAAAAGATAAACAATAGACTGAAAACCATCCTGTATTATCAAGTCAGCAGTGGCGATTTCTTTAAGACTGCAAGGGAAGCTCAGCTTCCCCTATAATGTCACAAAATTAATGGTCAAATTA
>JAOVVA010000041.1:18476933-18533240 GCA_028565275.1 Leiocassis micropogon | reverse complement strand
GCTATAACATAATGAATTTTATGATGAAGGCCTAATATGAGCTTCCCCTGTTTCAAAAGCTAGCAGCCGCCACTGCAAGTCGGAACCCCTCTGTCCTACAACAACATCTACCTTTATTATCCGAACCACAGTCCAAAGTGTAAGCTGATTGGGTGCGTGAGAATGTGTTTGCTCATGCCCCATGATGGGTTTACACCGTGTCCAGGATATCTAGTGCCCCTTCTAGAGATCCCTAGGAAAAACTCCAGGCTGCCCACGTCCATACAAAGGATAAGCAGTATGGAAAATAAAAAATAAAGATGTATTATTATTATTATTATTAACCCAGAGATTGGCTTTGCACAAGTCAGTGCTCTCCTAGTGAAATAAAGTACAGGGCACACACTGCAAAAACATTTTTCTGTTTAGACCATTTATACACTTTTAAACCTCATTCCTTTATTTTCATCTTTCTCATACATCACCTTTCTCTGCATCCAGCTGCATTTCGGTTCAGTGAAAGAGTGTTGGTTTTTTTTTGTAAGATTGCCGTTGTGGCATCTCTCATGGCCATGGCATAGTTATTGGACTACTGTAAGTGCTTTTCTCACTAATTCAAAATTGATTCTTTAAGCGAGGCAGGGCTCAATAAGTCACTCCCTGCCACTCCAGTTATCAGTGTATGCTCTGGTACTTGTGTATGGCGTTCCTTCAACCCAAAGTGGATGAGGGCAGAGAGCATACAGTGGCTTCATTTGTAGGAAAAAAAGGCTAATATTTTGGCACTGGATGAAAAATATGATGGGACAAAAAAAAAAAAAATCTACTATTTTCAATGACTGCTGTAAAATAAGAGGGGGAAGTCTTCAACCATGAAGAGAACATTAAGTAATGAACCTGGCGCTGCTGACCAGCCCATTAAGCTGAGCCTTTATGGGCCATTACGCACTGGGTCAATGAACACACAAGCACAAGCTCTCTACAGCCAGCTGGCAACTCACCCCAGGCTGGCATTCTGCTTTTGGTTTGTGTGTGTGTCTGTGTGTGTGTGTAAAGCAACCTTAAGACACACTGAAACAGTCATGCATAAAGCTACACCTGAATATGGCACTATTTGCTGTGAATTCAATTTCTTTCTGCCAGCCCAGCCTTTCTATTTTATTTTTCTCCCTCTCTCAGTAATTACTTTGATTGTAAGTTGTGACTACACTCGTGCTTCCAGGTGTGAGCCTACGCAGGAACATAACACACTCAAAGCTAACTTACACATCAACCAGTGACTCCACTCATGTGGTAATGAATAGAAATGCAGCTTACAGGAGTACGTGGAAAGTGTGCGTATGTATGTGTGTGTGTGTTCACCATGGGGGGTGGCAGGGGTGCAGGGTGAGCCATGCAGCTCCCTTCTCCTCCTCGCTGTCAGAAAATATAATTTGCGCCTTCAGTGATTCACCTGGTTCATATGCAGCATGCAAATTTATTTCCCTAATAATCAGCGCAGGAGATTGCCCAGGAGGATTAATGGCATCATTCCTTATGCACCCGCAGCCTACCGGACCGCCAGGATATTACCCACCTCTGACATGGAAAAATTGTGTTAGTTCTACAGAGAAAACGCCGGGATATTTGTCCTGCTCGACAATATAATGGGATGGCGCATCATCAGATTGCAATGTCATTTCAAAAACCTTGAATACAAATAATGTACAGAGGGAGAATAGATGGTGTGTTCGCTAATATGGCGAACTAGTTATCCTTCATGCATTTATAAAGGCGGCTCTTTGACGCCAGACCTTATTTAAATGATGCTCGCCACTTCCAGCAGCTCTGGGCTCTGTCCTAGGACAAATCCTTCTTGCCCCCTTTTTAATTAATCTTTTCCGCTTCCCTCCTTTATTTCTTTCTTTCATACGATCCCTTTTATTCCCTCCTTCACCGTTTTCAAGCAAACAGCATGAAATATGTATGGACCGGACATATTAATTATCCCGCTATGTGGGGGGAAAAACAATGCAGCGGTGGCGCGGCAGGCTCGGGAGCAGATCTGTCACCAGGGCATGGAGATAGAGAATGCCGGAGAAGGGAAAAAGCTAATTAATAAGATAAGTGACCAACAGGAACCCTCTGTCAGAAGTCACCCCACACCCCAGAGCAAAGCGCGTGCAGACGTAGCCAGAGACACGGCATTATCGCAGGATGGCCAGGCAGCCATCTTGATGAAACTGCCCAGTTTCTGCTGTGATCTAATGCAGTGCAGCGCTCTCCTCTCCATAAACACCTATTTCAACGTCTAAGATCTATGAAAGGGACTGTTCAGGCTCTTCGTGGATCTCATTCTCAAATGAAATATACAGTAACTCCAGCCATCGAGGCATGAGCTAAAGAGGGAAGCAGATCATCTTGTAAAGATTAGAGGAGTAAAAAAAATATATAAATCAATATTTCATCACCGGGAGGAATCCATAACTGCCCTTTGTTTAATTTATGCTCGACACAGTAGATCGCGTTTCCTTGGAGGTTGGTCATGGGGTTTCCGGAGGACTGTGGAGAATTCTTCATCAGTCCAGAGCAGACTAATCCTGTCGGTCCTGTCCAACATCTGCTTAATGCATCCAGCTCAGGTCACGCGGCCCAGCACAAAGAGAACATCAGCGTTAATGGATGTTAAGAGGAGAGCAGGCCAGGAAAGGAAGCCCTCATCATAAAGACATCTCTCGATCATACTCTCGCTCGTTTTTGTTCTTCTCCAAGACAGAGGGGTGGCCTGAGGTGAGGCCTAGTTTTTTTGCACTATATGTCACCCACTCATTACGGCTTTGACATCTCCCCCACCTCCTTTGGCTCTTCATCACCGAATTATAGGAAAGAATTTCTCAGTGAAAAACAACAGTGTTCTCACCCTACCATTGTCCAGTGGCTGGAGCCAAGAGCAACAGTGTGGAGGAGCAAGTCCTCTGACTTCACAGACACTATGCAAACAGTGCATCAACCCAATACCCAGCACATCCAGCCGAGATAAAAGACTTTCCGGGCAAACGCTATATATCAGCAAGACCTGCAGGTTTATCCTTTGGCAATTTAAAAATCCCAAGTTCTTCTTGAGTGCAGCTTAGTAGATATTACCTCCATTAAAAATAAAAAGCACTAAGGTCAAAGGCAGGTCTCCCTAAAGAATAAAGAAGACCCCACTTCTCCGCACTATCTATATTTTTTTAACAGTTAAATTTTCCTCACTGATCACTGCAGATCCATAAGGGGGTATTGCTTCCACAGCCACCAGCTTTACAGAAGAAAGTGATGAACTCACATGTGGCCAATTATACTCTAGTTTAATGCATCTGATTGGCCGGTCAGGTTTGTGTGTCCAGGGTCTGTTATAACGCGATGGAGTGCAAAAGCCTTCTTTGTGGGCTTCATTTCTTCGAATCTGGCTCTCTCTGGAGTTTAGTAGTGCAAACAAAGCCTGGGAAAAATGCTGCAAAAACAAACAAACAAACAGAAAACAGCAGAAGAGACAGCATGTCTGGTTACAAGATAAAGCTGTTTTGTGAGTCCAGGAACACACAGCATTACACACAATAGAATTATTTTGTAATATTAATAATAAGGCATGACGTGCACATAATGCTTTGCATTCTAAGAAGCACGAAACGCCAAGAACAACAAAATAAAAGTCTTGCATGAAAAGAAAAAAAGGAAAAAAAAGAGTTGTGCCAGATACAAAAATTCTAATCGAAATGTTCTGACAGAACCTTTTATGCTTTTTTGAGGTAAGGAAGAACTGCTTTGAAATGACCTGTCAGCATCCAGTGTGGCTAATGATGAAGACGTGCACACGTTTGCTTAAAGTTATAAATGACTCTTTTCATCTAAAATGGGATTTATTCAAATGAACTCATAATTAAATTTAGCGATGAGCCACGTTGAACAATGTCAGATAGCGGCTACTTTGATTTTGCTTTAAAGTAATTATGCCGAATTGACATGAGTGAGTGTGGTGCTGTGGCCTCTTCTAATGAATTAAATAAGAAAAATAGCCCAAGTTTCAGAGTCTGGCAGGAGTTAATTGAGCTGATATGATTGTTACTTTGAATGCTGTCATTTGATTTTTGTTCTCAACTTCTTTCAATAGAAGGTACCAGTTTTATTCTTATTACTTTTAATTACCAGGGAATTTCATTGCTCCTGTCATACGTAAAAGAACAGATTAACCCCGCGTGATTAATTTGGCATTGTTTCTCTCATTTAAAATACAAATTGAAACAAGTTACATGGACAAATGTATATAATTCTGTTTATTACTCTTAGAGCAGGCTTGCCACATAACAATTACATATTTAGTAGAAAAGTTCTGTAGTTTATTATGAGCTTGATTAGAGTTTATTGCTGCTTAGATGTATCAGACATGAATGTATTTTGTAGTCTGAGAAGGTCAAGAGGTCCAGGACGATATGCATTATGATAAATCTCTTAGATCATTTGTAAATTTATGAGTCTATACTACATGTTTGTTTTTTTTGTATACCTTGGGGATTTATCCTGAAAAACAACTATAGATGCTTAGTGCTTAAATTTAGTGTCTTGAAGAATTATAAAGCATGGCATTTTTGTAATCCAAAAGAGAATTACATTTAAAAAAAGAAAAAAAAAAGACAACTTTGTTGTTTTCTAGTCAGGTAAATTTTTTCAGTGCATGTGTGTCATTTACCATTTGCATATTCCCAGGAATGGGAAAAAGTGCTGATGCTGCAGAGGCTGCTTACTTCTCATACGCTGTCAAAAAATGGGAACAGGAAGAAAAAATAGCAGGTAAGGAGCTCAAACCCTAAAACCTACAGTAAGTTCAGCCTTCTTAAAAAAAAAAAAAAAAAACACACACACACACACACACACACACACACTACAAAAAAACGCTAAACCAAATCTGCAGGAAGACAAGCAAGGCTCGAGTGCACTCCGGCAACAACCACCACCTTACACTCCAACATGCCCAAGTTTACCAAAACATCACCATGGAGACCGATCACACAAAGGGCCTAATTTGGCCCCTTGGCCACAACAACATGCTGCCTGAATTGAACTGTATCAACAGTCCAGCATGGATATAATACGCACTCCTCCACAAGATTCGCAGGGAACAGAAAACTAGTGATGCACTATAAACAAATACAGGTTATAAACAGTGACTTTTATTTGCAGTGAGAAAAGGCTTAAGGCTCTGTTTCAGCTTCTTCAGAGCTGGGGATTATATTCAGCCAGGCCAACCCTCTTTATTACAAGGTCCACTCGTCATGTTCTTCACTCCTAATGTCTATGTCATAAATATATATATAACTAAACAGAAAGAAAGAAAGAGAGGCTTGCTGTCCTCTGGCTCCCAGTGGAAATTGGCGAGCCCATCTCAGTGCTTAGCAACCAACCCTGGGGCCTGTTTTGCACAGCTTAATTCAGATGTGAGTTAAAGGAAGTTGATTGGCTGTACTGCCCACCCCTCCCTCTGTCTCTTTCCATCCCCTCTTTCTCTCTCTCTCTCTGATGCAGAGACTTCTGCATGTGACAGTAATGAAGGATGACTCGGACAAGAAGGGGGTTGCACTGGGACTGTACTCGCAGGAGATAATGGTCAATGTTCTTTAAGTGCTGCTGTGAATACCATTTAAAAAGTTTAGCTTTTCTATAAGACTCACCTAAAAGTTTAAGGCCTCTTTGGAAGACTTTGTTTATGGACAAAAAGGTGTAAAAGTTATCTAGAACTCGATATGAGAAATAACAAAACGATGCTAATACATGCATAACAGAAAGAGCTTCAGGCGCAAACACAGTTAGGTGTTTCTTCAGCTTGTTTAGACCAGGTTAAACCCTATACATAAAGGTTCATCATTCATTCTTTCATTCATTCGTCTTTAGTAAGTATTTTGTCTTGTTGAGGGTCACAGGGCAACCCAGAGATAAACCTGGTGGGAGAATTCAGCCCAGATGCAAGTGAATATGTGTATAGAATGAAAACCTATATTCAAGAACTCATTCACACCTAGGGATGAGTTACCAGTCTTACTTGTGTGTTTATGGACAAAAACCTAAGAACCTGAAATAAACCAATAAGAACATGAGGAGATAGGTTGCAAACCGATATAGACAGTGTCTAGAGCTCAGGATCGAACTAGAGACCAAAACAGTACGATCTGCACCACTGTGACAGTGCCTCAATAATCTTATAAACACACGTCAATAACATGCTTACAAAGGGCATGCTAAACATAAAACTAAAAATACAGTAGGATGATAGAGCGAGAAGCAGTGTGTGAAAATCTTGACCCAATGCAGTAAATTCATGTCTTACAGTAAATAGCACACTAATTGTTTGTATATGAATATTTCATTCGGTAAACATTGCACTGTGCAACATGATTCAAACTGCTCGCTCGAAATTCAGGTAAGCTGTGTGATGTGAATGAACAGATTCATTTCATTTGCGCATATTATTATGAATTGGGAAAAATAAACGTTCACACACTGACTCATATTACCATTAATGAAGCAAGCAGGCAAGTAGGATTACACACAGACACTGAGTTGACACCACTGAAAAAGACGTTCGTTTCCACACAATTTGAATTACAGTGGTGGTTTATTGGTGTGCAGAGTATGGAATAATGCAATAACTCTGCTGCCTCCCACTACTGCTCGCATACTCAGGCAATGTGTGTGTGTGCGCATGTATGTGTGTGTTTGAGAGAGAGAGAGAGAGAGAGAGAGAGAGAGAGGAATGTGGAATGAAATGAGCTCAACATGGACTCACACCACTGAGGCACAATTTAACATCTTCACTGATAGCGGGTCAATTACCTGTGTGTAATTGCAATAATTCCAATAACGCTGCAGTCATGCTTGACAGTTTCCAGACCAGGTCCAGTAATTGCAAGGTGATGTATATGACTGGGAATCAAAGGAGTGCCATTGGATCTAGGCTTTGCCTTGCACAGTGGAACTGACAATACTTAATGCAATAAAATCTGGGCTTATTAGCATTGCTCTAAATGGCAAATTGGTGTGAATGCAAAATTGTTCAGGTTATGATTGAGGACAGAAAAGTTGAAGAGGAGAGCCTCAAGTGAGGAACGGAGTGATATTTCAGCAAAGGGCCTTACAAAAACTTGGAATTAACATCATTTGCGAAATTTAATGCAATGGCATGTGCATACAGGCTGTTCAATGAGAACATAAATTGCTTTGTTACTTTATTGTGTCTTGCACGATTTAAAACATGTAAAGTTGAATCTGGCAAATGTTAACACTAACGGCTTTCACTCTGGTGATGTATTATCCATATTCCTTCATGTAAATAAAGTGCTTTATTAATGTAATTATCTTCTCTCTTTATGTTAGGATCAACATTCTAAGAAGCTTCCAGCACTGAAGTGGTTTTACCCGAAAGGAAGCTCTGCTTCTAGCTGCACACACTAGGACACTCAGTAACATGGAGCAACAAGAGGTTAATGTGACTGGAGTACATTTACTGAAGTAATTAAACCCCAAAGCAGAGAGCAGATAGGCAAGAGAACTGCAGGGACAGAGAAATATTGCCCAATAGAGGGGCCATTTTGCTAATAGGCCCTGCATGATGATGGATCTCACAAAGTGGCCTCTGCGCATTAGCAGGAAGGCATTAATAAACAGGAATGGGTTAATAGTGCAGAAAAAAAGCCAGAAGTCAGACCATGGGGGGGTGGAATATTCCTTTCTTAAGTCAGCTGTAAGTAATTACGCCATGGTGCGCTTCTGACGATTACCATAACAGAGCAATTGGACGTGAAAAATGGATAATAGCATGGACATGGAAGTGTGTTTAGAGAGCGCCTGGGAGAGTTGGTTAATATGGCGCATTCCACTCCTCTCCTGGGCCGTGCACACTGGCGATCTGTGCACATGCGGCTCCCCTAAGCGCTCAGTAGGGCACCCCTCTGAAACTTTTCACGTTTATAAATTTTGACAAGGCCTCTCTCGCAGTTAACTCCAAATTTCGTCCTCTGTATTTGGCAGCTGTCCATTCCATACATATACATGGCGAGACATTTCACAGCCACACAAATGAAAGGCAAGAACCTTGAAAATCTAAAGGATCTCAGCTTTGGCCCGTTAGATTGCAGTGTGTCATGGAGACGGATGAAACGCCGCTGCTCGTGTTTAATGTTCATCCCTTCGCATTAGGCTTCTCAAATTATTCTCTTTTTCAGATTAGAGAATAACCTTTAATCAAACCTACAACTCAAGCAGAGAAAAAGGTAGCTCTCCTAGTGGCAGGTAAGTTACCTGTTAATCTCACATTAATAATGTTCATATGGAATACTAAAAATATAATAGAACATATCTCCATCATTAGCAGAGAGCTGAGATATGTGATACACCTGGTGGATTCTCCCCGGAGCAGGTCTACATGTTTATCCCTGAAAAGTGGGACTTGATTGAAGCAGAGATTGATGGACATAACTCATTAATTTGTCATGGGCAATATATAAGAACACTGAGCTTTTATTATGACTCCAATGAGTGTCAATTATGACCAAAAAATGTTATGATGAGAACAATTCATTTATACAGTATTTGTACTCGTGCCTTTGGGATAATGGCAAAAATATAATGCAGTTCATTTTTAAACGCATTAGCATCTGTAAATAGTAATGAATTACAGATATTTAAAACAAAACAAAGCAAATAAAACTTTTTTTTCCTGGGTAAGGTAGAGCTAGGGCTAAATATGATGGCACCATGTAACGTCACAGAAAAGCTGACATTTAGGTACGGTAAGACCGTGTATAAAGGTGATTACTTACAAATAGCTCTATGGTGCATTATGAGGGGCTACAGATCCCTATGGAGACACCTGCAATAACAGACCTTACACATGGTATTATATGTCACATGATACAATTACCCTTTCTTCACAACATATGGCCACTAATGAACACAGACAGGTATACAACACTTGGTAGACCTAAGACCTACGGAGCACAAAAAGCTATAGCTATTGTAAATTTGTACTGACCCATAGCAAGAATTGTGAAATTGTGAACTGAACTGGAGGGATAAATAGGCAGTTTTTAATTGAAAGTGGCACATACAGTACAGTAGCTAACACATGCTCAAATAGTCACAAAAAGTTAAAAGATTGCCTCATATGCTAATTTGCATGTAAGTGCAAATTAACAAAATCTGTTTACTGTAATGTTATGCGTTCCCCAGTAGAAGCTAAAGTGTGCTCTCAGCACACTTTAGCTTCTACTGGGGAACGTATTACATTACAGTAAACAAATTTTGATATTTAAGTGATACATTGTGAAGTAATGTATACATGCAAATTACATCTCTGAAGATGAGTGATTGCATTGTGGCACACAATGTGGGCATTCAGTCCTGATACCCTGGAAGGGGTGTGACATTTTTTCCTGACTGAAAAAGAGCAACAACAAGAAGGAGCACAGTAAATAAATCCTATTTAAAAGCAAACAATCCTAGTAGCTCCAAGTTGACAGGTCCCACAGCTGGACCAAGACTTCACTCTGAACCTGTGAGCTCAAGGGTCAGAGGCCATTCAGCAGTGCTTCCTTTGAGAGACTCAAAACATTACTTCAATAACAGCTCAGTCAACTGTCCTCTTGTTAGCAAAAATATAAGTGTAGACTATCTATGGCAATGTATTAGTTTAACCTACAGTCTATAATCTTTAGCATTTCAAGCCTTTCAAGACTTTTTTTCTGCATCTCAGGCAGACATATGTGGTAGATCATTTTATATCTTATAAAGGAAAGGGCAAAAAAAAAAAAAAAAAAGGCAGGGATACTGATCTTTTCATCACCTCCCTAGCTGCCATTTCAGAAGGTTCCTCTGGCAGATGCTCCAAAAAACAGAGCCAGAAACAATAGCTCATCTCGAGTGGAAAAGAGCACACTCTTGCAAAAGCTTACCCAGCACTCCTAAAGAGGCCAAACTCAGAGCCGTGCTCGCGTGGCCATCATCCAGTGCGTTCGCTCAGATATATTTATGTGCATTGCATTAAAGAAAGAGGGGCTGTCAGCTGACAACTCAATCTGTCGTGTGACACACAGCCAGTTGCCTGATTCCTTCACGTCTGCCTGGCAAAGATGGACCTCTCCAGACTGGCAGCCGCAAAGCCTTCACCCTGGCTGCCCTGCCAAGACCCCGGCCACCTCGTCCAGCAGTCACTCATACTGCTTCACTTTAAAGATTTACTTGTATAGACACGGGTATTTTCAATACTCGACTGCATTTCTCTCTGTGTGCATGTATGTGAGATCGATGCAGTAAGCTCGAAAGGCCTGCGTGAGGTCAAAACACCACAGGCTGACTCCCGCCACCAATCCTTCCAGACTACCCAGAAAGTTTCACACTAAATAAATATTTGTTGACAGTGTGCCATGTGACTCCGAGTGCCCTGGACATGCTGGATCTAAAATAAGGCTCTACTAAGGGTCTTTTCAAGGTTCTGCACAGAAAAAAATACAAACCCAAATTTCTCTTGGAAAGCAAATTTCGATGAGTCATTGGCCAATGCAGCCCACACAGAGGTACGGACACACAGACAGGAGCAGGATACACAGCTTCATCTACGTGCCACAGCCGCATCCTGCTTTTGCCATGTGGTGGTTTTATATCTATTTATAAATATTTACCTTTGATTGATGAAAATGTTTATTTCAGGAAATGCATATCTCATAATGAGAAACATCAGAAAGTTGTATGTATGTATGTAAATGCATTTTTTTTCTCCACAGTTATCTGCAATGATATAAAGCTAAAGTTTCTTCATTTTATTTGTGCTTTGATGCATGTTTATTAGAGATGTGTACTAAATTAAATTATTCAATTAAAAGTGAAAAAAAAAAGAAATATATTATATTATGATATGAATCCCAATTCAGGCCTGTGTGTGTGTGTGTGTGTGTGTGTGTGTGTGTGTGTAGTTTGCATATTCCCCCCATGCTTGGCTTGCTTGTCTTCCAGGTACTCTGGTTTCTTCCCATAGACCAAAGGTATGCGGAATCCTGCGATGGTGGCAGTGTGTACCCCACCTCGTACCCCAAGTCCTCTCGGATTGGCTCCAGGCCTCCCGCGGCCCTATACAGTCTAAGCTGTGTAGGGAGTGAGTGAGTGAGTGAGATTCTTCAGTTTTTCACCCATCATCCAAAATAAATCGCGAATGAGTAAAACTAGGAAAAAAACATGTAACATGCTGTGAAAGTATTTGACAAGTACACTTGAAATCCACACTGGTCTAGAGTGAAATCAACCTATTTATCTATCTAAGCTGAAATATCCGCAGCCCCTACAAGAAACAAACAAACAAAAAAAAAAATCTATTCATTTTATTTTATTTTTTTCAATTACCAATCAAATTCAGTTTTCAATCTGTAATAACATGATTGCCATGAAGCAACGTTTAAATGTTTATACTGCAAAAATAAACCTTAGGGAGTGAAAAATGTTTTGAATGCACGTTAATTGATCTAGTTTCTTATTCATGTGTATTTAATTATTATAAAACAAACATGAAATGAAAGACTTGTGAACATTTGACCAATTTCAAGCTTGAAATGCACACCAGTTGATTTAGCTATTTGTCTAGAAATAATTGCTTGAAATAAGCAAAATTATCTGTAAAAAGTAGGATAATTTTAGCTTGTAATTACTAAAAAATAGTAGAAATAAGGGTTCATGATGTTAGGTGGCGTCGCAGCAGGGTTGCCTCACAGCTCCAAGGTCCCAGATGCAATCCTGCGTTAGGGTTAGTGCTATACTATGCAAGATCCTTATGTGTCCATGTGACTTTTCTCTGGGTTCTCCAGTTTTCTTCCAACCTCCAAAAAACATGCCAGTAGGTGCACTGGCTGCTACACATCCATAGGGACATTCACCAAGATAAAATAGTTGCTGACATTAAATGAATGTCTAAAGTTGAGCTTAATCCTTTTGTTTTATGATATCATTGTAATAAGAAATCTTGGATCATTTGTGCTTTATTGTATGCATTCACCTGCCTGGCCAATAAAAGTTGTGTTTCAGAACGGAAAATATGATTGGCCTGCATCAAGCCGGGGACTAAGTGGATTGTTGAAATTACTGGAATTAAAATCCATTAAAAAGTTAAAATCCATCAGAAATAAATTTTTTAAAAAATCAATGACTATGTTCTGAGATCACTTAAACGCTTGCTAAGGTTACTTCATAAAAACTGACAGTATAAATCACAGTCATGTTTAATACTGAAGTTCCACATGTACAGTGTGACTAGAACTCACAGTTTAAGGGACTAAACAGCTGTACGTCCATAAGAAAACCACTTGTTAGTGTAACTAATTGAAAAACAAACAAACAAAGGCTTCAGTTGACTTGTTAGCCTAAATATTGGATATTGGAGTCAGTGTTGGGGGACGTTACGTTTTAAAGTAACTACTGTAATTACATTACAAAATGACTGTCTTTAAAAAGTAATCAATTACATTACAGCGTTACTTTCTGATAAAAGTAACTAGTTAAAGTACTTTTCCATTGCAAAAAAATTACAACTCCTTTGTGATTCCTCATGCATATTGATTTAGTCAAGACCTTCATAATTATTTTACCATCATCACTCAGCGAAGTTTGGCCCATAATCTGTTAACTACTGATACCCAATCTCACCTACGTGGTAGCCGTAAGTACGGTTCATCATGATTCACCTCGAGTTTTGGCGCTGTGATTAGGTTTCCATCTTTCTGCGCGTCGGTCCTCACATAGTCAACCGCATAGGAGAGATAGGGGTATAACAGCAGGAATAACAGAGGGGGGTGGGTTATCAGGGACGGGGCTTGTAGGACGACTTTCACACACACACACACAATAACGGGTTGGGAATGACTGCTGTCTGGCTCACGGATGACATAAATTGCCTGAATAAATGGATTACATTTTTGAAAAAATAACTTAATTATGTACTTAAAATGGCGGACCTAATGCGTTAGATTACTCGTTACATCAAAAAAGTAATCCAAGTACTCGAACGCGTTACTTTGTAATGCATTACACCCAACACTGATTGGAGTCATGGAAAAAAAAGTCATGTGGTCTGATGAGTTCAGACTGACCCAATCCAGAGCAATACTTAAGACGGGAAGCACATAAAGCATCATGCATAGTGGCCACTGTACAAATCTCTGGAGGTAGTGCAAAGATCTGGAGTTGCTTCAGCTGGTCAAGTCTAGACTCAGCAAACTTTGTGGCAGTAAAATGAAGTCAGCTGATGACCTGAAAGAACTGAATGACCAGGGTATCACATCAATGTGGTTCTGGGAACTGGCCACCACATTGAGCGCTATAATCATTAAACAAAATATTAGTGTGTGTGCCCAGGCCATACCTGTTTTGGGGTTAATATTTATTAGTTTAACTATTAAGTGAAATTTGATTATTTTGGACATATTTATTGTATTAGCAATTAAATGTGTGTGCTCTGTACCTAGTCCTTTTTAGCTCTGATGCTTTTCCCGAAGGGTGTGAAAAATGCTGCAAATTGTGCTAAATTTGATCAATTTCGTAAATCGTTACTTTTAGGTGTTGTACTGCAGCCATAAACAAACTATTAAAAATATTATCCTGCAATTTCAAACACAAAAGTGATTACAGGCCCATTTTTGCACATAAAAATGTTTATTGCCTCATCAGCTGTTGTAAATAATACCTGTATGTGCACACACCCTTTATTTCCCAACACTTCCTCTAACCAGATCTCCTGACCGCTGACCATTTATTTTTCTGTTCACAGTGTTGGACAGCGAGTGGATGAATGAGATTTAAACGCGGCCTTGGCCAGCTGTTAGTGGTTAGCCTGAAGGCTGAAGCTATTGTATACCAGATATTCAGCATAACACACACACACACACACACACACACACACACACACATACAATTCCATACACCAAGAGCAAAAAGCAAAGCTGATTATAATGGTGATGTATATGGTTAACCATCTATTAAAGTACACACCACAAACAGGCCACTAACTGCTCTCCACATTTCATTTAATATTGGAAAGGGTTTTTATGCTGATTTTTAAAGCCTATACAGTTCCTTGGTGCTTTCTGCACAACACATAAACAGCACGCCTTGTTAGCAGCGTGTAACATGAAGCTAATTAGGACATCCTGATTTGGAGTATAGTGTAGTTGGAGTTTGTGTTCCCAGTTCAGATAGGAAGAGAATGAGAGTGAAACAGACAGAGTGTTGGCCTAAGAGGCTTCCTATGTTGGCACCGGGATCGTGCTGCCTGGCGCAGGTGGGCACTGAGGTGCCGAATGTCGGTGCCTGGTGCCCCCCAGCTTCCAAAATCCTGGCACAATGAGCCCAGTCCCTCACCCACCGAGCCTGGACAGAGATGGCCGACGGGGACAGGCCCAGTCCTGTAGGACAAGCAGACAGATGGTGTCTCCATTGCTCTGAGGATGGGGACACACTCTCACACACATACACACATCCAGCCTGGCATTTGGCCCAGGTTTTGCGCATGCTCATGCAATTGCTAACTCTAAAGTCGAAACCTTCAGAGACTTAAGGAAAGCTCCAGCCAGCCAGTCCTCTTCATCCAGTCAATTACCCCCAGCCATGCACCCACGCACCCACACACCCACCCACACTCTTTGCTCGCCAGCAACAGGCAACTTCACAGACCAGCGCGCACACTCTTAGCCCACCCATCAGAGCAGCCCGGGACTGGCACTCTGGCACAACAGACTGTAGACACGAGTGTTAAAAGTGAAAAGGAGTGAGAGTTTGTAATGAAACAGATGTGGGAGACCCAGCGGTCCCTTCTTCCGTGTGTGTGTTTGTGTGTGCTGAACTGAGCGGCTGCTTGTGTATGTTACCTGCGGCTGGTGTGCAGATGTCCTGGGCTGATCCTCTCTACACGCCTGCAGCCACAAAGCAGGACAGGGACAATCGTGCACACACACACGCACACACATACATATATTTTCTTTGGGGTAAATTCATCGACTGCTAACCATGTTTGAACCATATTTGCAGCATACATAAGTGTGACTCCAAAACAGTTTGTTTTATAAAGAATAAAACACTATATTTCCCTGTACTGACGAAACATTAAATAAAACTCTAGAGCAGTTTCGGTAGGACATTTTCTCAAGTCTCTTATTATTAGAGTGCTAACATGTCAGTAAAAATAGCCACATATAGTGAGCATTTACTGACAGAGTAACCCTTGCCCTTATTTATAAATAAATGTAAATAAATCATAATCCAACCTAATTAAAATCAATTTAAAAAAAACACCAGAATGTCGCTTTGATCAAATCTGAGGATCTTTTTATCCTGTTGAAAGAAATCTCCCTAGAGAACACAGATATCACATGTCTCACAGGGACTTTTCAGAAAGAACTAAATACATAAGCACAGACACACACACACACACACACTGGTCTTCTGTTCTTGTGATGACATTTCAGTGACACAATTATTCATGCATCTACTGTAATTAATGCTTCAATCACACAATCATAAACATTCTTTTTCCCAAACAAATAAAATTAAATAAAACTAAAATCAAATAAACCTTACACAACATACGTTTATAGAGAGAAAACCATACAGTAGGTGAGTGCTTTTAAACAATAAAGTAATCAATAATACATATCAGTTCTCTCGTGTGGATCTCTTCCATAAGCATGTTTCTACGTTGACCTGCACATTACATGCCTTTCCCTTTCTTATTTTCTTGCACGCACGCACGCGCACACACACACACACACACACACACACACACAAACACACACACACACCATATCTGAGCTCAGAAAAGGTTGGAGGCAGGAGATTAAAAAAAAAAAAGCAGACTGAGGCATAGCCACTCGCTTAAAACAATATGACAGGTGTAAGTTTCAGGAACTTAAATGTCCGGATTAGCCACTAGTGGTTCTCTTCGTATGCATTCCTTATGGGAATTAATTCCATTTGAAATGCAAGGCCAAAGGCAAGATTACAGAGGCAGAGCCCCGTGGCGAGGTGTATGCTGCAACTAAACGCCCGGATTTAAATAATTGTACAGGCTTAGTACCCAAATCAGCACAGAACAGAACGAACGGATTATTGCGAGCAACTTTGTACATTTCTGACTGCTTTGCTCACTGAAATACCTTTTTGGCCTGAAAGTGTGTGTGAGTGCGCATGCATGGGCCGATATGTGTGTGTGATTTGAAAGACAAAAACGTGCTTTATTTCAGAAAGTAGAAGAAAGTAATGAGAGCAACAGTGAGAAAAGTGAGAAAGGAGAGCAATGGAGGAATGTATGTTCAGTGTGTGTGTGTGTGTGTGTGTGTGTGTGTGTGTGTGTGTGTGTTGATCTAATATGTGTGCATGACGGGAAGGATCTAAAGGTGTTAAAAGGAGGTGAAGAGAGAAAAGGAATAGCTAATGAGAAGAGGGATAAGGAGCAGGTCCTGACTGATTCGTCAGAACGCTGAAGAGCCGAGTTCAACAGATTCAGGTTGAATAAAGCACAGCTCAGGGAAAGCGTGTTTAGCATGAAAGGCCAGCCTCACCCTCAGGAGACACTGAGACTGGGGAAACACTCTCCTATATCCTGCTGAATCTTCACTCCCTTACCTACAAATCTCCAAGCAAAGACGCCCTCGTCGAAGGGATGTTTATTTCATGCGGCCAATCGCTGTAATCTGATCATTAGCCTTCTGCTCCACCCGAGCGGGGATCCAGACGGCCCGAGCCAAAGTGGCTCTACGCACCCGCGCTTTAATCATTGCCTTTTCTGGTTCGTCCCGTACACAAAGCACGTCTGAGCAGAGCTGCTCGCACATGTCGATGGAGTGGGGAGGAAAAGCACTGGGGTTGAGGAGAGTCTAATTGCATTGATGTGGGCTAAAGTTCATTTGTGCTAGGCCACTCATTTTTGTTGTCTCCGCATTAGCATACAAGGTGATAATTACAAGAAGCATTAATATTAAAGCTACAATTGGGAACTGATGAAACGGCACTGCAACCATCCAACAAGCTCGGAGCTTACTTACACAGAGAACAGACGATTAGTCGTTTTTTTCACAAGTCCTTTTTTTACGTATATGTCTAATGACACAACTTTAAAGTCTGTGAAAAAGCTGGAAACATTCAGGAGAGTCTAAATTCATCTACTACATCTGTATACAGTAGCGGTCAAAGTTTGAACACAATTCCATAGTTTTTTCTGATTTTTATTTCTTTCTACATCGTAAAGCAATGCTGAAGGAATTAAAATTATGCAATAATTTCCTTTAAACAGTTGATATTGAGATGTGTCTGCTATTTATGCTCTGTAAAGCCTTCATTTCAACTTTGACCTGAGATGTTGTTAATTGGTGATTTTTGAGGCTGGTAACACTACATGAACCTAAGTTCAGAGGTAAGCTTTGGTCTTGCTTTCCTGGGAAGGTCTTCATGAGAGCCAGTTCAATCATGGCCCTTGATGGGTTTTGCTAATTCACTTGACATCACTGTTCTTACAATAAGTATTCCAGAACAGCTGACCTTCATGTCTTAAAATAACTACTGACTGTTGTTTTTACTTAATTTTCTAATGCCGTTTGTGTTATTTCATAGTTTTGAAAAAAAAAAATCCAGTATTGTTCTCAAATGAAGCAAATAAATCTAAATTTGTGTCCAAACTTTTGACTGGTACTGGTATAAATAGAATACAAACCAAGCATTTCTTCCAGCACCTGTATTCTATGGGAATTTGTGGGTTCAACTGGGTCATCAACACTTCAAAGACTCTGAATGGGCAATGTAGTGAATATTTTATTTACTCCAAGTTTTGCAGAAAAGGTTAAGTGGCTCTGCAGCAGTACGTTCAGTCTGAAATGCCTGAGTAAATGTGTGAAGTGGACAAAGTAAGTATCACAAAAACCTGGGCCAGACTGCAACTTTTTCCACTAGGATCACACAAAGGCACTCAACAACTGCATGTTTCATACAGTATATTCATTAAAAATAGTATTTAACCATTTAAAATAAAGCAGCATGGTGGCTTAGTGGTTAGCACTGTCTCCTCGTACTTCTAGAATTAGGGATTCAAACCTATATGCTTCAGAATGCTCGGAGTTGTTCTCCACGTCCTTTTTAGGTTCTCTCCGGGTACTCCAGTTTCCCAAAGACATGCAAATTAGGCTTATTTGTGTAGACTCAAATTGCCTATAGTGTGTAAATGAGTGTGTACGTGTGTGCCCTGTGATGGATTGGCACCCTAACCAAGGTGTACCCATCATCGTGCCCTGGAATAGGCTTTAGACCCCCCGCAACACTATATACAGTATAACAAGGTATAGACGATGAATAAGAGTAAGTGAGTCTAAACATATGCCCAGTAAATGATTGGGTGTGTTAGTGTGTGTGTGTGCTTGCGCCCTGCCTTGGGTTGAGAGCAGGAAATCGCAAGGTGTCCTTGTGCCCTGAGTTCCCTGGAATATGCTCCAGGCCACAGTGACCCTACACAGGATAATTGGTATAGATAATGAATGGATGGATGGATGGATTCCAAAAGATCCATTTACAGTCATCAGGATTTATGGTTGCCAGCAGAATTGAAATAGAAATCATCAAAACCAAAACATAATCAGTATAAATTATAAATGGAAACTAACACCCTTGTGAATTATAACATGATTTACTCTTAAAATTTGTATCTTGTGTTTAGACTCTTTATATAATATTTCTTAAGATAGTAATATACAGGATAATATATGATTATAATAAACTTAATTTTTCGTCATTTAAAATCTGAATACATTGGAAAGTATTAATAGTAAGAAAAACTCCATAAACCTGACATAAACCATGGTCAAGATGGTTCATCTGATGTAATTTTTAGCTTTGAATGTAAAATTTCAGGTCATGGTATAGTCAAATGTACTTTACCTTTTTTGTGACATTTTCCTTAAATAAAAAAGTGTCTAAAGCAGAAACTGCGACTCAGGTGCTAATTAGTACTCTCAAAAACAACCTGATGTTTTCCAATTCTCCTTCTTATACTCCACATGTACATACAGTATATTAACAGGCTGCTAGAAAAAGGCAAAAAAAAAAACAAAAACAAAAAAAAAACACTAGTGTAGGACAACAATATCTATATATCAACCTGGAGCCGTGTGGCAACAGTGCCAACCACTAAGCTATGGTGCTGCCTCAATTTTAAACCTCGGAACACAATTCTAGCTCTGAAAAAATAAAATTAATTTTGTCACTCTTTTATTATAATGCACCAGACCTAAATCATCAGATAGTTATCAAGGGCTTTATGAGTTTTATGAGTTACAGAAGGCTGAGCACTAAAATGTAGAAAACATCGACCTTCAAGACTGGACTTAAAAAGCACTTATTTAAAAAGCATGCAGTAAAAGTTACGATGGCCAACAGGATGCAATTGTTTAAATGAAATAAAATAAAATAAAAAGTGGTTAGACCCAAATTTTTTGTTTAGTCCGGTGACACAAGTGCAAAAAGACAGAAACTCATGCATGTAAGGTATAAAAATAGAACAATACATGAGAGGCTATGCAGTATACAAAATTAATCCAGCCGGTGGCATGTGATGGAGCACAATGGAGATCCTGAATAGATCTAACTATAGAAACAGTAAAGTTAACGGACCAAGCACATTAATATAAATCTATCATTCACATTGTAGCCGGAACTACTGTCCAAGCTGTCTGTAGTTAAAGCAGTGCACAAATGCCCTTTATCTGCATTTACCTTCCAACACGTCCCTCCTTAAGGTATTCATTTAAACAAAGAAAATGGTTCAGACTCACAACAGGGTGCTTTGAAAATAAAAAAATAAGAATAAAGACCATTCTGGGGCCTGGCAGTTTCAGTGTAAGAACCGATAAACCAAAAGAATGCAGGCAGAATAAAGGAAGAAAATGACACAGAGACACAGACCAAAGCAATAAGGAAGAACATTTCAGACATGTTGATGATCAAATTCCAGACAGACTGGATGACATCAGAGACTAACTACAACATATTCAATGAAGAGTCACCACTATGTGAGCCAGTGTGACCAACAACTGTTGAGAACATGGACATGGAGGGTATTATGTTACAAGAAAGCTTATAACACACATTAAAGGGAAAAAAAAAGTTGAGGTAGCAAAGCTGGGTATTTATGTGCATGGCTACAAACCATACCCTCTGTTGTTTTGACAATTTGTCTTTAAAGTGACAACTCACAAGGTGACTAGAGTCCTTCAGACATGGCACAGAAAAAGTAAAGGGACTATTCATCTGACGGATAGGCTTCAGCTGTGTGTCAATCACTTTCTAACACTTGAGCCATCCTGTTTTTTACCATCCTTTCTCAAAGAGGACAGAAACAAGATGGGCATCAGCATCTTAATTCTCCTTGCTTGTCCTCCCCCTCTGCTCTAGCCCTCTCGTTAAAGAAATGATGCTGATTAAATCTTCATGAAGCTGTGACAGTGGGCTTGGCCATATTTGAGGCTTTTCTAAATGTGTAAATAATTTAATCCTTTGGATAAGTCAAGTGGATTTATCCCGAATCTGGGCATAAAATCCATGCAGGAGTGGCGCATCATGGGAAAGGTGTGACATGACTGGTCTTGTTGGATTAAACCTTTCTACCTTCACTTCTAGATCACACCAAACACTATCAAATAAACTTCTTCAACGCATGAAATATTAACGTCATTGTTTCATTTACTATTTGCCAAAGTGTGGAATTGAATTCAAGTCCAAAGGGCCCCAAACTGACACCGGGCCACAGCTCAAACACTTTGCAGCATGTGAACATTTATATCACACCATACACACACCATGAGGTCATTGTTGCAGATTGAGCTCAATGCAAAACTGCTTCACACACACACACACACACACACACACACACCATCCTCATACCCAAAGTGGCCAAATGAGAGATATGCGAAAAAGGCAGAGAGAAAGAGACAGATTAAAGAAGGAGGACACAAAAAAAAAGAGAGCCCTGGCGGAATGCTGGTTAGATTAATGTCACCTCTCCCCATCAGTTGGTGATACATCTATTTCTTTTCTGCTTTTCAGCAATCACCAGTTACATTTAAATATATCAAGTCATCTGAAAGTGACAAGTCATAGTGGAGCGATAATGACTTGGGCTGAAGCAGCTCTGCAGGCCAGCTGGGCAGCGTTTGGGAATAGGGATAGTAATACAGGCAGATAAAAGATTCCACTCTCTATTTAAAAGTAGGAGGGCGCAGGCTCCCCCCTGGAGCTAGCAGCAGCTGAAGATTGCGATGGCAGGACCCCAATCTCATCCTTCTGCCAGGCCTGTTGGAGCAGCCAGTCCCGGCTGAAATACCTGGCCTTCCTGCACCTCCTGGGCCTCCTGTGCCACGTCACCCCTAATCAAATAAATAACTCAAATGAAGAGACGTGTGAATTACTTTTTGGTACAATCCTGTTCTTCAGTGGGACTGATGGTGAGTCTCAGTTGGGGGGCCTGGCAGGGAGTCGGGGTGTTTTTGTGTGTGTGTGTGTGTGTGTGTGTGTGTGTGTGTGTGTGTGTGTGTGTTAACACAGGTACAAAATAATGTGTGTTTGTGAGACAATGCCCAACACAGGCATGTCTAGGCATACCTCTTACACACAGAGAGAAACACAAACAGACATAAAATGTATGACACTGACCTAGACACTCAGTCACATGCCGTACATCCAGCTTATACAAGTGTACACTGGTCATATCTATTTCCTGGTCAATGTGTGAACCAAAATTTAGATATCTATCCATACTTGGCTTGGCTAGTCAGTGTATTATTGTCATCCATTGGGTTTTATCATCTTGGTTCATTTCGTAATGAATTGGAAAAGAAAAACAGAATAAAAACTGGCTAAGCAATATCTGTTCAAAATCCAGAGACAAATGTTTTCATAGAAAAAGCCTTCAGTACATTGTGTAGGGATCTGAAGAATTCTTTGACAACATCAGCCAAACCATACAGAGCTGCAATTCCTCTCATATTGCACTTGTCTTAAGAAGCTGGCACTGAAGTGACTGCTTTGGTAGAAAGCACTTACTTTGGGGGGGGATCTCCGGCTTCAAAGAAGAAACAAAAGAGCCTATTAATGCAAGTAAAAAAATATGAATGTATTTCACTCATTTGCTGACCTGAAACCAGGTTGCATGGCTATTTCTATCCCAGGGCAGGACTTTTTTTCAGTGTCAACCCACACAGCTGCTGGCTCATGAACAAAGGCAGCGCTGACAGTGCCTTGGAGACACGAGATTTTGCTTATTAGTTCAAAGGACACCTCTTGACTAAAAAAAGGAAATATGTGTACTTGACAGGGTGTCGGCACTTGCACAACAAACAACAAGCGCAATATGCTAACACCATAACCATGATTGGATTTCCGGCGTATTTGCGTGTTTTAGATTGAGGTAGAACCAGAAGTAGTGTGTTTTAGAGTTTATGATCTTGTTCTGACCTTCTGATTCATCCATAATGCATCATCAGTATAAACCTTTATGAAAGTTTAATAAAGAAAGAAAAAGATTTTTTTCTTTTCTTATGCTGTAGCATTGTGTGTGTAATCTTCATATAATCAGAGGGATTGCATTTGGAAGTAATAGAAGGATACAGGACCTTCTCTCTCTCCAAACACTGCTATGAGCTCCACAAACAAGTCTCTCTCTCTCTCACTCACTCACTATCCAGATTTTAGATCTGCAGCGATTCCAAGAAGAGAAGTAAAAGTGCTTCTCTTCTCCCAAGAAACATTATTCTCTCTTTCTGCCATGGTTGCAGAAAAACCCCACACTCTGGAGCAACACATCCATAAACAGAAAAGGAAAAATGTATTTGGGCAAAGCAGCACATCTATTTCCCCCTTTCCCCCCTTTTCCTCAGACATTTCATTTTAACAGAAAACATGTTACAAGTTTAAGAATGTTAGATGCACCTCAGCAACCAATCCAGCGCTTTTAAACACTTAATCCCAGTCTTTACTTGCTGGGAGTTGGAAAAGAATCCACAGTAAGCCACATCCCATACAGCTTCATCCAGGAGATATGAGCTTCCAAACTTGCCTGATAGTCCAGAGTCAGCTGCCAATGAATACAGATGCTCCCACCTTTATATGCCACATAGATCTGGGTTTTGACACACAGGTGGAGAGGTTTGCCTCCAAGTCCTGCATTATAATTCAATATGATAATTCTCATGTGACTCGGGTGGAATATTCACCTCCAAGTTTTAGACAATAGTTATGTATGCATTTCTTTCTCCGCATTTTTCTCTCAGCCTTTCCTGAAGTAACACATAATAATGAACTATTACTCAGGCCTTGTCCACTCATACACAGATATTCTTTTTAAATCAGGCTTCTTCTATGAGTTTTGGTCAATCGTCCACAAGCAAATTTGATTTTAGGTCACTGAAAAAAATACTTTTTTGGAAAACTCTTAAAAAATATATAGAAACCCCTTTTTCAATGCTGGTATATACAGTAAGAGCATGCACTGAATGTGCAATATTTCCTGTGTTTGTCAGAGTGTGACGCACTCAGTGATTTTTTTCAGGATTCTGATTGGCCAATGTTGCTATACAGTAAGGGGTGAGGTTTATATTACTGCCAGCTAATTTGGACTGCTTTGACAGCTGCCAATATTTTTGTTTTTCATTAGACTTTTTGTTGTTTTTGAGAATACCTGTGCATGCATGGACCTTGGTTATCGTCCTCGCTCACTTAAGCAACAATGTCTACATTTTAGTTTCTGTAAAGCCACACCATGACTATGTATCACTTACAGTAATTGAATGATGTACTGTATGTACTCCACCAATCAGAACAACACTGATCCCCAACTATATAACCATAAACTGGTCACAGGATCAAGGCTTACCCATTCCCATGAAGAGCAAAAACCAGCCTATCTGGTCCCATCCCACAGAAAAGCCAATGCAGCACAAATAGCCTGAAAAAGTCAATATTGGCTATAGTAGAAAGGCACAGGGCCCAGCAGGCAAAGAGCCCAAGGCTGTGACCCAGCCTCCATACGCCCCAGATCCCAAATGGAGAGAGCACCAATGGGATGTACTGTATCTGCTGCCAACATCTTGGTGCCAGACACCACAACTCTTTCTGCAGAGCCCCAGTGGCACAATGGGAACCCAATACCTAGGTGGTTTTAATGTTAATGCTTTTAATGTTATGGCTAATCAGTGTATGTAGTGTATATAAATGAAAACTAGAAAAACATCAGAAACCAATGTGGACTTTTGCTGTTGAACATCTGCCACAATGTTCTGGAAGTATTGGATTTCTGAAAGACTTTTCCATTCACCATGGTTGTAAAGAGTGGTTATTAAGTTCAAATAGCTTATTAAGTCCTTCGAGCCAATCTCCTGTAACACCTCATCATCAACAAAGCATTCAAACTCTTCTTACACATATAGTACTTTCTTTACATACTTTCTTTGACTCTATCAACACTTCATTGGGAACACCAGTTCATTCATTCAGTTATTAATCAGCCAATCGTGTGCTAGGATTAAAACTATTTAGATGAAAATCATATACACATAAGATTATGCAAAAATTATATACACTATATTGCCAAAAGTTTTCGCTCGCCTGCCTTCACATGCCATATCACTTGAGTAACATCCAGTTTCCAATCCATAGGGTTTAATACGACACCCTTTGCAGCTATAATAGCTTCAACTCTTATGGGGAGGTTTTCCTTAAGGTTTAGGGGTGCGTTTATAGAAATTTGTGACTATTCTTCCAGGAGCCTCATTGAGGTCAGACACCGATGCTGGATAAGAAGGCCTGGCTTACAGTCTCCGCTCTAAGTCATACCAAAGGTGTTGTATCGGGTTTGAGGTCAGGACACTGTGTGGGCCAGTCAAGTTCTTCCACACCAAACTCGCTTATCCATGTCTTTATAGACCTTGCTTTGTGCACTTGTGTGCAGTCATGTTGGAACAGGAAGGGGCTATGCCCAAATTGTTCCTGGGGAGCATGAAATTGTCCAAAATGTCTTGGTATGCTGAAGCATTAAGAGCTCTTTTCAATGGAAATAAGGAGCCGAGCCCAACTCCTGATAGACAACTCCTCACCAGTTCCAACATGACTGCGCAGACTGAGAACATGCAAACTCCATCCACATAGACCCCGGCGGCAATTGAACCCAGACCCTGGAGGTTCAAGTTAACAGCGCCAACAACTAAACCTCCGTGCCACCAATATACTGTATATGAATCCTGATTACAGCTTGAAATTGTACCTAAATAGATGATCTTATCAACTTCAACAAAATTGACAAAATTTTAAGAGTAGTACATCTGAGACCTTTAAGAGCAAAGTCTCTTAAAGTACAGGACACAAACAGAGGATTTCCCCCTTGCGCTTTTTTGAGCTTAGCATTTTTTTTTCTCCTGCTGCTCTAAGTGTTTATTTTTCTTTTTGGAGCTTCCAGATCACATCAGGAGAAATTACAGTTGTCTGGCCTTACATCTGTACTTGTCACTTGTGCTTTTACCACTCCACTATGGTCCAATGTTTTGGTTAATGCTGATTGAAATATAGGCACTGTCTTTCTGGAAAACCACTTTATGTCAACATGTCAATACTGCACATGGAGAAATAAGTCAAAAATGACCAGACTGTCAAATCAAATGCTCTGGGAAGCTGCGCACAGTGGATATGCAGGCTGGACCAGAATCAGTGAGGTTTTGACCAAGATTTCGTTCAGCATGTCTTATGTTTCAAAATTAATCCTACTGAAAAGAAAAAAAATGATGGGTTCCTTTCATTCCTTCATTCCCAACTGTCATTGCCATGGTTACAATATTATAAGCCTAAGAGATGCGGAAGGATGAGGCGCAAAAGAAAAAGGAGAGAGTGTACAGCTTTGATTCTCTTACCGTTTCAACTGCCATGAAAGAGCAAAATCAAAATCTTAACAAAGAGCAAATTACATTTTACCAGGGCTCATTGTTCTATGAACGGGAGGAGGGAGAAAAGCCAAGTGACAAAGAGAGTGCACGCCTGCTGCTTAATTAAGGCACAACTTAACTCCTTCTAATTAAATGTGTTTCTTCTGGTGAGGAGGAGCTGAGACTGTTAGGGTAAACAGTAAGGAGGAGTAGTGCTTTGTGGAGAACTGAAGGCAAAGAACACAAAGGTGAGGACACAGTGAAAGAAAAAATAATAATAATTTTAATAAGAATAAAGAGGACAGCTTAATCTGGAAACAACTCTTGACCCAGGTAAGATTCCTCAGGCTCTCACAACACTGACCATCACTGTATTCGCTGTTTGTGTGCACACACACATGGGCACATGGTGATTGTGATGATTGCATTAAATACACAATATGTATAATCTGAAAATGACCAAATAGGGATTGGTAATACACAAAACTCATGACTAGACATGCTGCTCAGTGCAGAGCTTGCTGGAAGCTGTTCAAATTACATATGAACGTTGATCATGTGGTCACTGCACTGTGTGCTCCAAGCTCCCACACAGGTCATATATTCAGTGCTATTGAGTGGCACACACACCCTCTCAGACACAGGTTAACTGTCATACATTATCATTTATACTATGCTCTCAGAAGGTCAAAACATGACAGAATAACATGGGCACACACACAAATACGAACGCTGTATGTATGCTACACAGCTTTTGATTTCATTGACTTTTAATGTCTACATTAACATTAAAAACTGCTATATGATTCATTACAAACATACCTGAAGCCTTTGGATAGTTATAAAGGCACTCTGATCTTCGAAATGCTCGCGAATCAATGACAGTGACATTGGAAACGCAACAGCAGTTCAACTGTGGACTTTGCAGCCATGTAACTTATGAATGTAATATTTGGTGCATTAGGTTCACTACAAATAATTAACCAATAAGTGCATCTATCTAGATGTCTGTGTGCCTGTCTCTCCATCTTCTAACTAGTAACCTGCCTAAAACTTCTTAGGGCAAAACCCTTAGTAGATAAAGCATGCTCAAGTGTATTTGAGGAAGATGAGGAGTCATTAAGGTAATGGTTAAAAATGGTGCAACTTACTTTTATAACATACAGAAAGTATGTTTAAAATAAGCAGTAAAAAAAAAAAAAAATGTGGGTGGGACAAACAATCATGAATGATCAGTCCAAAAGCTTTAGAAATGGCCTTGTAACCTTTTCCAGACTGATAGATCTCAATTATTTTTTTTTTCTAATTTGTTTTTTAATTTCTTTGGATCCCAGCATGATATCTAGCTTTTAAGGACACGTCTGGTCTACTTCACTTTGCCAGACAGGTCCTATTTAAGTGATTTCTTGATTACGAACAGGTGTGCCAGTAATCAAGCCTAGGTGTGGCTAGAGAAACTGAAATTGGGTGTGTTATGTTTTAACAGGAGGGGCAAACACTTATTCACACAGTGTTATGTAGTTTTAGATTTTAATTTCCCTTAATAATAAAAACCTTCATTTAAAAACTGCTAATTTGTTTACTTGTGTTATCTTTGACTAATATTTAAATTAGTGTGATGATCTGAAACATTAAAGTGTGACAAACATGCACAAAAATAAGAAATCAGTAAGGGGGCAAACACTTTTTCACACACACACATAAAAATAAAAGTTTCCAAATGTAGCGACAGTGTTTATATGTTGTCAGCCCTGACCAGCAAATAGGAATGGACCTCCTACTGTATATCTGCAAGAAAAAAAATGGCATCCTATACTTTCAGATGTTTCTTTTAAACTTTTTCCAAGAAGCGCGAGAAACATTCCTGATGAAGCATCATCCAGGCTTATACAATGACATGAGAAGACATCACTACATCTTTTCAAGGCTGCCCTCTTCACAGAAAATCCACCCACAAAAAAAAGCAACAACAGTGCTTATACTTATACATTTATTTTGTAAAGCCGCTTATAGGTGAAGCAGGAAATAATCCAAATAGAGTACTGTTAAAGGAGCCACCAGTGATACGAGTGCCACAATACAAGCAATATAAACATGTAGAATGGCTGACAGTATGACATGAGCAGATGACTGTTTACACATATCCAATTATGTGATATTCATATGATGTTAGTTTTCCTGTTTATATTGACAGGAAAAAATAGCTTTGAGGAGTAGACGTTGTACAATTGCTGTGTCAGACAGTGACTGGGTATAAGGCTAGGTTCAGAAAAGAGGAGACAGTATGACCCAGAGGTATCAGAGTGTGTTTCACACCAACTCAGACCGTGGCTTAACACTTAACTTCCAGCATGACGCCTTCCCCTTGGAAACTTCACACACAGCAATCAATGAATGTGTGTGAGTTTTACAGGAGAAAAAAGTGAGAGAGAAAGGAATAAGAGGGACCACTCGTTCATACACACACACACACACACACACACACCCAGAGTTACGAACGGTGCAAGGATCAGGAGTCAATCACTGTCGCACTAAAACAACATGCAAACCCTTCACTGCAATATTTTAGATTCTGTAAAATAGAGATGAGAACAAGATATATGCTCTAAACAAAGCTTGAGGTTAAAACCCAGAAGCTGAAAAGAATTAATAAAATATAAAACCCTGCTATGGGTTTAGAGATGGCTAAGGCCTCTTTTCTCCTCTTTTACACTCTTTCTTTCAGCCCTGGCTGTCACTGGCCCCCTGAAAGGCTAAACCTTCAAAGGCTTAGTTCAAACAGGCTGAGCTCTGGAGGTCTTAGTGGCAGAAGACTTCCCTCTGTAGCCCTGGACTCCGAAAGATGATGGCTTCTGGAGAGATGATGTCTTAAGTCCACAAAGTTGCAGATGTCCAGGCCAGAGAGGAGACCTAGATTTCATCTAGAATGCAGAATTTAAATTGTTCCGAGTTCTGAGGTGAAGGGAGGTCAGTGCTTAGCGCTGTCCTGAATGCTATCGTGACTGCAGTCCACATGAGCGAGGATCTCCGGAGGCCTCTGACAGTAGGGGCTACTGCTGAATTTATTGGCTTCCTCAATCATTCTGCTGCCAAGGCTATATAACAGACGTAACCAGTTGACTTTGGCCAGCGAAGCCTGAGATCCTTGGCACGGCTGAGAGCCGAAGATGCACTCCCTGCCACTTTGACCAGAGACATGAACAAATAAATCAAAACCATCCTTTTTTTTTTTTTGTTCCAGAAATTCAGGGAAGAAGTCGAACTTTTCCACAAACAAGAAGCAAGGCTGTGTAGTAAATGGAAAATCCAAACACTGAGGTTAAAATTAATGGGAAAACAATGGCACATGTTGTTATTTCAGTGAGTTCAGTACTGTCATCACCCCTCTGAGCATCCATCCACATAACCGAGCCTTTGGCAGAAATGCCTCCACCAGAAAGACTGTCCTGGTATCTTTAAACACAAATTATACTATATTTATCTTTCCACAGATTATGCTTCTGAAAAAAAAAAATTATAAGGTGTTTAATATTCTGATATTTTAAATTCACCTCAAAGGGCATAATGAAGAAGATCTCAGGTTAGAGTTTTCAGCAACACCTACACTGTAGGGTTTTTTTTTTCCATTAAAGGAGCTAATTATCTGATGACTTGTTTGAACGCTGCATTGCAAGTCATCATGCATGAAATTGCTACCACTTCTTTTTGAAAAGCACTGTTTTAGTACACTAAATGAAATTACCATTTCTTGAAATCAATACCACTCTGAATATGCTACAGAGAGCATTTCCTTGCACAAAGTTGAAAAATATTTCTGCTAAGGAGACCCCAAACATTGCCGAGGCCGTAAGGAAGGACTCTTACAGAACTTCATCGTACAATTAGAGCTGCAGTAAAATTCATTAATAGGCAGGGAATTAAGATATGGTCCTGATGTATTTGACTTTTCAGGGTCAAATATTTGTGAAATAAGTTTTGATACACATTAACACCAATTTTTACACTTTATGCTAAATATAATGTGTTTACATACACCATCTGGCATGTTCTGTACATGGCTGTATCACTGTAGCACTATAATAAATTTTTTTTGCGAGGTTATCATTTATCTGGTTAGGGATGAAGTAAGGGAGATCTGGTTTCTGTGCATCACTCATGTCATCCCCACTCCATACACAGCAACATGCATATGTAAATGAACTTTAACCCCTCCCCCTATCACCCCACCTCATTCTTCTACAGTCACTGCTTTCTACAAGCCCACCATGGAATGAGTATTTTTCTCTCTCTGATATTTTCTGATATATCCGTCTGCCTGTCTATCTTTATCCTGACTAACCGTGGTGGACCGAGGCCTGACTCTTATTATGCCATTGTGGACATGCTTTGTTGTTCTGTGCCGTCGCTATCATCCGTCCGCACAATGGACTGCGTTGACGCTGGACATGCCGGTCATGTTCCATTTGCCAATGTGCATTATCTCCCAACCCTGTCCTTTTGCTTGCTGTGATCTCTGAAGGTCCCTGCTTTGAATAGAGTCTAAAGCCATTATTGGGGGAGAGGGGAGGGAAAAAAAAGCCCCACGAGTGAAGGGGGCTCGGACTGTTATAGGCTACATTTGGGCTCGGCTACATGCATACTAATAACATCATTACAGCTCTGTGCTTCTGGATAGCATGTTTACTTTGTTATGGTTTCCATCACCTTCCCCCCACACTCCACTGAATCACTAATGTCCACCTCTTTTTCTCCTTGCTTCACTCAGTCAGTCCCCCACCCCTTTTTTGAATGTAAATAGTACACAGGGCTAGTTTTCTTGTATTTACCCAAAAAATTAGGCTACATAGTTCACCTAATTCTCCCTCAGCTTGCTGCACAGTGTGTGGGTGGCGCTCTTCACAGCAAACACTTCTTTTCCATGGCATTGAACTTGACCGTGAATGACCTCACTATAATGAGTGAATTGAAAACATCTCCCTTTGGAATGCAGCTTGGAGATACCGGCTACGCCTGCTTTTTTTTTTTTTTTTCTCTCACCTCCCTACCACTCCACCCCTTTGCACTGATGAATTAATGGACCAGTGTCCACATTCCTCTCACCTGCACACTAAAGCTTGCCTCTCAACAGAGGCAAGGTCAATAATGTTGCCTTAAAAAAATTGCTCTCCTTTAATTTTACAACTGAATATTAAAGTAAGTATCTTAAATCAGAGATTGTATAAGTCCTGGTGTTGTTTTGTACTTGCCCCCCCTAACTGAGCAGTTAATATTGTATTAACAGATGCAATCAGTAGCCTGGATCTACAGTATGTATTCATTATTGATATATTTTCCTTGATTTTGTTGATAGAATATTATGGTACATTGAATAAACAAACCAAAATATTGATATCTGAGCATTTTTAAACCCTTAAAACATTTTTAAAAGTTTTAATTTGGTATTAGCACTTATTATGTGAATATGGTAAATCTTCCCATAAAATTTAGTTAAATCAGAAAACACACAGAGCATCATTGTCACACTTTGGCCATTACTGTACATGTTCTTCCAGGAATTCACTCAGGTTGATATAATTCACTTAAATGATATTTTTGTTTAGTAGTACTGTATATGGTGTATTTAGTTTGTCTGTCTCTTTGCTTTAAAAGGCTTTATAATAGTAATAATAATAATGTAAATACATTTACATTTTCATTTATGGCATTTGGCAGACTACCTAATTCAGATCAATTTACAGCCTTCCTTTGAAGTAATCTTCAATAAATACATTCTGATATTGGTTCAGTAGGTCAAAGACTAAGAATATCATCGGTCTAAACTCCCTATTGGGAATTTTGTTTCTTATTTGTGAGAAGTGCTAATTTAAGTACTTCTGGAGAAGGTAGATCTTCAGACATGTCAAGGGGAAAATCTAGGGGAGGTTTATACCACAACCTAACATGCCAGAGCAGAGAAAAGTCATGATATATGCCCTCCTTTTTCCTAGTTTCATTACATCAGGACATTTACTTTATAAATCTTGGGTATTTATGGCAAATCATGATAAGAAAACTATGCAGGTAATCATCAGTGAATTATAATAATAATAATAATAGGAGGAAGAAGGAGAAGAATATACCATCCAAGACTTCCTGATTTCACATTAGGGGATTTTGACAGTAAAAGAAGACTAATCATTTTTTTTTATTATTATTACATCATTGGTCAAATTTATGAAACAACCATAGAACATTAGGAATAGAGATAATGTTAACCTGATTTTATTTTATAATTAGGATAATTAGTAAAGGAAAAGCAAACTATATGAAAATACGAACACAGATAGTGACATTAAGCATATTAATAATATCTTATCATTAAAAAATAAATAAAATGAAACAAAAATTTTTTTTAATTGACCATGATTCTTTATGACTTACTTTTTCCATCATAATTAATTATGACCTGTTTAACAGGTGACCACTGACTAATTTAATGCATTTAATGGCATTGTAATGGGCTTTAATGTTAAGGACAACCCTTCAGGAATTTAGTGGTCTCTGGTGGTCACCTTGTGGTAATAATCTGTGGTTTTGTGACTGATCTATCAACAGGTGCTAATAAACAGTTTTAATTTCATTAAGATACATCACAATAATGACACAGTAACTAAAGCAAAAAATAGTCAAGCATGTGAGCTCAGACTTTCTACTATTTATGACTTTATATTTATGACTATAATATGCACAGGGGCTTTTACCTATTTGTCTTCTTCTTCTTTCTTTGTCTTTTGACTGTTCCCTTTCAGGGGTCACCATAGCGAATCATCTGCCTCCACCTAACCCTATCCTCTGCTTCCTCTTCTCTCACACCAACTAACTTCATGTCCTCTCTCACTGCTTTTACCTATTTGTATTTATTTTTAATTCTTGTTTGTTGATAAAATTGCTTTTTACCTTATTTGACTTTTTTTTTAGATGTAACTATTTGTGGACTGCTGGATCTGTGAATTTCCCCATGGGGGTGAATAAAGTATCTATCTATCTATCTATCTATCTATCTATCTGCAACACTTTTATTGATCATGCCAGGTAATCCTGTCTGTGATTAGACAAAATCAACAGCTGCATCACCTTTAAAATGTGTCCATGAGGAATAAGCAAAAAAATAAAGATATATTTGTTTGTTTGTTTGTTTGTTTGATTGTTTGTTTTATCATTGCTGTGTGCATTTTATGCATTTCGTACACATGCATATGTCTACACTTGTGTTCAATGCATCCTGAGGACTAGGTGAAGATTGAACAGAGAAATGTACAAACACATTGGTTAGTTTGAAGATTTAACTGAAAAAAAGGAGAATTAATGAAACTCCCAGCTTTGATGGACTTTCAAGAAACATTGAACATGCAGATTAGGGGATTGCTGCACTAAGGTTTTGAAATATCATTTCTTTCAGACAGCCATGAAAGTGTATTCAGTGTATTCAAACGCCAGAATATAAACACCGCTGAGCATCTCCGCCGAGTTGCCCAGGTCACGTGAGATCCTGTGTCTGAGATGAATGTTTTTGTGATGATACTGATGCTGTGGCAAATAAAGTCTGCCGTGTAGTCCTTCAGAGAGTGTGTGTATGTGTGCGTGGAAGTGTATTTGATCTTAATCATGATATATTCTCCATCAGCACTGTCACGATCCATCACTTAGCCATGGCCGCCCAGCCAAGGTGTGGCTTATTACACCACCCCGAAGCTCATGAATAATAAAGAGGGGTGAAAAGGCATCCAGACTGTGGCCCGCTGAAGCAATATCCCCACGGCAACGTCCCCTGCCCCCCCCCAGCCCTGCATGCCCCCTTCCATCACCACCTTCATCACCTCCATCTTTCCCACTCCCATCCCCCGGACCCCATGTTTATGCATGATGCCTGTTTCATATGTATCAGCCACATCATTTCTGCTGTTGTCCCCGGGACTGATGACACACTCTGCATTAAGAGTGATGACCTGCACACAAGGGCCCGCCACTTTCCCCACTTTACTGCCATTGTCAAAACAGCGGCGCAGTTTCCATACACACGACGCTAGCAGCTGTTGTTTCTCCTACCTTTGCATCGTCAGGAAGATGAAGAGGCAAAGCAGGAAAAAAAGCCCGAATGAGCGTGTAAGGATATGTGGGTGCCATATTCACAGTTTGCCAGCTCGTCGTCTATTTGTATCATATTATAAGAAACATGAAACAGAAAAGAAGAGAAAAGAAATCAAATAAAACAAAAAGAAAGGTGCTCTCTGCAGCTCAATGTCTCGTAATTAAGTTTGCCTCCCTTTTGGTGTCAGAGAAAGAGATGTGATTTGATTCCTACCTTTTTATGATTTTTTATGTTATTTTCTTTTTCCCTTTTTCCCTCATTCTCTTCAACTGCAAAGATCTGAGCAGGTGAAGAATACATAATGCATATAACGGACAAGTAATAAATAGAATTTCATCAATATTTAATGATGGCGAATGCACATATCTGAGAACATTCCCACTTCAAAATAAATATTGTATTTAGTTTAAAAATGTGTTCTTTTTTTTTTCCAACATCGTCTTTAGAGACGGTAACCAATTTCTACTATGATGCGAATCTTGTGTACTGTGCCCCAATTGATCTCAAATCATTTTGTAAAGCAGGTGTGTGCGTGTTTGCATGTGCGTGTGTGTGTGTGTGTGTGTGTGTGTGTGTAGTTGTGTGTATTTTAAGATAGTTCTCTCATACCTGCTTGATTCCTTTGGACTCTCTGGTTGCAGGAAATGGAATCCTTCAGGATTAAGGCAGCCTTTTATGCAAAAAGAAAGAGAGGGAGAGAGAGAGAAATAAATAGGTAACGTGACTGAGCGTGCTTAACTGATGCCACACATTTCTTTGCTATGCATGCCTCCGATTACAGGAAGAATTTAAGGGTCAAGATGTTATATTACTTTAAAATCAGCAACGTGAGACTCTTTCCCTTTTTATTTGTAATCCGTTTAACTTCGGTATTCACTGAAATATTAACAGGGAGGACTCTGCTGCCGTTCTGCCTGCGCAGAACTTCTTCTACAGTACTACTGTCCTATACCTGTCATTCTTCACTTGTCTTTATTTCCACTTTGACCTTTCTTTTCTTTCTTTCTTTCTTTCTTTCCTCAAGCCATTGCCTTCTGAATATATCCCTCCCTACTTTTTCACACACTTTTTTTTCCTCACTCTTTCTACCTTTCTCCTTGCCGTAGTCTTGTCCTCGAGCATTCCTTCACAACCTTCCTCCTGTTTAAGATCAGTGAGCCTGCGCTGGCCCTGTGCCCGTACACACATTTGTGTCTGTCTTTTGAGTGTTTTCAGAGGCCCATTAAACAGCACCTTGGCAGGACCAGTAACACTCACCTCACTCCCGAGGATGTGCAGAGAGAGAGAGAAGGTTATCTTATTCCCTTATCTACACCAGACAACCACATACATACACATGGAAGGCTGAAGGTAGCCATCCATGTGAAGGAAACCATGCATTCTACACACAAACTCAAGATACTGGAACTTGTAAACATGCCATGCCATGTTTTTTTTTTTTTTTTCTTTCTGTATTTCAAAAAACTAGGCTTGGTGTTTGTCTGCCTGGGGATTGGATGTGAGCGCTGTAAAGCTATAGAGATGGCAGACTCAGGGGGGTTGGCTGGGACCAGGGCACAGGGGTGCTTGGCTTAAATTTGGGTATGCAACAACTGTGCCTTCTGCTGGCCAGTGCGAGAACATCATTGCAAACTCTGTTTGTGCGTAACTCCACACCCAGTATCAGGTGCAGAGCCACACACTGCTAAACGCTGAAATATTTAGCATGCTATTAGTCAACAACAACGTTTGGGGTTAGTGACAGCGGAGACTTTAATCTGAAGGTAATTAAATGACGTAGTAAAAAAAAGAAAAAGATTCTGATCCGTTCTGTTAGGCATGTACTAAATACCTTCTTGTCCTGTTTTGCAATATAATAATAATTACAGCAGTGCATGAGAATATTCCAGAGGAAACAAGCTGTCTTTCCTTTTCCTATTCTGTGAGCTGGACTTAATGGGTGTCAGAGAAGAAATAATACTAATTAGCATAAAAAGGAGGCTGATAGGTAAATATGGAAGACTGGTGCTCCAAGTAGCAGCCATTTCATCAGACAATACTGAGACATGTCAGAGTTAATTATCCCATTCTCTCACACCTGCAAGCATCAGGCAGGAAGAAAGTGAGGGAGAGGTATGTGCATGTTTGTGTGTGTGTGTGTGTGTGTGTGTGTGAACGAGACAAAGTGAGAGAGAGAGAGAGAGGTGGCTATGCTGAAAGGGGACTTGATATTTTGACTTGTGAGCTTGATGACTGCCTCCCTCTGCCACCTGTGAAGGTCTCTGCTCCATCAAAGCACATTAGAGATATTAGGCCCGTTCTTACTTATGAAGCAGATGAAAAGCTGTGGGGCCTCTGGCTTCTCAAGCTGTGACTGGAATAGCTTTGCAATTTGCCAGCTATTTCGAAAAAAAAAAAAAAAAAAAGGATCAGCATTTTGATCTTAATGAATATAAAATGGCTTCCATTAAAAGTAAAACAGATTATTTTGGGCTTTACAGGGCGCATGGCTCACTTGACGGTCTTGGAGGGCTACTATGATCTTTCATTAAAACCTCACAGCAGGGCCCCCTTCATGGCCAGACGGGCCTCAGCCCACAAAGACGCTGTGTTTAAAAGTCATTTTCATAAATCTACACAGATTCCTCAAATTTGGTTAAGACAGAGGTTTAGTGAGTGCTGCCTGGTGGCCGGTCGCACCGGTTAGGCAGAGGAGATCAGCAGCAGAGCCATCAGCATCACCCCCACCATGGCACCGTGCCATATGAGCTTCTGCCTAATCTGTGTTTGTTAATGACAAGCATGTGCTAATTACTGTCAGCATCAAGGCTCTGATTTGGCACACTGCAAGCGCCCCAGACCAGGCTACCTGCCCAATCAGATGGCCTGGACACTGCACGTTTTTAATCGCATTAAACTTTGCCTGGTGATTTGTTGCACTGGGAACGAGGGGAGAAAACGCACAGGAGTGGAGAGGACTGACAGCTGGCCAGTTCCACTAATGGACCTTTAGAAGTCAGGCAGGCTGGGAATTTTTTGGTCTGTCTGTTTTCATTCATCTGTGTGATCTTGACACAGTACTAAGACACTCTAAAATGTCTCTTTCAGCTTTTGGGACCGGACCCTGCCAAGAACACGACTGTTTATTAAGCCGGTCATTTAGTGGGCCAAGAAGTGGGTTCAAAAAAAGACCAGGGGAACTGATATCTATATTTGAGAGTGATCCTTAATAATTCAGAGAATTTCATTACTCATTCTGATTTAAATCAAAGTTAATTAAAAAATTCTCAGATATAAATTGTAGACACTGTTGAAACAGGTTGGGGTCAGGATTTTGGTTAGATGTGAATATGGGGAATCATATGCTGGTTGTTCTGAGCAGAATGCTAAGGACTCTATGGACAACTTTCCCTTTTCTTGTTTTCTGCAGTAAATTAACAAGGATTTTGAGAAGGCAGTAATCTGCGCAAGACGCGGTGTAGGTTGTGATCTGGGTCAGCCTTAAGGCTTTTCAGGCAAAAATGATTTTCCCTACTCTTTCATCCTCTGAATGCCACCACTTAGATCACTCTCTTGGACACTTCTGATGCTTTTCTACAAAGAGAAAATGTAAGTAACATACTAAATATTTAGAGCAAGTAAAGATATGAAATATATATATATATATATATATATATATATATATATATATATATGAGTGTACAGAGACCTCAGAATGCATATATGATACATAAGCTGGACATCCAGAGTGAGGGTAAAAATGCTTAACTAGAGTCCGGTGTCATGACCTGAGCAAACACACGCCTACACGTTCAACACCACGGCCCGAGATCCAAAAGGAAATTAGTGGGCACTTATATTCAGCCATGGTGAGTGTTTCTGCTGGGATTCAAGCCAAAAATAAAATCCAAGCAGCAGCACATGAGAGAGATGTTTGTGGCCACAAATAACAGCAATGGTTCCTTCTCTGCATTTCGTGCAGTTGAAGCTTATTTAAGCTTGGTTTACATATTATACTGCTAGGTGTTACTTCAATGTCACACATAAAAATTCATACTTCCATTGTGACAGTTGGCTTCTTAACAAGTGCTGACACAAACACACACTTTCAGGAACAGCAAGACATTAAGCTAAAGCATCAACACCCAGGTAGTAATAATGAAACCCTTATAAAATATAATATAATATTATTTATAATAATAATAATAATAATAATAATAATAATAATAATAATAATAATAATAAAAAAACAGGTGATGAGCAATATAAAAAAATCGGGACTAGTGAAGAAAATTGTGCAGGCAAAAAAAAAAAAAAAGTCCCTAGTTTAAATCCCACCCCATTTGAAATGCACTGTTGTTCCCCTGCCTCAGTCATGGTGTGTATGAAGAAGGCAGCACTGTTTGCGATGCACACAGCACACCGTTCCAGGCCTGGCACAGGATGCCATGAGGCTCGGGGGCTGCCCTCAATGTTCCCGGCTTCTCTGCCGACCACACTGTTTAGCGCCCACCGCCCAGTAGTAATTCCATGTTTATCAACTCTTTATTATGGGCGCATCATCATTTACAATGGTACCATCTGCTCATTACCTTCCCTGAGTATGGGGCAAATTGCTTTCACAGGGAGTTAACCAGGAGAGGGAAATTGTCAGCAATAGAGAGAGAATCAAGAAACCTGCTCTTGCCTATTTGTAGAGGCTGTTAGCCACACAAGAGAATCTGGAAAAAAAAGAACGTTTCGTTTTAAGGAGATCAAATAATTAGCCAACTCTGGTTGTGTGAAGAGAACCAACGAGATTGGTAAATTAAAACGAGGGGCCTTGGTCGAAATCAAATACATTTCCAAGCGTTTTATGGGTACCTGCAGCTGTGTAGCAAAAACAAATATCGCATATGACCACATGACTCTAATTTATCTGCTTCGCTCCTAAATTAACAGCCTAGGCCAGGCAATGGGAAAAACAGTAGGAAGCAGAAAATAGGAGAATTCCTATCTCCGCTCTCACATTTATTTCATTAACTCCTCTAACAACATGGGATAAAGAGAAGCGTGCTCACTCACAAAAAAGCACCCATCAGGGAAAAAAAAAACAAAAAAACAAAAAACAACAACGAAAAAAAAAAAAACCTAATGCCTAACACCTAAACCTTTACTCAATATGGAGAATTAGACCGTTTCTCTTTCCCAACTGTGAATACCAATACTGCAGGCAGCACCATTTTCTCCCACGTACATGGTGGAAGAGAAGAGGGGGAAGCATGACCATCTGTTTCATCTCGCTCTACAAATGATGTACAGAAAAACCGTAACAATTATTAGAAATACTAAAGAAAGTAAAGCTGCAAAACATAAACTGAAAAATCGCAATTGACTAATAAAAAAAAGAAAAAAGGGAAAGGATCACAGGTGGATTGCAGACATTGTCATATTGTTATTGCTGCCGGTTTTATTACATAGAAAAAGTGCAAATCTTTGTTTACCATGTTTGTCATAAATGATTTCTATAAAATAAATAACAAAGTTTGATTTTATACAAAATCTGTGTGTCCATCAACACCAGAAACTCAAAATTCAGAGGATAGTCAACATTGGACGAAGCTACAGCCTTCTTGCACATCCAGCAAATCCAGCTGCAGCCAAATGTCACTGAATAGTCCTACAACTTATCATGTGTAACTCGGGGAGACCATCAGCAGTAGTAGTGGTAGCATTTTCTGTCCAATTTCTCAAATGGTGCCATCAAATTAGTCTGTCTTGTCTTGGCATTTTACTCTTGCCTTTCAGACCTGAGGTCATCAGCAGTGGAACCAGTTGTTCAGAATCCTGTTCCACAGACGAGATTCTGGCGTCTCCAGACCATCTGGTGAAGTCTGCTTGCGTTGCACCAAGCTAAAGCATTCCAATGGCTCTCTCTCCAAGCATTGTCTAAACGAGGCATGTTAAAATATTAATTCGTTTTTGGGCTTTGGTAACAGTTATAATTTTTCTCTCTCTTTTTTTTTTTTTTATAGCGCTGCGTCTCTTTTGTTCATATGATCCAGTATGATGTGAATGAAATGACAAATAGTTAAAATTATACTAAACCTCTGTCAAAAGCTTGAATCTGATTGGTCAGAAAGTGTTATAATAGTGGCTCTGAGGGTTACTTCAACTGCTGAGGTTTATATTAAAGCTCCATATGAACAGTTTAAGAAAAAAATAATGATTCAATCATAGAGTGAAAATTTCGATGAGTGTCATTTACTTGACAGGAAATTGTCACAAAACTTCTCTGTAACACCTTCTAGAACAAGCGATTCAGCATCATGAGACATAGCTAGAAAATAATAAAGCATATACCATGCCTTTTATTACAGTATAAAAATGTAAAAGTTAACAAACTACTGAGGTATAAAAGGAATAAAACATTTCAGTATGTGCTGAATTTTTAGAACGAACTGTAATAAGTTTGTATACCATCGAAGACAGTATATCTTTTAGAGGACAATGGCTTCGACATTCGGGGATGATGACCTGACTCTACAGGATGCCTTGAATCAGTGGTCATCAATACGGTGCTCTCGCTCTCTCTCTCTCTCTCTCTCTCTCTCTCTCACACACACACACACACACACACACACACACACACACACACACACACACACACACACCTCTATCAAAGTGACTCACTCAGATCCATTAAACCCCTAACTCTATTATTAACATCCCCTACTCAAATACAGAGACAAACACATTCACATTCATATAACCACAGCTCTTGGAGTGATTGATATGCTCATATAGCTAATTCTGACATATTCAACCTCTCCTTATCACATCCTCGCCACCTCAAATCACATTATTTCTGTCTCATGATATTCCTTCTGATGAGAAAGCAAGAGCAAATAAAAACAAAGCTCCTGAAAAGACATAAAAGATGGAAAGAAGGGTGCATTACGTACTCCACTTCGCAATATTCTCATATCTTTCCAGGCTGATTTACAGTCCTCCTTCAAAGGTGGCACGCCGCAATGCCGGAGATTTATGTAGCGAGGGTCACATCGCACCTAGCTGCAGCCATATGCACGTCTCATTTCCATATGCTGTATTAGTGTCATGTCAGACAGTGTGCTGAGACTGGGGCCTTATTAGGTGTGGGGGTCCCTGCTGCAGTACAAATCAACACCGCCGGGACCTCTGCTCATTCTCTGTCACCAACTCCGCCAAACACATCTCCATATGCACACACGCACGCACTCCGTCCCTGCGCCTCCTTTCCCACCACACCCGTCATGAGCGTCTGGGGAGAGGAAGACACAAACTGTGCGGAGCAGAGGGGAGGGATGGGGGGTTTCAGGGGTGCCGTAAAGTTGGCAGTGTGTGATTGCGACAGCTTTGATTCCCAAAAAAGAGAGTAAATAAACAAGATCCCCTGTGGTTCTGGCAGAAATGGAGAAAAGGCACCCAAGATGGAGGGACAGAGGAGATGAAGAAAGGAGGAGAACTGGGAGACAATTGGTGGGGCATAAAGAGTGTTCTCATGGTGGTGCTTGAAACATACGAATACAAGGAATTTAAATGAATTTATGCAATGTTCGGCAGAAGAATGAACATACATTTTCTAGGACAGGTTGTAAACCCAAGCAAGTTGTTTTCAATAATTATTTAAAATTTTATAGGTTTAAAAAACATGTAAATCTTCTCTAAAAGAGAAGATCTGTAGGTTTTACCTGAACCACTTTCATTTACAACATACTGGTTATGCCATATTTTTCTAAGAATGTCCAACGATTGGTGACAGATTACAAATCTGTATTGCAAAACATAAGAATTAACACCCAACATCAACATCTAGATCATCTATCTACTTATCTATTTATCTATCTGGTTAGGTAACTAGCTATATATATATATATATATATATATATATATGTGGCTAGAATGTGCAGAAATTGATGTTCCTTTTTTTGGAAAACCAAGAAATAAGGGCTGGGGAGAGACAGAGGTGGTGAACATGTGACCCATATGCTTTATTACTTATGTACCCTATGTACTTACATTCTCCTTGGAACATGCTCAAACACAGGGAGAAAGAGTGAGAGGTAGGGGGGAGAGAGAGAGAGAGAGAGAGAGAGAGAGGAAGATTTTGCTGATGTTATGCACTAGCATAATTCTCATGTTATTTATTACAATCAGCAGCAAAGCCTGTGCTGTAAAATGACAAAATGAGCTCAGAAGAGAGCGGTTGCAGCATTTTAACTCTTCAAATTGACCCAGATTAAATCAAATTTAGACTCACAAGCTCATCAGAAATTTGGCACTCTGAAAAGCGGCTAAAATGGGATATCCATCTCAGCATTTGCATGATAAAGGAGAAACGGTGGAACAAGAAGGAGGAGAAAATGCTGGCCTCAGATGTAAATCAGGTTGGTTGGCCAAGAGAAAATAAGGACAGAATGAATAAGTCCTATACAGAGTAAGCCTCTTGTTAGTCACATCTGCATGGGTCAGAATCACTCTCACTTTTCTGACCTCTGACCTTTCGTCAGCCATCCAGCATTCAGCCTTCTCAACCCTCTGATGATCACCAAGATCTGATAACCTGCTCACCTTCGCTCAAACATGGACGTATGGGCTTCATTTTCATTTTTAGTAAGATCAGGCTGATAAAAAAAAAAAATCCCTGCCTCCCACTCTCCTTTCTTCTCGATCCCTCTCTGAGACTTTTTTCTTCTCTGAAGCACTTGACTTTTGTCCAAGGCTCGGTGAAAGTAGCCCTGTTATTTCTGAAGAGGCTGATACTCGGACGCGACACAAATCCTCTTAGCCCCAACTGCAAACGGCTTTTTGGGTGGCGGCTTAAAGAAGCCATTGTGGCGCTCCTGGTTTTAAAACTTCCTCTGATGCCTTTCATTCCAGGCTCTAATGTAAATAAATGAGTGGCCCCAGACAAGAGCACAGGAAAGGCTGGGGAGGGGTACAGGGATAAAAGCCCATGTCTCACTTCAACACCGGCATCCTGAGACAGCCTAATCTCCCTATCAGAGACTGAGAGAGAGAGGGAAAGGAAAAGAGGGAGAGATGAGGAGGAAAAAAGCAGAGCGAGAGAGAGAGAAAGAGAAAACACAGGAGGAGCGGAAGAAACTGAGACGAGAACAGATCGCTCCACACCCTCAGCCACTCTAGGATGCCAATTCTGGCTCCAGTCAGTCCTTCATCTATTCAGTGTCCATGTGTGTAATTGGCTGCATGTAGTGTTAGTGATCTTGGGAATCCAAAGAAGCAGGAAGGTGGGCGTTCAGATCTGCTGTCTTTTATAAGAGTAGTGTCCACTGCTTCATTATGGGGGAGAGGCTGTCCAACTCTGGGCTCAAGAGCAAATCTCTCCCTGGCACAACAACCATGGCTGTAAAAAAAAAAAGAGGAGAAATACAAGGATAGGGCCTTCAGGAGCCAAGAATTTATTCATGATGAAAATCATAATAATCCTGCATACAAGCCCATAAAGATTTAACATTGATTTCATTTCGCCCGCATGTCAAATGCTGTTTTTTATTAGTTTGGTTGACGGCTTTTATTTAATTGTCTTTACATTTAACGATTCCTTATTTTCTGCTTATATTACAATAAAATGTTATTGTATTATGCATTATTAAATGAAATGGTTTTGACTGAAGATGGGGCCCAGATTAAAAATTCTATTGCTTTTTTATCTTTTATTTGCTTAAATGTAGAATTGCTTATTAAGAACTTATGAAAGATTAAAGCAGAGCACTCTCAAAGCATTCTCATAGATTTTCCCATAATTACATGACTAAATTTCTTCCGTAATATTTCAACCAGGGATTTGAAGACAATGTAATGTGATATTAAATGCAATAAAATGTCTGTAAGTATGACAAAAATTAAGTTTTTAACTAAAATGGTTATACTAATTTTATTCTTTGAAAAGAAGGGAATATACAGAAGGTTTATGTTTTTTGTGCGTTAATAATAAGGAAAAAGATTTAATGACAAAGTAAATGACTGAAGAAAAGAGTGTCATTTGTTTCTGCCCAATTCCCATAGAAGTATATATATAAAAAACCCTCTCCTTAGTAATAAAATATATATATGCAGTCTTCATGAGCCTCTTCTCAGACAATACACATTAGAGACACTCTGTTCTTTTAACTGGTTTTTAAACAGCTTTACACTGAAATAGCATCTCTATATACATATAGTTTGAAGAGATTTTAACTGAAAAATAATGAATTAGTCCAGGATAGAAATGTCATTAAACATAGCAACTTCTCAGTGAGAACCTGATACAAGACCATCAGAATGACTGACCAGTCGAACATGACAGTATTCGTGTAATTCATTTCCATGTTAATCCATATCCATGCGAACCCTACCCATATACATCCATGTTACAGCCATATTGTATACGACTGAAGAACAGCCTGTAGCCATTCTCATAAAGGGACATAGTTTTATAGTGGCACCAAACCACTTCCAGATGGCTCAGCAGAGTGAGCTGAGATTCCCAGCGTACACTGAGTACAGAGGCTCAGGCCATGTCATGTGCTGCATCGTTCACATCATTCTGGAACAACTACAACTAGAGTGTCCTCTGAGCCTGCAATGCCTCTTCAAAACAGCTGCACTGATGGTTTCCAAACACTAAAGAGAGATTTTTAGTTCGGAAAAAACTACCGTACATTTAAAGTATTTCTTTAACAGCAAATTACAGTTTTATTGCATTTTTTTGTAATCAGTTGGAGGATTAGGACATTATATTGCTTTACAGTAAAATGGCAGAAAATACAGTGCACATTGGGATAGCTAATGTTTTAAGTAGGAGTGAGATTGGTAAAAATATCTTCAGTGTCAACATCTGAAAATTATTGGATTTTTTTTTTTTTTTGCTCCCTTTATTTAATCTGCTATTTTAGGCAAATACAAACCCTCTTTTGGGTTGAAGTTGGCCATGCTAGTAAAAACTTTGGGTTAGTAAGGCACTGAAATTAGTCCTTCAGTTCAAATTCTGTGCAGCCTGTTTGAGGGAAAAAAAAACCCTGCATGGTTCAATAGTTACGCCTTTGTGCTACAGATCAAAAGGTCATGAGTTCAAATCCCAGCGCTGCCAAGGCTGGCATGGTTGGATCTTTAGCTAAACAAGACCCTTAACCTTGTTCAGTTATATCCTGTCTCAACTGTTAGTCACTTTGGATAAAGGCATGCATGTTGTGGATGGTATTTTATTTCAAATGTACAGCATATTATTGGAAACATAGTCATAAAAAGTAGAACAATCACATGTAAATATCTTACTTTACTTTATACACCGATAAGTCATAACATTACAATGCAACACATTATGCAGAGGATTGTGTAGATTCCCTTTGTTCTGCCATGACAGCTCTGGCCCCCTTGGGGCATAACTCTACCTCTAGGGGTGTGCTGTGGTGTCTGGCACTGGAACATTGGCAGTGAATCCTTTGGTTCCTGTGGGTTGTGGGGTGCGGTGGATTCTTTGTGAAACAGACTTGTTTGTCCAGCAATTTCCGTGGATGTTTAATCAGATTGTCCTTGGGCTCTTTGCTTGCTGGGTTCTGTGTGTGGTGCAGTGGATGTCCTATCGTGGCAAGCAATGACGTTTTGTTCGGTGAGTTGTCCTGCATTGGCTTTTCCGTGGGATCAGACCAGACAGACTAGCCTTTGCTTGCCACAGGCATAAATGAGCCTTGGGTATCCATGATCCAGTCACCAGTTTACTGGTATATAAATGATAATCACTGTTTTTGTGTTTATTTTATGTGTTAATGTCATGGCTGATCAGTTTGGGAAACATTTAATTAATACTGTCATGTTAGACTGATCAGACAATCTGATGGTCATGTATCACTATACTTTACTGTAAATGTTTAGCAACCATTAATTGTAAATTCACACTCAGTTGTCAGTAAGTTACTGTATGTTTTACAGTAAATGTGAACAGTGTACTAAATCTCACATACTAGTTTCTGCCCATTAGATCCACAAAGTCAGAACATTACCATTTCATTAAATTACTTCACTAATAACAAACATAAAAATATGTACTCAAAGCCAAATGAAACACATATCAAATAGACTAGATGAGCACTTTCTTAAAATTCAATTGTGTACTCATCGGCATTTTTTTCCTCCATCCCTTCTTCATCCTTCGACCTTTTCCTCTCTGCCAACGTCTGTAGCCCCAAATTGAGCATCTCAGTGGGTATCACCCTAACTCCCTAAGTCACAGATAATTATTCATTTAGCTGCTTTAGAGAGCCCTGAGAGTGATAAGCCCTCTATTCATTTATGCAGGGATAAAGCCTTGCAAGTTCCTTCCCTTCATGTCTGCATTTTTTTCAATTAGCTATTACATTGGACGGCAATATTTATTTTAGCCTGATTGCCTGTTAATTAGAAATCATGGAACATCTTTAAATGATAGCTCTTCTACCCGTACACCTCGCAGACATAAATCCAGGTAATGCTTGATTATATTCTCTGTTCGCAGAGATCTTGACATGCCAAATGAGGTAATAAAAAAAGACATGGTGACTGTGATTGCTAATACACAATAGTACAGTTGTTAATGTGTTTACTCTGGCACTAATGTCTGCGACGTAGGACGCAATAAAACGAATGATTAAATCAGCCAGAGACTGTGATGGAAGATAGATAGATGGCCACCCAGGCACAATTTTATACATGAAGCATAGCCTCTACCACCACTACTACTACTAATACTACTACTACTACTACTACTACTAATAATAATAATAATAGTAAGTAAGACTCAACATAAAAGCTTATGTATCTTCATACATATCTTATGTATTCGTCTTTTTGCCTCAATTTTTAGTAGCAAAAAAAAAAAAGATAATAGGTTATAAAATAAAAAGAAAGTTGTATTACTAGCTTTGCAGGTTTGAGCACAAAGTGTACGCTTTCATGCTCTGACAGAAGCATTACACCCATTTGGCCCTGTGCTTTGCATCACCTTATTTCAGAAAGAACGTCTACATTATGTTTCAGAGCAGACATGGCGTTTACCCAAATTGGCAGGTCAGCGGAGGGCACTTCAGTAATGTTGCAAAGCACTTCAAAACCCACTTTCTCTCTTCCTCTCGCCTCTTCTCCCCCTTCTTTATCTCTCATTTTATTTCAGAGGAATCTCTTTCAACTAGAGTGGGCTTAGGACAACTGCAGAGTTTGACATAATTATGTCTAGGCTAGCTTTAATCACTCTGGGCCCTCACTCCTTGATGCACATTATCTGACTCCAAACATGTTAGATCTATGGCTGAAACAGGCCAATTTACCCTCCAAAGTCGGCACCGAATCCCGTCTTTAACTGAAAGCCGCAGAGACGTAACGGTCTTTCTTGTTTTTTTATTCTTTTTTTTTTTGAACATCACTTGTCTTCCAAGAAAAGAAAAAAAAAAGTTCAAATCTGTTACTTTCCTGCACTTTTAATAGATTCGAAATCTGCCTGAAAAGAGGTTAATAAGGCACCGATGCTAGATATGCACCGTTGTGATGAGAAAGATTTGATGTACAAACGAGGAAAAAGTGTATCTCCACAAAAAAACAATTAACTGCTGATTTACAGAGGGCTAACATGAATTTCACCATAATGTAGAAACGTTATGTAGAAGCTTCCACTGTGAAACACACAAAAAGCTTAATTTTGAAACATTTGTGATGTGCTTAGAGGTTCTGGTGCTAATTTGTTGGCTGTGCTTTTGTTATTTCTGTGAGAATTTAGCACTCGTATGCACTGATGTCACTGGGGAACATTGTTAGAACAGTTGTAATGTGTTTAACAGAAAAAAAAAGTCTCCAACATAAGGAATAATGGTCAGGTTTTAGTGTAAGCTCCTGAAAACAAGTGAACAAGAGCTGCTTTTCTCACTCACCATTTTCCAATGACATTCAATAACACGTTCATAAAAAATAAAATGTAGATAGAGCAAATGCTGGAGTCGGGATGCAATACAGCTATAGGCCGCAGATGCACTCAGCTAGTTAGTGATCTACTAGACTGCAAGCAGGATGGCACTGATAGAGGTGCTAGCATGAATGTTAAAGCGTAAAAACTTTATCTGTTTGAGCAGAGTGTACAGATAAGACGGTGAGAGAGATGGGTAGACTAAATAAATAAATCAAAGCTGCTTCGATCGCTATAGGTTGAGATGACGCAACAGTTTATTATTTTTTTCCCTTTCAGGACACTTCAGGAGTTCTGCTCATTCGTAGTGTATAATCACAAATTATATTACTAGTTCAGTATAAGGTGTGCAAGGAAAATGCTGTGCAAATCAAGTGAATCTTCTAATATTCTTCATCTAATATTATAGCGAAGTGAGATGCTTTGAGCTGACAACGCCATAAATACACAGATCTGCTGCTGATTGGCCAGTTCTATTTTACAGGCACACCACGATCCTGACCAATACTCAAAAGGGTCAGAGAACAAAGCCACATCAAAGCCAAAGAGGCAGATTATGCACATACGCTCTAATGTGCTCCCAAGATACGGTCTTTCAACTTAAATCCAGGACCTGATTTGCTTGCTTTGATGAGCTTCATGGACAACTGTTTAAGAGAAAACATCAGCCAACATGAGCAGGAATGTGCAGGCCTGAAGTAAAAACATGCCACATACAAAAATCAATTCATCTACCATTCTTGTAAAAAAAAAAAAATGCAAACATGCCTAAATTCCTGTGCAGCTACTTTACATATATTGCATAAGGAAGAAATTATTCCAATCTGCATGTACATATGTTGGATATATATTATTTCCGTAATTTAGCTCTGCCTAATCTACAGGCTTTTCTACTGGATCCAGAAGATGAACAGAAGACAAAGCAGGGCAAACGAAAATGCCCAAAGAGGAAAAAAAAAAGTGACACAAATTGAGATATAACTGGACAGAGCACAGGAGCAGCAGCCGAGCGTTTAGCAGCTGTGGTGAATTTCAGTTTGAGGAGGTTGAAAAGGGCAGAGCTGGCTCCTTCTTCACATGGCCTCAGTGCCACACGGAGCCACGAGCCAGCAGTCCCAATGGAGACGACTACTCTCCCCACACTTCACTCCTCAGCACCAGGCCAGGATGAGAGCTTCTCACACTCTCCAGAGGCTCTGTTGCCAAAGCCAGGCCTGATGTATCTGTCAAAGTGAGAGAGGAGGGCAGAGGAGACTTATGACATGAAGGGCACCGGTCAACATGTGAGCAGCACTGGGAATCACTGGTCAACTAAAAGAGTAGAGGACAGCAAAGACGAGGAGAGGAGAGGGGAAGAGAGGAGAAAAAGGAGAGGACAGGGTAGAAGAGGAGAGGAGAGAAGAGAGGAAAAGGGTAGAATGTATCTATGTTGAATCTATAAGTCTGATAAAATTTAATGAGACTAAATTCACTAATTTACAAACATGGAGAGGAGAAATAAAACTTTTAATATGAACTTTTTAGCATTACATTTTAGCATTTTCACCCCAGTTTCTTGTTAAAATAAAAATGAGACCCGCTACCAGTATTGCCCAAAATACATCTGAGAAAATTAATTGAAAATGGTAAAAATTATTATTATACAATTATTATTGTCATTATTGTACAACAATCGGCTCCAACCAAGTAATCTGACTGGATTAGTAATCACTATGAGTGATGATAATAGATGGTAACAGCACTGGCATGCTACATGTCGGTCGCCAGCATGGGTGAAAGAAGGTCTGTACAGTCCGCAGCACTGAGGAGAGAACAGCTGCCTGCCAAAACTCATCCAAAATCAGTCACAGAAGCCTTTTCAGCAAGAAAACACATCTGATAACGGCATCATAAACAACGTTGTCTACTTAGTAATTGCTTCTAAGCCATTCTGAATTGTCTCTGAACTCTTTTATTTACTCGTATGACAAACTACAGCGCTAACTATCTTCTAAAACAAGGCTGAATCCCAAATCATTCTCTAACCCCTAATCAAGGGCACAACTTTGTGTGTGGAACAAGTGGTTGTACACCCTGGTGCACTAACTTTTCATTTAATGCTATTTAAAATTTAAGCATGAAACCCAGAAGTTAGCTGATATTTTAAAGTGGAATGAGTGTAAATATAAAGAGAAACTTGTGAGATTTGTAAAACTTGTGAGTTCATTTTTTTCACCTTTTGGCTACATAGTACCAGTAAGAATTTGAAACTATTTTCACCCTGTTAATTACACAAACTGTCAGTCGCCATCTCCACCAGTCACAGATAGTTAGTTCTGTCATGCTCGTAAGAAGATGTGTTGTGCTTTCTAGATATAGAGTTGCTTATTGTAGTCTTCAATGTATCAGCCTGCAGCTAAACCCTGCCATAACTAGGATGTGACCACCATAGTACCTCCACTGACGACCAGTTAATCAGACGGTGTCTCTTTCTCAGCACAGCAGTGCCACTGACCGATAAGGACATGTTAGTGGGTGTCTCTGGTATGAATGTATTATTTGCTTAATATGTATAGAAATAGGCTTATTAATCTTACATGGCACTGATTATAAACATATGATTATAGTTATTTTTGTAGTGTATATGTTCAGTTTGAGGATATAACTGTTTTCCTGCTTAATTTTTATTAATCACCATTTTGCATTTTTGTGTCACTGCTATGCTGTAAATGATCAGATCTGGCTAGGCAGAACATGGGCTATACTTAGTAATAATACACCTAATAATACACCTACGTTTCATAAATAATGCAAACAAACTTAAAACCTCTCTCAAGAAACATGAAAATTGAGCATTGCTGTCGTCCATCTGAAATCATTTCCAACTTTCTGTGATCAGTCATTGTGATCTATTATATCTATTATATTCCTCCAGCTACATCTTTTATTAGTTGTGCATTCAATGTCAGGGTCTAATTTCTGTGAGAGAAAATAACAGATGCAACTGATCATGATTATTGAGAGTGTGATACTACAAATGTTAAGCTATGGTGAAATAAAGTGACAGATTAAGGGTGTTCAAGAAACAAGAGCTGGGCCTGGGATGCAGTTAATTATTTTCTATCATTTTTCCCCCAAACATGGATTAAATTAAAAAAAATGAAACTGAAGGAGTATCTGTGTAAGTCAGAAGATGGGATCCATACAGTATGTTCCCCTTAGTAGAAAATAAAATTAGTTCATAGCTCCTAGCTTTATTGTCTACCAAGTTATGACATAAAAAAATGCATCCAACAGGAAAATATTGGCATTCATAGGTCAGGTGTATAGCATAAACATCCCATAATCTCTATCCATGTAAACAGTAATGCATATTAAACTGAAAGCTTATTTTATGATGAAGTGGAATATATGGATGATGTGGAATTATTGTCAATATTAAAGAGAAGGATATAGTGATTGACATAGTAGTGGACTCTTTGCAAACCTCAAAACTTCCTCTCGCCTCTGCCTCAGCCATGCTGAATTAATGATAACAGACAGTTATGAATCATTCACATGCCTGTCTTTTAAAAAGGAAGACTAACAATGGAAACACAAGTATAAAAGATGAAATTAGGCATAATGATATAATGGCACATCATCCAAGGCTGACATTATGACACATTTTCCAACCAGTCTCATTGCATTGATTTTCATTAAGCCAGAAACTTGATCCTTTCTGTAGCCTTGTAACCCACTTATTTTCAATGATGCCCCAAGATATGTGTCTCTGCTGTCTGATTCCGAAGAGGGTTGAGTTAATCAGAAATGAGGCCCGGCAAACTGGCGAATTAGTATTCATAAAATGAGATAGACAGAATGTTAGTGTGTGGGTGTGTGTGGGTAACAATGGCAGCCGCAGCCATTATAGCAGCCATATGTACGAATAAAGCCGTCGTGGAAGTAGAGGTTTGCAATATTCATTCTGTTTCACACTGAAGAAAGAAGAGCACATGCTGATCACACAACTAAATGCTCAATCTGTTTCTCCAAAGACAATGACCAGACAATCAGTCCAACGAGGACTGCTGTAAAGAGCCTAAAACACTAAACACGCAATTCTCTAACACACCTAATTCAACCTAATAATTAGCTGATGAGATAAATGAGCAGTTTTAAAGCAGGTAAATAACATAGCTGTACCTTCACCAATGAAAGTCTGATATCCTTTCCACATTGTTTATCATAAATCTGCACTAAAGGACAAACATAAACATGAGAACTTTTTTAATAATAACTCTTATAATTTGAAGATGAATATTTATTTTTGTAAGACCACCACATGCCACCAAATTAGGCCATAATTCTATACTCTATTCTCTGGATGGATGGATGGATGGATGGATAGATAGGCTTTTACACAGTATTATAAATGAGGCTTATTTTGAAAGTTTTTTTGTCCTGTGATTCTTATCATTATTATATAGTCATTATTCTTTAGTTTAATTCTTAAATAATGCACATATAAGAATCAGTTATTCCCCAGTGTACATACTGTAAGTTATAACACTATTATTCCTTACTAGTTTGCTTTCACTGCCTAGGAACACCAGTACATTTTTAGCTTGGCAGCTAAAAAAATGTAACGTAATGTTTCTCTAATTTATTACTACAGTACTATTAATATTTTCACTTGACCCACCCTCAGGCTTGTTAACATAAAATAAACTTGTTTTGCATTTAAATTTGGAAACATTAACCTAATAAAAATAAGGAGAAAAAAAAATAAAACATGAATTTTGGTTTCATTATACTATAAGAAAGAATCTGTTGCATGAAAAGCATCATAAAATTTAAAATGAAACTAAATTTAATCATTGGCTGTTCTTTTTTTTTTTTAAGGCAAGAAAGAATAGTAATGTAAATAGGTTGCAATAGGCAATGTAAATAGGTTACAAAACCACTGTCTCTTAATTGCTGATATTCTAAAATTGGGTTAGATTATGATTGTGGGCACTGCTTAAATTTTCTAAAAAAAAAAAAAAAAAGTTAAAAATTATAAAGCAAACTTATTTTTCTGATGTGGGTAATTTCTGTGTTCTATGTATTTTTCTGTAGAAGAAATTTTGGTTCGATGTGATCATAATAATTGACCTGACATGACTAAAATAGAAATTTCTACCTGTAATGGTTTGCCTTAAAAAAGAATGAACAGATTCTTGTATTTCTTAGTTTAACAGCAATATTGCCTCTAATCAGCCCAAATATACCAAAAAACTGTGAGAACTACTATATTATATTATTATTCCAGATTGTGAGGTCAGTCTGGCCTCAGCAGCACTTCTAAGATAAAGTCTTGTTCTGAAAATCTACTCAATAAATTACAGTTGAATCAGTTGGACAGTGTGTAAGATCTCCTACATTAATCTCCTCCATTTCTTTTTTTTTTTTTTTGAGGCTGAGAGTATAAAATTGGTGTGCTGCATATCTAATTTTCTCTTTTTTCTTTTTATTCCTGAATAGCTGATACATCTCTTTCTCAGAAGCTGGAGTGTGGTTGCCGTTGTGGACCCTGTGGTGCATTCACAGCCAGCAACATCAACTCTCAAATCTTATCTTGTTAAATCAGCCAAATGCGAGGAGCTGTGAGGGAGGGAATTAATGGGCAGAATGCTGGAGTGAGAGAACAGGTCGTTTTAATCCAGGGAACAAGGGTGTGTGTGTCTGTGTGTGTGTGTGTCTCTCTCTCTGTGTGTGTTTGTGTGTCTAGGGAAGGGATGCAACGGTGTGAAGATGAGTATCTGCTGTCAAGGTTGCATTGCGCCGTTTGCTCCACAGGTTCGTGTTCCTCCTTTCTTACCAGTTGAATACCGCAGCGGTGGAGTTATCTACTTTGTTTGAGAGATGGGATGATGTGAGATACAGTGGAGCAGAAAAAGGAGAAAATGAATCCCATGAACCTCACAACTGCACAGAGAGAAAAAGTGTAAGAGTAAAAGTGTAAAATTATTTAAAGAATCTAATTTCTGTGGGTTGTCAGGATGTTCTATAGATTATGCAATACCACTATTAGTTATGATGACTATGATCATGCACACTAACAACACTTTGATGCAAGTATCAGTTTCTCATTGCATTGCCACTTATTTATGTCACGCGAAAGCAATCTGGCCACTGAGGTCTTAAAGCTGAACATTGTTAGATGCACTAATGTGACTGTGGCTGAACAATGGCACTGTAGCCTTTCTCCACTGAAGAGCATACTAATTACACACACTGCCCTTGATCCTGACCTTGGTGGGTCACTTAGCAGTTGCGATCTGTCTCTGACTCTTAATAAAATCCCTTTTGGCAGGGTGAGCTAGAGTGGCAACCTCTCTCTATCTCTCTCGCTCAAACACACATACACAGACACATTACTGTTCTGCAAAGTGGGCAAAGACATAATGACTGGGGCAGTCACTCTTGTGGTTTCACAAAAACAATTTTTGTGCCACTCCGTTTAAATGAGCTGCACCACTTACTTTTGAGGCAGAGGGAATTTTTTTTTTAAATATACACATTTATAAATGTTTTTATGTTTGTTAAATGGGGATACATTTTGGTATTGGATTTCCTTACATTTCTCTCCAGTCACAATTCGAGATTATAATCTTTAACAGATTATGAAAATTGTAAAACATTATATTATTGCTATTCAGTAATGTCAAAATACTATGGGTTAACACGGTTGTTCAAATACTTACTTCCCTTCTTTTCCAAGTTCACCGATGTAGTTGTATACAGTACCGCCACACCTCATGGTTGGACATCCCAAGGAATATCACTTAATGTACTGTTCCTCTACTAATTTATTATTAATAGTATAGGGCATCCGGTGTTAAACATGTGCCAAGTTATTGTGCAGATCAGTCGGTCAGCTGTGGCGAGCCCACGATGGGAGTAGCCGGAAGACTAAAAACATTATTAATGGTATAACTATATTTGTTTAGATGTCACTGTGATTTGTGGTGCAGTTATACAGATAGAGGCACGGTAGTCGAAATCACAATATGGACCTGTGCAAATATTTAATTGCAAAAGACAAATAATACATTTGCAACAAGCAATAAAGATAAATTTAGGAATTTATGTAATTTGTCAATACTTTAAGTATTTGTTTATTTTTTATATATCTAGGGGTGGTAAATAAATTATACCATTTTTTTAAATTTTATTTGCTGTTAGCCTAGGCAAATGCAAAATGGTACGTTTAATATTTAAATATCACAGTTAAAATCGCGAATTAATTAGGTGTCAAAATATCACAATGTGATTTTTTTAAATCAAATTTGGGTTGTTCTTTAGTTTGTTTGTTTGTTTAGTATTTTTTTATATATCATTTTATAATCAGGATAAAGAGAACTGTACAGGGTTAAACAAATTTAAGAGACTTTTAAGAGACAGATATAAGACTTTTGCGGGTGTTTAATTAATTACAAAAATCTGAAAATTCCTGTTTTAATTTCTAAACTTGCTGTCTTCATTCTGATCATAAATGCTGTATATACTGTATAAATATAAATAAAAATGTAAAGTTTGTATGTATATAAATGTTACTTTATATTTATATACATTTGCTCCTAAAGAAGTTGTCTATACATTACCACCCAAAGATTCATTCAGTTAACAGATATCATTGATTTTCTTTAATATACTTGGAATAGTAGATCTTTTATTAACAATCATGTTAGTGCACACATTACAGTGCACTCTAGAAAGCCAGGAGGTGCTGTGGAAAGAGTGACAGTCCAGGTTTAAAATGCAACCCCATAAAGCCAGCAGTAAGGCAGTGATGGGGAGCGGGGAGAAGTCGAGACTGTCGAGAATAATGGCTGCATCTTTCAAGTTGGATCAGGTCTTTCTGTAATGAAGAGAAAAGTTTTTCTTCCTCCTGTATGTCAGAAACAATAAGCGAGAACGATGGAAAGGGAGAGAGAGACTCTGAGAGCAGTGAGAAGGTAATTACACGGAGTTTGTGCTCATCCAGGAGTGCGTGTGAGTGGCTGAAAGCCTGCGTGATGGCACAGTGACTGAAAGCTGATTTTAATGATTTTGTTCCTGCTTTCTGCAAACTAAGAAGGTATGATCTGACCCTCTCCTCCTCTTTCTTTTTTTTCCCAGACCTGGGTCATGGCCTGAAGTGCTCCAGTTTTAGCTGACTAAAATATCCATTATTTACTCGATTTATTTCCCACTATTTACTGTTTTTGTGGGAACCATTGTTCCTCCACAATCTCTTTGTGTGGCTATTAATTGCACGAGAGAATGGAGGGCTGTAA
>JAOVVA010000041.1:18464798-18476893 GCA_028565275.1 Leiocassis micropogon | reverse complement strand
TATTTGTGTGTGTGTGTGTGTTTTTTCTTTTTAGATGTGCTGGCTCTCTGTCCCTGCTCACACTCCTCCTCCCAATTTTTCCCCCTTTTTTCCCGGAGCTGAAGTGTGTTCACACTCAATGTGCGACAGCCACAGAACAAGCTGTGACTCTCAGCAGTAGTCTGTGCACCAGCTCACTCCGGCCCCTTTGCGCACACACACACACACACACACACACACACACACACACACACACTCACACACATACCCACACACAGCACAATGCCTAAAAGAGAAATGCTTTCTGCTCCTAGCTAATTAAGAGTGACTGAGGACAATGCCAGTCTTCTGAATACCCTGCAGACACTTTCGTGGTCACATGAACAACTTGCGTGTATGTTTTTTTTTTTTTTGTTTTTTTTTATCAGTCTGTCCTCTGTGATGTAGCTGAGTGAAGCTGAATGGGACTGGGACATATGCATATCTTCGCTGGCCCACCTACCAGCTTATATATTACACCACTGTAGATGATACAAAATGCAGCAGGGTGTGTGGTGTTCAATCAACAAATATGCACATTATGCCCTTTTTTCATCTCTCTCTCCACCGACCCCCCGGAGCTGCTCACATCAACTACAATCCTTTGACGTTTGTTTATAAAGTAACAACGGAACTTTGCCCACCTACCAGGCACCAGAGATCTGACTTTACTTTTTACTGTAACTCATTTTATTCAACTTGTATATATTGTTTAAATTCACTGTGCAGCTTTTATGCCAATAATAAAGAAAGAGTTGTGTCTCATTTTATGAGTTCATTGTGCATGTATTTGTCTTATTAGAGGAGAGGAACGTTACCATGAGTTTGTCTTTTGAACCACTTGGGGGTTATTCATTTCACTCTGATTATTATGTATGAAGGTTGTATTATTTGCGCAGCTCTTAGTGTCCTATTCTATAGTCGTATTCTATACCAGTAGGCGGATTGTATCAGAGGATTAAAACTGTGTGAAGTGTATTAAGTGAGTCTTAAAACCTTGCAGTCAAAACAAATACAGGGACTCAGGCTCAGAGTTCAGAAACACGCTAAAATCAGGTGGAAAAAGACACAGACTGAGTTAGGCATACTTGAAAACAGTAAAAAGGATAAATAGCCTTGTTGTCCGTATGTGTGATTGAGTCCAGGTGTGTTGAGTTAGGAACCAGGTGAACGTGGTCGAAAGTGTTAGTTGTGATTTGAATTCCATCGCAGCTATGACTGTCGGCCGCACTGCATTCTGGGAGTTAGAGTTTAGTGTCGATTCTGTTGTAGACGTCATAAATATAAATATAGAAAGCTAAGTTGTGGTGCCAATTATGTATGACGCAGTTTCTTTCTGAGGGGAAAAAAACAAGCTTTTCAAGCAGATATGTGTCATAGGAACACACTGCATTCATGCAGGAAAATGAATATGGAACATGACCAAGCACAATCTCTCTCTCTCTCTCTCTCTCTCTCACTGACTCTCTTTCCAACAAACCCCACCGCCTACTCACTGAGGTAAGTTATAATAAAGATTTTTTTTTTCTGAGTGAATACCTTACAGTACTTAACACCCCATCTATCAGACATGTCAGGATTACCTTTACTCATACTTGCTCCTGTTAGAGTGTGTATGTGTTCAGTGACGCTATGGTGAGCTACTGTATAATGAGGTCCTTTGGTGGCTGTAAAGATCGCAATATAGAAGAACGAAGGAACAGTGTGCATATAGCTCTATTTGTCTTACAAATATAACACTAACTACCAATTACAGCACTATAAACCTCCTGGCTACTGTGTACCTCCCTTGCTATAACGATGGAGCCATAGGCAAACTGTGCTGAGCCCTTGCACGCTCTCTTACTGTAATGTGTGAGGTGCTGTGGTCACTGATGCGGGCTGCGAAGTCAATGAGGCTGGTAATGAGGTCTTTTTTAAAGAGTGGTGGGGTTGTTTGATTAACGTTGGCATTATGAGGGAGAAGGGAGGGCAACACTGGCATCGTCACTCCCTGCAACACTGCTGCCTTCTGGCTAAGGGTAAAGCATCAGGCAAAGGACAAAACATCACATTCAAGAGAGCACACATAGACAGGTACACCGTGACAAGAAGAGAATAAGATATACACCAGTGAACGGACATTTGAGAAAAAAAGCTGTGCTGATTTATTTAATGTCTGCAAAAATAAATGTATAGCTAGATGACTGGGTCAAAATATTTCCAAAATGGTTGGTCTTATGGGGTGTTCCCAGCATATAGTGGTTAGATCCTACCAAAATTGTTCCAAGTAAGGAGTCGGGGATACCCGAGGATTACTGATGCACATGGGAAGCAAACAGTAGCCTGTCTGGTCTGATCCAAAAGAAAACCTACTGTAGCTGTTAGGCATGATGTAAAGTTATCAGAAGAACCCCATGCATCACAGCTTGCGGAGTACCCACAGACTGGCCAGAGTGCCCATGCTGATCTCTGTCCGTTTCTGAAAGCCACTATAGTAGGAGTTGATCATCAGAAATGGACCATGAAGCAATGGACGGATGGCCAGGTACTGCATATGTGCCATGCTTAGCTGGGGAAGGGATGGCACCAGAGGAAGAAGACAAGCCAACAGAGGCAGTGTGATGATCTGGGCAATGTTCTAAATAATGTTCCAGTCTACGTAGACCCCTTCTTGGCAACTCGATTCCCTAATGACAGTGGTCGCTTTCAGCCGTCTTTAATGCACCTTCCACATAAGCAAAATTGTTCAGAAATGGTTTGAAAAACATGATCTGACTGAGCGTCTGTGGGATGTGCTGGACAAACACAGCTTAATCCATGGAGGTACGACTTTGCAAGAACAAGACTTGTTCATGCCTCAGTAAGTCAGAGCTGCTTTGGTGGCACAAGGGGAACCTACTGTACACAATATTACTGTAGGTAAGTGGTTTAAATATGCACACAAAACAATTAAAAGGAGAAAAAAAGCACATTTTACAATTTTAAAAATAAGCTACAAATTTGAGTTTGTAATTACATTCATGAAAAACATAACAGATTATTATTATTATTATTATTATTATTATTCATTTATTTATTTAGCCTTTTTCCCTTTCTCTGTGTCACTACCTCAGAACATTTGATCCACAAGTTACCAACACAGGTTGTATGCCAGATGACCTTCCTGCCACAACCCACACATTTCTCCAGGCTTGGGACTGGCACTGAGGATACCATGCACCTCAGTGGCTAGGTGATACAGATGAACATAGGGTTAATTGCCTTGCCCAAAAGCCCAACAGTGGCAAACTAGCAGTGGCAGGGCTTGAACCCTGACCCTCTCATCAGCACCCCAGAGGCTCAACCCTGTGAGTCACCACTGCCCCAAAAAGCACAAAATATATTCATGATGTACCAGAAAAAGCCTATTGTGACACAATTTATTGCAATATACATGTAGGTACATAAGATATTCTATTGTAATACAGCTCAACCTTACATACAATCTTTAAATGTCCCTACACAGGGGGTGCAAAAGAGCTGTTTAAAGGGTTATAGATTAACTATATAGCAAAAATATAATATTCTGATACTTGAAGTGAAATATGTATCACAATGCATAGTTTTCCAGAGGTTTTGCGTCAAAGGCGATGACAAAGGGCTCGTATTGGTTTCGAGAAAAATAAAATAAAATAAAATAATTTGTACAAATAAATGGTTTTAATCTTCAATGTGTTACTTTTCACAGTATGTACTGACAATATTGACAGTGTTTAGAAGAGTTTATAATCATTTTATTGATATAAATGTGATATAACCCAGAACAACGTACTGTAAGAGTTCTGGAACCTTAAAAAGCACTTAGAGAGCAGTTTTAACTAAAAGAAAATAATAAAATTCCTGTACAATAGGGTTAAAATACATGATGGTTTATATCACATACTTTCTACTGCACAAGTGGAAGATATGTGAAATGAGGCTAAAAAGTGCTGGAGTATTTCTTTTAGTTCTACATGCTCATTTCTGGTGTACACATGACTCCTTGGCATTCCTTGTATTTATCCAGTGCTTTAGCCATTAGAGAAGCCACCCTAAGAGTCTCATAAAATAGGGAGATGTTTGTTCAGGGCTGCCTGAAAATGAGCTGGTCTGATACATTGTAATATCATATAAGGATCTAATGATACTAATACACATTTCCATTTGTGGCTGAGAAAAAAAAAATAGATAGAGTGCTGATGGACTGGGTTTGCCAATAGACATGAGCTTATTATTAGGCAGCGAGAGAGTCATCAGCGGATTTAACAGCTTTACACCACTCATGAGATGGAGGTGTGGATGACGGCCGGCACTCTGAGCCCAGGCCAAGCCTTGCACTCTGGGGCCGCACATCGAGCACGGCCTCCAGCCTCAGCAATAATGGCCCAGTCTCAGCTGCTGAAAATGTTATTCTAATTAACAGGGGATTAAGTCATCATCTTCTCGTGTAATACAGTCTGGAAGGGAATTTCAATATGGAACAGCAGTGCAAAAAAAGCGGGGGAAAAAAAAGCATTTAGCATTGCAGTAAATTACTCTTGACCCCCTGGACGGCAGTCTATCGGCGCGTCAATTGCCTGCCAATTAAAACAGGCCACCCTTGCCAAAACTTTATTGGGACGGACTGGGCTTTCAGACGTGGTACACATTTCATGGGGCTGGAGAAGAGAGACGAGTGCCTGGCTGGCTGCTGACACTATTCTGGTGGGAATTTTGTCAAGTTTGGAGAAATGAGCATATGAAACGATTTTCTCGAGCTATCGCGGGCCATAGCTGAGCTGACTGCCACACAAACAGTTTCTCTGAAGTGCAGCTCTTTGATAAGTGACCATATGTGGAGCATCATGTGCATGGAGAGCTAAAACACAAACAATAACCCTAAAGCAGGCTTCTGAAGGACTGGACAAAGGCTTCCAACACTAGCAAGAGCTCCAGCACTAACAAGCTGAGGCATTTATAGTTCTGATGTACATCTTTTTAAAAATGCATCATGGCACACTATGATAGTTCATGAAGACTTTTTGACTTAAAGTAAAGTCTCATGCAGAGAGAGTTTAAAGTGTGACAGGGCAGAAGATTTTCTCTAACAAGGGAATATAATACTGTTTTGTAAAAGCATACAGAACATGTAAAACTATACAGAACATGGTACTGATAATACCGATGTACTGTAACATGGTATAATATAAAACTTAAAAAGTCTCTTGTATTCATTGGAATGTATTGCATATGTCATTTCTCACTTAGCTTAGTACACAGGACTTTATAAAGTGTGGTACACAACAGTCTGAGATTAGGGCAAAAGATGCAGTAAAAACATTTTTCTATTAAAAATAGAAATTTGGACATTAGAGGAGAAAACAGATTAGAATTGTATAAAATAAGCTAGTGCAATGAGTTATCTGTAATTAATATGTGAAACTTATTAGCATAAAGATGAAAAAATAGGAAAAAAATTAATTAATTTATTAATGTCCATTTTGAATTTTTTTTATTATTTATTTATCCATATATAACACACTGATTTCAATATGACTATATGCTAGTAAAGAGCTTAAGATAACACTGGTGCTGCAAAAGAAAAGAAAAGAGAAGAGAATAGAAGAGAAGAGAAGAGAAGGGATGTACATTTTCCCCAGGAGTAAAAAGAAAAGATAGATCCTGTAGGCCTCTCCGTCTGTGCTAAAGCTTTGTTTTCTGCTCGGCTAAGCAGCATCAAATTGATATGCTAGCAATGATGTGCAATGACAATTAAATTGTAACTGACCTGCATGTAACCATCATTATGCCTTCTATCTTTACTGCCATCCCTGTTATTTAATCACACAGCATGTGGGCTTTTTATTAGGCAGTAACAATGAAGACCACATCCGCCTGCCTATAAACACTTGACTATGGGTATCTATCAGCTTTTCCATGAAGGAAAAAAAAAGTTTTTTTGTACATTTCTTTTTTTTCCTTTTGAGAAAGCTCCTACAGATAATGCGAGATAGTGACATAACCAACATACTTGGTACTGTACACATCCAGCTACACAACAGAACAGGGAATATTTATGCAGTTTCTGTATTCCCCAACATCAGGATCAACAGATATTATGATTGTAATAATGGAAGTGTCTGTATCTGGCACTTAAAAGCTAAATCAATGGCTTCCTACAATTCATATTAGGACCCATACAAAACAACAAAACGTGGAAAAAAGCCTACAGAAAACGAATGAGGTCCTGTTATGCTCTCTCTCTCTCTCTCTCTCTCTCTCTCTTTCTTTCACACACACACACACACACACACACACACACACACACACCCTAACAAACATCACAACCTTTCTCCAATGACTGCCGCATATTCATTTGCATAACAATTTTCGCTTGTGTTTCTGGTTAGATGGAATTCACAGCATGGTGCCTGCATTGTGAGTGCTGGGTCATTGCTATGTATATGTGACAGAGAGATAAAAAAAAAAAGGAAACCTCTCAATTTCTTCTGTGGGGGACTATACTGTAGGTACCGTACACATCCTCATACAGAGAACAATGAAACTGTACAGTCCTACGGTATTAATATTCATGTAGGAGAATTATTATTAGTAGTAGTAAAATTATTGTTGTTTTTGTTGTTGTTGGGTCTCTGTTTCTCAAGGATTATACCTGTGCTTTGTGTCTGTTCATAAGCATGAATAATGTGACAACTGCAACAAATAAGAGGTGCTTACGTTCTCACACAAAGATTCTTTGGGGGAAAAAAATAGAAATGCACAAGGCTGTGCCACCATTTGTATAAAGCATAATTATTTGATTCAAATAATTGCCTGAAACACGCAATTAGTAACACCAGTGCTGAGTCGAGGACGCTTATCCCAAAAGACTAACACAGTCAGAAATAAGCATGTAAAGACTAGGGAATGTGAAACAGTGTTGGGTAAAATACAGAAACGACAGTCACGTATAAAAATACTGCTCTTTATAAATTACAAAAGTAAGAACATAACGAGTTGTAATTATTAAGCTAGATGGGACACATTATCTTTTTTTATTGCATGCTAAAATAATGTATATCAAAATACACTCACCATGCACATTAACCTAAACACATTCACAACTCCACATTTATGCAATTTTTCAATCAGCAAATGTACAACGTATATTCTCATGCAGGTCAAGAGCTTCAGTTAATATTTCCATCAGACATCAGAATGGGGGAATATGTGATCAGATTTGTTGCTTGGCTGTGTTGAGTATTTCAGAATGACTATTTCAGAGTATTGTGATCTCCTGGGATTTTCACAAACCATTTCAATTCTATTCAATTTATTTTGTACAGCACTTTTAACAATCGCATTTTTAAAAATCACAACAATTGCAATTTTAAAAGTCACATAGAAGCTTTCCAGAATTAAATAAATATGGAGATAAATACGAAAGTATACTGAAAATGTACAGTATAGGCTATAGCTATCAGTTTGTCCCTGATGATCAAGCCGAGGGTGACAGTGGCAAGGAAAAACTCCCTGAGATGACAATAGGAACAAACCTTGAATGTCTTCAGAGGAGAATGGCCAGACAGGATTGAGCTTGCAGGAAGCAGCGGCCATGCAAATAACCACTCTTTACAACCATGAAGATCAGGAAAACACCTCAAAATACACAACACGCAGAACTTTTAAATTTCATTTCTGTTCTGGCAAGTTGGACAGTTGATTATCAGTAAAACACTGTGTGCTCTTTTTCAAAACCTGTTCTGTTTCAGTGGGCTTTTTACTTGCATGGTTAAAATGGCTAGTAAAGCAAAATGGCCAGTACAGGGCCTTGCATATTATCTATAAAACCATTTACCAATTTATTTTCAAAACGTAGTTACAGTAAAATAGCAGTTGTTACCTGTTATAATTGCTTTTAAAACTGTCAGATGGATAATGAAATGTAATGAAAGTTGCTCTGGATACGGGTATCTGCCAAAAGCTCTAAATGTAAATGTAAATGGGTGAAAAGCTGTGTTTATTGTTTATAACCACTCAGGTCTGAGTTCTGAAAATGTACAGTATCTTTCTCATTTTTTCCTTCTCTTTACACTCATTGGTTCTTGTCTCTTTTCTTTCTTTAATTCTCCTCATTTTTCTCACTTATTCTGTTTCATTGTCTGTCACATTATAGGCACTGGTCTGTCAAATACTCAAAGAGAAATCGTTATCAGTCTGGAAAATGAAACAGAAGGAAAGTGTTTTATTTAGCATAGCTCCCTTTGTCAAGAATTCCAGACAAGAACTTGGAGTGCAGGCACAGAAATGATCAAACTACTGAAATATGATAAACCACTCAAGGTAAAAAGAACAAAAAATACTTAAACAAGTAATACAAAACAAATATGCTTCACTCTGAAATAGATTTATGGACTGGTAGGATCAGCCAATACTTCCACACAAAGGAGTATATTTGCAGAGAGAATATACTCCTTGACTTGTTGGTTATAAAATAAAAAAATCAGTGTGTACGCCACATACATGACCCTTGTCAGAAAAACTTCCTGCTTCAACTGCTGATCAAAATAATGAATTCATCTTCCTTCCTCAACTGTAAAAACAATGTGGCTAATTAGACTAAGCCAAAGGAATTGATCTAGCTATGGAGTCTATCCATGTAGACATGCAAATACACACAAAAAAACATGCCAAGACTTAATAATGTCAATTTATGGATTCATGGTTGTGGGTTTAAAAAAATTAAGAACCACTGGTCTAGAACTTCAGAGGGTTGGTCATATCTCAGCAATGGCAAGACACTTGGGTCTGTAAGCAAGTCCCTTGGCTTGATATCCAACTTGTAAAAATCTTTTGCTAAATGAGGATGCAAAACGGATAGCTACGTACAGTAGGCTTTCACTGGCACATCGTATCCTAAAGAAACCCTTTTAGCAGTTGTACTTTTATACAATTATATTGGTAAGTTGACCTACTTTTGCATAGTTATTCTACAAATTTAAAGAAAAAACAATGATTTCATAATGTTGAAGCTAATTATCATAACTGTTTTAAATTCTGTCAGATCTTTTTAATAGCCTCTCGGGGAAATACTACCATTCATCAACACTCATAGCTTCATATAATTCTATATATATAGTACTGTGCAAAAGTCTTGAGCCCCCCTTTCATCATTTCATCATATGTTGCCTGCCAAGAACCTGACTTTCTTATACTTTTAATGTAGTCTTAGGGAATAGCTCCCCAGGCTTCCTGAAGGACATTTTGGTCTCGTTTTCAGTATAGTCCCTGTACCTGACCAGTTTCAGAGGATTGGTTTTTTGGTTTGTTAAGCCACACAGTGAATCATACAGGCTGCGTGCTGAGTGGTTGGAACAGACGAAAGGGGAAATGAGGTTGTGATATAAACAGTCAATTTTTAAATTGTATCTTTTGGAGGTTTTGCAGTAAAATATGTGTTTCCATTTCTTTAGTTTAATTTACATTACCAGTCAAAAGTTTGGACACACCTGCTAATTCCATGGTCTTTCCTGATTTTTATTTTTTTCTACATTGTAAAACAATGCTGAAGGCATCATAAATATTCAATAATCTTCTTTGAACATTTTACTATATATTAAGATGTACCTGCTACTTATTCTCTGTAAAGCCTTCATAACAGCTCTAAACTTACAGTAGGTGCTGGTAATTGGTGATTTTTAACTCAAAATGAACTTTTCCTCTGCAGCAGAAACAAGTTTTGGTCTTGCTTTCCTGGGAAGGTGACTCGACAATACTGGAACTTGTACTATTCCAGAAAGGTTGACCTTCATGTCTTATAACAACAACTGACTGTTGTACTGTTATCTATATGTTATTTCATAATTTTGAAATCCACGGAATTGTTCTAGAATGCAGAAAAATAAATCCAAACTTGTGTCCAAATTTTTGACTGGTGTGTCCAAACTTTCAGAAGATCATTTCAGATATCATGTACTGTACTTTTTTAAATGCTGCTTATCATTCAGTTAAGCTACTGAGGATTAGTACAGTAAAATGTTGCTTTTGTGCAGTAAAACATGTCTAAATCTACAGTAAGTACAAAAAAAATACTCTGTAAAAGAAATTGTAAAAGGAGATCTGACGTACAGTAACATCCTTCAGGAAAGATCATCAGCACTTTCCAATGTTTATTTGAAAAGCCTATTTGAATGGATTTCAATTGAAGGTTGCTACTACTGTAGGGGAAAATTATTTTTAAAAAGTTATTTGGAGTTTAGAATTTCCTAGAAGCAATTATCCATTCACAAAGCATCCTGGAGAAATAAAGGCCACTGATTGGCCCTTTCATGCATGACAGCAACAGAACAATGGCCTGATAAAGTTCTACACACAGAGGAGCACGGTTGATTCCCTACACATCTGGCTGGGCTAAGTGACACTGACAGTGACACTCACTCACACACACACACACACACACACACACACACACACACACACACACACACACACACACACTGCAAGAACATCATTCACTGGAGGCCAATGCCATGACGAAAATCATAAGGTCATACTTTAAATGGCTCAAAAGAAGCTCCCAAGTCTAATTCTATAAGCACAACAGCTTCTTTCTCTTTTTCTTGCTCATTTCCCGATTTCTCTGTCCTCCGTTGTGATCCTGGTCAAGGGGCCTGATATATATCTATACATCCATAATAAGTAGAGGAGAGACTACATCCCGTGCGTTTTAATTTGACTCGAAAACCATCCTCAGTGCTGTCTGGGCTTTTAATAGTTATTCACTTACAAATGATTGCAGGTCATTACACAGTCATTGGGAGGGCAGTAATGAGATTGGCTTAATGGCTCTTGTAGAACATTGCTGTAAACGATAGGGAAAAGTTCCCCTCAGTAAGTTTTTATGATTATTCCATATGAGCGGCGTTTGTTTAAGCCCATATTAGTGTAAAAAAAAAAAAAAAAGGGTGGCAATCTTCTTAATCAAATGTGATTTATTATAGCATTAGTTCATTCTGCTCTCAAAAGCAATCTTCATATCAAGAGAGAATGAAAGCCACAGAATGAGAAAGACTGAAAATCTCATCGTCCTTCTAGAGAAATATTGTATTAATATTTGGTCATGTTAATTTTGCTATCAGCCCCTATTTTCATCACAATTTAACTGTGGCCGGTGACAGGAGGCGTAATCATGTGAGGACTTGAACGAGCTCATATTTATTAGGAGCCGGTGCTGACGCTAACAGAGACAGCTAAGTACCCGGTTGTCCTTATCCCTATTGATGTACAAGGCCGACAAGTAAATTAAATTTACCTTTGGAAATTGTTCTATTAGTATTTTTTATTAGGTTAATTAAGCAAGCTCTGGGGACTCGTTGAATTGGTGAGATTGGAGATTAATTCACTGTTCTCCGCATGCTGGAGGACTGAGACGGTAATCCCCTTACAGCCATCCTCCTACAGAGCTGCACATTGCTGTTGAGCCACACCACTTCATTAATTGCTCCTGTAAGATGCGCCACACCACCAATTACTCCCACGCCTCCACACCAGCCTTCATGGGAGAGAAGGAAGGGGGGGGGGATCTGAGAACTTGACTCACAGTTAAGTTAAAAGTGGTTAAAGGAGTATTCAGACTTCAGATTAATCCAGCCATGATTTCAAGGTCTAATTGATAATAACACCACCATCCAAGTAGGGAAAGGGAAAAATGACTGGATATGACTCTTAGCTGTGTGATGGGTATAATTTAAGTAGATGAACTCGTAGTCACTCCAGCCGCGTGTGTCACTGCTAAATGCTTTTAGTGCTGAAGGTCTGCAAAGGCATTAGATTGTCCTGCAGGTGGTCGAAGCAGATACAGTGGACCAGAGCAACATAGACCTGCCCTGCCTTGATGGAAGCACTATTGATTGATTGAGAAAAAATACCCTCTGATAGACAAGATTGCTCATTGGAGTGGAACGTCATGTACCTCTGATGTACCACCTCTCAATCAGCCGGCACCTGATCGACCGATCTGGCTGATGCGTCTTCACCTCTCATCCCACTTAAGGCCAGCTTGTCAATTGGTCTCTCTAGCCCTTATTATTTAGAAAGGG